>NEWO01000162.1:524232-594033 GCA_003013225.1 Phalaenopsis aphrodite | reverse complement strand
GTGGAATAATTAGGAGTTTAAGAGGTATAGGAATAGGAATGCCAGTATTCGTCCAAATTAGGCTGGTGTGGACTGATTTTAAATATTATTTTAGAGCACGTGCTTATATGAGGTGAATGACTTGAAATGCTTATGGAGGATTAGCTTAGAATGTGTACTTGTGAGCCAAAGTAAATAGTTAAGTGTGATGAAGTTTAAGAGAATATCGAGATGTAGGGAATACGATCACAACCTATTATTCAATAGTTTGGTCGATAGTTTTATGAAGGTATTTGGGGTGATTGTGAGGCCTTGGATGATAGATGGTTTATCTTAGAGGATTCTTCAGATACGAAAGAAGAAGGGATAAGATCAAATTTTTTTATGATGTTGGAGTGCCCCCCTGTCCCTGTCACAGGAGTCACACAAACAAAGAGAAGCTAGGATGAGGTACTTGGACCAAATTGGTCCAAATTTTGTCACCGTTGAGGAGTCAGTTGGTCATCTTGAGCCACTTTTAGTTACCTTATTAATAGATATTTGCTTTCGTAGGAGTCTAGGGTTAATTTTTGGCGTGACTTTGTTTAGAACAACCGTCGACATTCGTTTTTTCCCTTAGAAGGTTGTATCCAAAGATTTGGGTGGTGCTCCAACCACATCTCTTTCTAGATATGGTGATTATCTTCCCTATCCCCTTCCCCATCCTCCCCACGTCACTCTCGGTCGCCATATCTCGCTACAGCCACCCGAAACAACATCCCATTTTCTGTTTTCTGCAGTTCCAACCACCGCCATCGCCTTCCCCTCCCTTCTCTTTGTTGCCATCGCAATTCCAGCCCTCCACCATCATTGCCGTCACTGTTCTTTCCCCCGCCTCGCTATTTCGACTACTGTCCAACCATCCATATCGCTGCCGCCAACCGGAAAACAACACACATGTTGTTTTCTTGATGTCGTGCGTCCCCTGCCCATTGCCACTCCCCAAAACCCACTCCATCTATTGTTATACTTCATCCCAACGCCCGCAGGGACAGCTGTCCACTACTATTCCTACCTTTCTAGCTGCTTCTTCCCTTCCCCCTTACTTGCCAACCACCATCTGCCACCTTCCAGACCCTCATTGAACCCCATCACCCCCCTTGGGATAAAATCCTAATTGTGCTTGTGTCATATCTATTGCTATCTCAGATTTCCATGTGTAATGTTGTATTTTTCCTTTCAAGTGTGTTAGTTGTAAATGTCTATTTACTTTCAGTAATAATATTTACTTTTTCTATTGTGAGTTGGGTTAACTTTAGTATCATTTGATATCAAAGCTATTCTAACTCTAGTCCTATCTTAGTATTCCTGGTATCCACCACTATCCAACCCTAACTCCACCCAAATATTTTCTTTTTCAACCTACATACAGTTCTTTTCACCTACCCGCTCCCAAACCTTCATCATGCCACCAAAGAGATAATTATGGAAGACCTAAATGGGAAAAAATGTTGAGATGCCTTTAATGAGAAATTCACAAAAAAATTTCTTGAAAACTTCTATGGAAAATGTAAAGCTGGAAATCCTTTGGCTGCAATAGGGGCATGCTGCCCTTAAGACGAAGCAATCCAGACGAGTCACCCATAGAGACAACGATGACTTGCTAGATTGAAGGAATGAAGTGAATTTAGGGGTGTCAAAAATTGAGCCAATACGCCAACACGACTTGAAATTAACTTGAAAAATTCGGGTTAGGGTTGACCCGAATATTTTTCGAGTCGGGTCCAAGTCAGAGAATTTGACCTGTTTATTATTCGAGTCAAGTTTGGGTTGGACCCAAAAACCCAAGTATGACCAGAATAAGCACGAAAGTTTGGGTCGGGTTCGAGTTAGAGGGTCAAGCTTGGTTTAGGTCGGGTTAAGGTCTTAGTTTTCGACTCGTTTATCATTCGAATCGGGTTTAGGTTGACCTTATTCAGGTCGGGTCATTTCTGGGGCGAAATTGAACCAGACCCGCTGACCTGAATTGACACCCCTAAGTGAATCTCTTCCACCATGCGAATTTCGGGAACAAACCTCTACCCCAAAAATTTGAGGTAAAGGAAGCAGTTGAAAAAATAAATACTGATCAGAGAGCAATTGAAAAAATAAATACTGATCCGAGAAAAGATGAAGATTTCATAAAAGAATCTTACATTTCAGATGACAAGGAAGAGACACCAGCAATTCTAACTAGCCCCAAGAGAGAGACTCTAGCTGAATTAACATTGGTTATTCTAGAAGGGAGTGTGTCAAATGTCATGGACGTTCATGCAGAGCATAAGATCGTAGTATCTCAAACTACTTTTTTGTAGGCATTGAGAGGAGCATTAGCAAAACTGGCATTGGATGTCAAAATGAGTCATGAGTTTTAAGAGCCGATATTAGACACAATGGGCAACATTAAATAAGAGGATTTCAGAATTCTCAGATACATAACTTACCTAATGAGTTACCTTTACTAAAGAAGGTCCAACATATTAAAACTGACGAACTTTTGAGCTACTTTGGAAAGATTATATGAAATTATTCGAATACTAGATTCAATAGTGTCCCGCCAACAGATGGCTGATACACCTAAAATATATAGCGTTTATGTACACATTTTTATATCTATTTTTTAGATATTGAGCTTTAATGGAAGGTGTTTGCGCGTTTTTTCTTTCAAATACAATCAAATAAATGAAAAATGGTGAAAAGAGTGAAAAATGATCAAATTTGGAGTAAAAATGAAGAAAGTATGCAAAAGAACTGTGACACCTAAGCACCCAAAACTGGCGCTTAAGCGCCAAGAAAACCGAGAAGGACGCCCCTAAGTGCCACATACCTCGTGCTTAAGCGCCAATAGGAGTTATTTGATGATTCAATGAATTTGGACGATTTTTTGAAGATGTGTTGAAGCAACTCTTGGTGAAAATGTGAGATATGGTTAATGAACACGAAAATACATTCAATTGACTTTTTAAAGGAGGCAACTCTTGGAAGATTCATTGAAAGTAGACACTGAAAGAAATCAATTATAAATGTGATGGGCGAAGCTTGGTTCGTAAAGATGCTCATCCACGTGGAGCTCCAGCTTAGGTTGTGCTTTGTAATGGAAACACTTGCATGGTTGACTTATCGGGAAAGCATGACACTCCATCTTCAACAAGGTTGACTAGATGTTATACTACGAGGAGCAAGAAACTTCAACCGATCAGGTCGAAGCTTCCCCAACCTCGAGAGACCGAAGCAGGAACGCCCATACTTCAGACGCGAGTCACGTAAACATAAAGCGGCTTGGCTGTTGTACTTGGACCGAACCAGTCCAAGTTTTTTTCCTGTTGAGGAGTTAGTCAGTCATCTTTGGCCACTCTTAGTTATCCCATTAATATATATTAGGTTTTGAAGGGGTCTAGGTTTAGTTTATGGCTTGAGTTTGTTAAAGAACAGTCACTAACATCCGTTTTCTTCCATCGAGCGAGGTGGCGACCATCTTCGCCATCTCCATCCTCATCATCCCCACGATGCTTCCAATCGCCGCATCTCATTGCAGCTGCCAACAACAACATTTTGATTGTTGTTTTCTACAGTTCAAGCCACCACCATCGCCTTCCCATCCTCTTTGTTGTCATCGCATTTCCAATCCTCCACCTTCATTGCCGCCACTGTTCTCTCCCTCGCATCAGTATTTTGACCAATGCCCAATCATCTATAAACTGCTATTTTCTTGTTCTCCCACCACCCCCTACTCACTATCACTCTTCAAAACCCGCTTCAGCTACTATTATACTTCATCCCAATACCCCGGGACAACGCTTCATTTCTGTTCTTCCTTCCTAGCAGCTCTACCCCTCTACTTTGCTTGTTAACCACCCTCTCCAACTCCTACCACCTTCCAGGCCCTCATCCCCCACTGACCTGAAATGACACCCCTAAGTGAATCTCTTCCACCATGCGGATTCCAGGAACAAACCTCTACCCCAAAAATTTGGCATGAAACATTGAGAAACCAACATTTTGAATGACAAATTTATCATAGTTTGCCTGATACTTGGATCAAAACGAATTCATCGAGTGACTTTAGGCCGTAGAACTTTTCTTTGAGAATCAGAAAGTCCACCGAACATAATGATGAAACTAACCGCCAACAAGCTAAAAAAAAGTACATTATTTTGGTGGGATAATTTGAAGCAACTTCGCCAATGTGGGAGAAAAGACAAATCACTACTTGATCCAAAGGTGAAATGGGGAATGTACTGTCGGCACCTACTAGTTCATTGTAGATTGAATGTTAAGACCCCGGCTTCAAATGTGAAGAGACCACATCATCAAGCGACTCCCACATCTTACAGGCAGGGTTCAACCCCAGGATCTTAAAGTTAGAGTATCCAGAGGGAAAAATCAAAGCTGACTCCGCTTGAGAAGAAACTGATTTAGAGTAGAGAATAGTGGAGGGAACCAAAATTCCTAAATCTATTCCAGCCAAAAAGGTGTTTCACGTGATAAGGATTTAGGCATATTCAATCAGATTACACAACTAGAAGTATAATCTCTTTCACTGATTAGGGAGCAGTTGAAAAAATAAACAATAATCCGGGAGAAGATGAAGATTTCAAAAAGGAATCTCAAATTTCAGCAGGCGAGGAAGAGACACCGACGGTTCCAAATGAGCCCATGAGAGGGACTCTAGCTGAATTAACACTGGTCATTTTAGAAGGGAGTGAGTGAAAGGCCATGGACGTTCATGCAGAGTATGAGATCGCAGTACCTCAAACAACTTTTTTGTAGGCATTGAAAGAAGCATTAGCAAAACTGGTATTAGATGTCAAAATGAGCCATGAGTTTTAAGAGCCAATATTAGATACAATGGGCAACATCAGATAAGAGGATTTCAGAATTCTCAAATACATAACTTACCTGATGAGATACCTCTTCTGAGGGAAGTTCAACATATTAAAGATGACGAGATTTCGAGCTACTTTGGAAAGATTATATGAAATTATACGAATATTAGATTCAAAAGTGTACCCGCCAACAAATAACCATATAGGAGAGATGAACCGTGACTTTAGAAATTTTCTTAAGAGTTTAATGAGGAAGAAAATTATACAATGAGATCCAGATCCTACTAGAAAATAAGAAGAAAAGTCTCTGAGGGGTTGCTAGTGAAAATTGCCCAGCCTGTCATATATTTCATTCGAAAATTGATTCCTCCTTACATACTTGTTTACTAGAGACACTTGGACGAGTACTATTGAAAGAAGCCAATTATAAATGTGTGGCTCAAGGCTTGGTTCGTGAAGATACTCATCCACGTGGAGCTCCAACTTAGGCTGTGCTTTGTAATGGAAACGCCTGCATGATTGAATTACCAGGAAAGTACAACACTCCTCCATCTTCAAAATGGTCGACTAGATGTTATACTAAGATAAGCAAGAAGCTTCAACCGATCAGGTTGAAGCTCCCTAACCTCAAGAGACTAAAGCAGGAGCGCCCTTGCTTTAGACGTTAGATTCACACAAACAAAAAGTGGCTTGGCTGTTGTACTTGGACCGAACTAGTCCAAGTTTTGTTTCTGTTGAGGAGTTTTTTGATCAACTTTGGCCACTCTTAGTTATCCTATTATTATATATTAACTTTCGTAGGAGTCTAGGGTTAGTTTATGGCTTGAGTGAGTTTGTTTAGAACAACCGCTAACATCTGTTTTCTTCCTTCAAGCGAGGTGGCGATTATCTTCCCCATCCCCATCCTCATCATCCCCACTCCAATCGCCGCATCTCATTGCAGCTGGCAGCAACATCATTCTGATTGTTGTTTTCTATAGTTCCAACCACCATCATCACCTTCCTCTCCTCTTTGCTTCCATCGCATTTCCAATCCTCCACCTTCATTGCTGCAATCGTTCTCTACCTTGCATCACTATTTTGACAAATGTCCAATCATCCATATTGTTGTTGCCATCCGAAAAATAGCAGAACTGCTCTTTTCTTATTGTTTTCTACAGTTCCAACCACCACCATCGCCTTCCCCTCCTCTTTGCTGCCATCACATTTCCAATCCTCCACCTTCATTGGCGCAATCGTTCTCTCCCTCGCATCACTATTTTGACCAATGTCCAATCATCCATATTGTTGCTGCCATCACAAAAATAGCAAAACTGCTCGTTTCTTATTCTCCCGCAACAGCTCTACCACTTCCCCTTGCTTGTTAACCACCTTTTCCAACTCCTACAACCCCCCCCCCCTCCTAGGGATATAATCCTAATTGCTCTCATATTGTTTTTGATGCTATTTCAGATTTTCAAATATCATATTGTATTTTCCTTTTCAAGTATGTTGATTGTAATTGTATATTTACTTTAAGTAATGTTATTTGTTTTTCCTATTGTGGTTTGGGTTAGCTTCGGTATCATTTCGTCTCAAAGCTAGTCTAATCCTGGTTCTATGATAGGATTACTAGCATCCACCAATACCCAACCCTACTTCCACCAAAAAATTTTTATTCACCCCCCTATATCACTCCTACACACCTCCTTCCACTTACCCACTCATAAACCTTGATTACGCCACCAAAGAGATAATTGTCGAAGACCTGAACGAGAAGAAACACATGTATAGTAAACAAAGCAGGTGAGGGTGAAAACAAGCAAGAAAAGGAAAAATACACACCACCTCAGGACAAGTTACAACTGAAGCACAGTCTTGTCGTCAGATACATCCCTAAAAGAGAAAACAGGACACTGGAAGATGTCCAAATAAAAATATCAAAGCAACAAACCCTAAAACAAAAAACAACATATGTATAGTAAATAAATAGGAGGGGAAGGTCAACAACAAACAATAAAATGAAAGATACACACAGCCTCGAGATAGTTTATAGCAACAATTAACCTTAAAACAAAAATCTCAAAACAATTAACCTTAAAACAACAAATCACACACACACACACACACGCACACGCACACGCACGCACACGCACACACACACACACACACACACACACACACACATATATATATATATATATATATATATATATATATATATATATATATATATATATATATATATATATATATATATATATATATATATATATATATATATATATATATAGTAGATGATAATAAAAACCATGATCTCGTCTTCTTCGCTCTGTTAGGTTTCGCCTCATGGCGAACCCTAGCATCTGCTCCGTCGAATCTCTTCGTCGTGTTTTCTTTCGTCTGTTGCGTCGTGCGACGTCAGTTGTTTGTTGCCTCAAGTTCATCTGGTTTCCTCGAGCTTTGTCGCTCGTCGTCTGTTTTGTCGCGTGTCACCGCCCTTCGTCTGTTTTATGCTCCGTCGACTGATTTTCGTGCGGCTTCGCACTTCGTCGACTGTGTAGAGCGACACAGTAGAAGATCTCTGCTGAAGTCGGCACTTCTGCCCTCTCCTCGACTTGAAAGGGGTTACCATTTGTTCACCCTTTCGGCTTTTGCTCTTCCGTCCACTGTAACTTTGTTGTCCTATCATTGCGCCTCCCTTTTTGGTGATGGCTTCGGACAGATCGTATGTTGTTGCCTTTCCGGGTGTCCAAGCCTCAGTTACTCCTACATTTTGCTCCTTCCCTCCTTCATTTGAGTTGACGGAGGACATCAAGAAATCTGGTAGGAAGAATGGGAAGCCAATAATCTTTTTACGGAAGCTGAATGTAATCAGATTGATTCCTCTTGTCGTCTGAATTTGGTCAAGAAATTTCTTTATAGTCATCTCAAAATGGAGTTCATTCGTAAGGAATTTGAGCTTTTGCACCTTGTTGAGAAATGAAAAATTGAATTCTGAGATGAAAGACACGTCCTTGTTCAACTTAATAATTAAGACGATTACACACGCTTATTTGCTAGAAGATTAATTTGGATTGATAACAGAATAATGGAGATTTTGAAATGGTCGGTGGATTTTGACCTCAAAACTGAATCACCAATCATTCTGATTTGGATTCGGCTCTCTGGTCTGAAATTTCATTACTTTATTAAACAAGTGTTGTACTCTATTGTCTCAGTTTATGGCAAATCACTCAAAACAGATATTCCTACTTTTAATATTTCTCGTTACTCTGAAGTCAGGAAACTTCTTGAAAGAACATCACTTCAGTCGCTTCCGAGGAAATTTAGTTAGACACACATCATGGATATTGGCAAAAAGTTGTGATTGAGTCATTCCCTTCGTATTGCTCGAATTGTCATATGTTTGACCACTCCAGTTCTCAATGTCACCATCTACACCCTTATCTCAGACCAAAGAAACAAAGTGTTCAACCAGAGGCAGTGATCCCCCCTCCTAATTAGCTCCAAGTTATTGACATTATTGATCATCAGAAGGGTACTCCTGAAGATGCTACTATCATCGCAGGTAATATGTCAACCATTCAGTCTCCAAGCAATGCTCATGATGTAGGTTCCCCGTCTATAGAACCTCTTTTAGTGAGGGCGGGAGAGACATTTCAGACTTCACCTGCACTAGGGCCAATCATTGATGTAACGTGTGGAAATATTTCTACTGTGTTTCTACCACCTCATCAGGTCAAGCAAGTTGTTACTGTTACTCAGACACATGAGACTCATAATGTGCAACAGCCTACACCTGTACAACCACCTTTGGACCAATTCACTGATCAGATGAGTCAATCCTCGGATGAGGAATTACAGGTTTATACATTTACGAAGAAGAAGAAGAATGGAGGCATATTACCAAACTTGATGGATGATACATTAATTGTTTCAAGTAACGACAACAAACTTAACAATTTGTTAGCTGGCTCCTGTCCGAGAACCGGAAACAAAGGCAGGGCTAAATTGGATCTTTTGAATGCTAACTGAATATGTGAGTGTTGGCAGACTATTAGTGTACTTTTCTCTATGTTTACTTTTTAATCTTTGTTTTTGGGTATACATGTATTTCTACGGGTGTGTTGTATGTCAGGTAGTTAGGGTGCCAATTCGGACTCTTTCATCCATCATATCTGTACATTTCCTTTTCCTTTTAATAATATATTCACCTTTGGGCTTTCTAATATATATATATATATATATATGTATATATATATATATATATATATATATATATATATATATATATATATATATATATATATATATATATATATANTATATATATATATATATATATATATATATATATATATATATATATATATATATATATATATATATATATATATATATATATATATATTAGATAAATAGGAGGGGAAGGTCCCTCCCCTTGGGCGAAACCTAAATCCAGAGCACATGGTCGGTCACCTCCCTATGGCCTCCTTGTTAAACGGGATTTGGCAAGTCTTACCCTGGTTCAACCCTCGATAGATTCAGGTTCCTAGCCCTCGCGTCAGCACTCCCTTGCTCCCGACGTGGGAGTCACATAAACAAATAACAACCCGACTACCATACTTAGACCTAATCGATCCAAGTTTTGTTTCAGGAATCAGCCAGTCCTCTTGGACTACTAGTTATCATATTATTATATATTTGCTTTCATAAAGCTAGTTTTTGGCGAGAGTTTGTTTAGAACATCTGCTTTCTCCCTTTGAGTGTTGTATCTGAGAGTTCGGATGGTGCTCCGACTGTATCTCTCACGAGGTGGTGATTATCTTCCCTACCCCCTTCCTCATCATCCCCACGCCACTTTCGGCGTTGTTTCTCACTGCAGCTTCCCGCAACAGCATTCTGAATGCTGTTTTTTGCAATTCCAGCCACCGCCATCATCTTCCCCTCCCTCCTCTTCGCTGCTATCACAATTCTAGCTCTCCACCTTCACTATCGTCGATGTTATCTCCCTCATCTCGCTGTTTTCGACTGCTATCAATCCATGCATATCGCTTCCCCCCATCCAGAAAACAACACACATGTTGCTTTCTTGTTCTCCGGCCACCCCCTACCCACTCCCACTCCCCGAAACCCGCTCCAGCTGCTGCTACACTTCATCCCAATACCCTAGGACAGCCTCCCACTGATGTTCCTGCCTTCTCAACCGCTCCTTCCACCTTTTTACACCACCTGCCACCTTCCATACTCCACCACGATACAATACTAGTTGTGTTTGTTGCGATTTATATTTTCGGGTATCATGTTGTTGTATTTTTCTTTCAAGAGTGTTGATTGTAACTGTCTATTTACTTTCAGTGATAATATTTGTTTTTCTTGTATTGTTTTGGGTTAACTTCGGTATCACTTTATGTGAGTAGCTTAAAGATTAAAAGAACAAAAAAAAAATCCTAAATCTCAACAAAATCAGTAAATGCCATCAAACTCGAGCAAAATAAAGAAAGTATTTATTCACCAACAATAATAGAATATTACAAAAACATATGAACCCATATTTATAGGTAGTAAGAAGACAATAATTGGAGAGAGAACAATAATTAAAAAAAAGAGAGAGAAAAAAAAAGGTATGACCATTAACAGGAGTTCCAAGCACTTATTTTTTAATGCTTCATCCAAGACCAACCATACATGTCCCTAAGTGAAAAAGTAAAATACAAAATAGGAAAACATAAATTTTTAAATATTCTAACTTTTGGGCTCTTTATTGAACTCTTATAATTGGGCCTTTTTTTACTAAAGTAATTGGTTTAGCCTTGGCACTCATAATTAAACTTTTAGCTTGATTTTCTTAACTCACATGATATACTATATCAAGTCCCCTAAGCTCAGTTGAAATTTGCTCTGTAAAGTTAAATTTTGAGTAGTTATCAACCAGTTGTAGGGCATAAGTCCTCAAATCCGTGTGATTTATCCAAGAATCCATGACAGGCAGTTCGGTCTTTAACTATCCAAAAACCCATGACTTATAAATGGTTAGGTCTATAAGGAATTCTTCAGTAATTATAAACTCTATTCATGAAAGTGAGCTATGAAAGTCTAAAATTGGAGTATTTTCTCCTGCCAAAGTGTTAGATTGAATATTTGGAGGGTGACTAACTCCACCAAATGATAAAAAATTCTTAATATTGAAAGTCGGATTGATAAGCAAATCTACAGACAAATCAAGATGGTATGCAATAGTTTCAATTTTCTAATAATTTGTAATGAACAAAACCTCTAACATATAATTTCTTGAATTTGGTAGATTGTTATTTCTTAGAACTAATGTGAATCAACATATAATCGCATTGTTTATAATCCCTAATAGAATAATTACAATTAACCTTTTCAGCATGCCCTTCCTTGTTATTATTTGCTTTAATATTTCATTATATAGGCTTTGAAAGCCTTGAGCAGCAACATAATATATAGAAAAAAAAATGATTGGGGGTTGTTAATTATGCACAAAATTTATGATATATTTACGATTAAAATGACTATAAATCTATAATCATGTGTAAGAAATGCACCATTTCAAGTTTGTGAAAATAAAATGAATCTTATGTAAAATTCCTAAATTAATGTGATGATGTAAGATCAGAAGATTGTTACCTCAAGGTATCAAATCCTACTTTCTCTTCTCTTATAACGACTAAAACTAAAGATGCAGTATGTTCACCACTCATAAGGTTAGAAACAAAATCGTTACCCCTCCCAGTAGATCTTATGACTATAAATTGCAGCTTGGCTTAATTCTTTAAAGTTGGTTTAGATTGAAGGTTTGATGTGTGCTGATGAGATGCAATTAAAGATGTCTTGTCTATTGGTTTTAAGAGGATGAGTTTTGGATTTTATTATCATTGTCAATAGGTTCGGAGATGGGAAAGAAATCCCATTAATACTATATTATAGGTGATTCATACAGGCTTGCATTTGGGACATTGCTTTCTTTAACTCGAGTTTTCATATTTTTGTCATGCAAACTAATGTTTAGTACCGATATCATCCTAGTTGTGTTTTTAACATGACCAATTGAGATTGATATGGGCAATATAAAGTATGAATGTAAATTTTTGAAAAATAGATGTAATAGATAATTGAGAGAGAGTCCTAAGAAGAGAAATAAAAATAAAATAAAATAAAAATGTGTAATCAAAGTGAATCTGAGGCAAAAAAACCTTCAGGTGAGAAAAAAAGAGCGAAATACCACTTAAATTCTAACTCTCCTTACAAAATTTAATTTCCCAAATTTCTATTTAGCCTTTCAAAAACCAAGTTTAGCAAATTTATACGCTTATGCGTACACTTTTAAGTGAAAATAAAAATGTGTAAAAACTATTAAGATTCTTCTGTGATTGAGTTAAAGGAAAAGTAAATCTACTGAAAACAAGTTTCAAAATTTAACTATGAGCATTATCAAAAATAAATAAATAATAATAAAACAAGCAACTAAAAATGATTTTGCACTAAGAGTAAGACTATTTTATGAGTAGAGCACTCCCTCACTAAGTTAATAGCTAAAAAGCATAAATTCCTACAGGAAAAATTGTCTAGGTTTTGCATATAGTATAGGTTATGCATATAGTATAGGCTTGTAAGTAATATAGTTATAGAACTATTTTTACTATGATTTTACGTTATAATAAGAAAGGACATAATTCGCCCCAAATGTTTTTGGTATAACTCACAAGCTTTTAGGAAAGCCCCTCGTTTAAAAAAATGTTTTGACCAGAATTTCTCTTTTCAGGCTTTGTTCGGACATCGCCTAACGACTAAAAATAGCCATGGGTCTTTAGTTAATGTCTAGGGATGTGATCAAGATTTTATGATGGACTGATAACGGTTTAGTTGAGTATAGCGATAGAAATCTTAAGATTGATACAAATTGGTCCATCAAGGTTTGATTTATGAGCAATGAATTTTATGCTAAATAAGTTATGAAAATACTTATGCAAGGTTAGCTTACAAGGTGACCTTTATGATTTGGAGCATATTATCAAATTTAGCGGAGTTTAAATGGATGTCAAGGCGTAGGGAATAAGACTGGGTCCTGGTGTTCCGTGGTTTCACTAAGAGCTTTACGGAGGTGTCTGGAGTGATTGTGGGACCTTGGGTGATGTATGTTTGATCTTAGAGGATGCTTTGGTGTAGAGGGAGAAGGAAGGTTTGGAGTAGAAGAGTTTAAATGTTAAAAAGGACAAATATAAATATTAAATCTGACAAAATTTTTTAAAATATGTCCACCAAGCTCCCAGCAAAATGAAACAAAAATTTCCCTACCAAAATATTTCATTCAACAATGGAATATCATATACAGTACCCTATATTTGTGGACATTACAAGACTATCATATTTAGAGAGAAGAGGAAAATAGGGTTGTGGTCATGAATGGAGAAGTTCAAAAAACTTTTTATTTTAACACTTTCTCCATTCTGTAACATGTTAAAGCTGATCGTACATGTCCTTAGGTGAAAAAATAAAATAAAAAATAAAAAATACAAATTATATTTAAAATAGATTTAGGCTTTGGACAGATCTTTATTGAACCCCTGATTGGGCTCTTGTAGTTGAAACTTTTCCTCGATCTCTTGGTTTTACCCTTGGCTCCTATAATTAGACTTTTAGCTTGATTTTTTAAGAGATTCTTATAGATTTATTTATCTCACACCTAAAGTTTCATTTTTACACATACTTTATGTATGATGAAAAAATAGAATTGACTATTAAAAGGTGATAATGAGTGTTCTTTTTCATATGGTGTTTGTAAATATGAAAGTTTTGTGTGAGCTAGGTAAATTCATAAGAAATGGATCCTATCTATGTAAATGCCCCCTTTTTTAATTCATATGATAAGCAAGATCACTTGAGATATCATCTAGAAATTATTAATGAATACTTTCTTAGTTAAAACTAACACATTCATAGTTAATAGAAATAAATAGAGTAGACATCATGATAAAGATGACATAAATAGTTAGAACACAGACAAAGATGGTGTTCCTAGTCCCACTGTTTAAACGGAGAATGAATATGCAATAAGCAAACAAAAATGTCATTACAGTATCAAAAGACATGATATCATGCTATAAATCCACTAACAATCCATTCAAAAAACAATTTTCTACATCTTTGATACAAGAATAATATTTCTCACGTACCACAATAGAATTTCAAAAAAATGACCAATTTTATGTATAGAACTACCAAAACCACCATTCTGAACAAGCAAATCACACTTCTATTTAAGTTCTATTTTTTAGCAACGTCATGCACCATCTTTATCAATGAAACATTGTATCTAAATGACTAGTGTTTTCTTGGCTTAGTCTAGTCTTAAAGTTCAGAACAACCTTTTTCTCAAAATTTGAAATCTATATCAAATATTTTATTAATTACAAGCGGAAAAAAAGGCCTTTTAAGATATGTAGGAATAAGGCAAGCGATAGATATGGAGGTCCCAATGCTAGTTACATAAACAAAATCCACAAGTTCAAACCACTTTCATGAGTGGAAAAATATAGAAGAAATATAGACAATTGGTAGGTGGAAAACTATAGTGCCAATAGCCTAAAATATGGGATATTACTTCCACCACTGGTAATAATATACATAAAAAAAACTTTAAAACAACAAACAAAGAAAAATAGATGATCAAGTAATAGTCATTGGCCTAAACTTTTAGATTGAAATTCTCATAATTATGGGTGCAATTTTGATTATGTATGGTCCTTTTAGGTAAACCAAAACAAATTCTTAATCTCTAGGTTAGGGAATCAACAACATGACACAAACTAGTTAGATTAAATTGCCCAAGAAAAACGTCAAATGAAGTCCTATTCTAGGATAAGATACGAGTAATTGGGCATACTAAGATTAAATTTAATACTTTGATCATTATATCATTATTTCAAAATATTAAAATACCAAATGAAAATTATAAGTAATAAAAAAACAACAACTTATGTAAAAGTTTTCTATAAATTAGAATTAAAGAGCTATGCAACATTAAACAGGAATATAAGTATAATTTATAGATAGGAGTGTCAACAAATAACCTATCATGATAGTCTGACACAAATCACATTTAAAAAAATCTAGGCGTACGTTGAGCTGATTAAGATTTAGATTGGGTCCGGATCTAAATCGTAAATCCAATTAGTATTCAGGTGAGGTTCCTTTTGACACAAATACTCCAATTATCAACTTAAATGGCCAGATTATTATTGTAGTTTGAGTTTTGAAAAGCTAAAAACACATTATTGGAATAGCATACATTGTTAGGTTAAAAAAGTCATATTTAGAATAATTGGATTATGTTGATTAAAAAAATTGCATGCTCCATAAAATAAATTGATTAGATGGGTCAGGTTAAGATTAGTGGGTCAGGTTTAGGTCAAATATTTTGACTTATATAATAAACAAGTAGAATTTAAGTAAAATAGATTCAGTTCAAAGCAACTTCAAGTAAGACTAGAAACACATGGTTAGAATATACATATATTGTTAAGTTAAAAAAGTCAAATTTAGAATAAGTGGATTTTGTTGATTAAAAAAATTGCATGATCCATAAAACAGATCGATTGATATGTCAGGTTAGGTCAAATATTTTGATTTATATAATAAACAAGTAGAATTCAAGTCAAATAGATTCAGTTCAAAGCAACTTCAAGTAAGGCTAGAACTTTACTCATCAACTCGAGTTGACATTATGTTAAATGTACATAACGAAATGCATTTAAATGCAACAATACATGGAGAATATTGATCTTAGTTAAGTTATTGGGTTTTTTATGGGGTACCATAAATCCACCAGCATTTTAAAATTTTGGATTTTGAGAGTAACAATTTTCAATCATTGATTTTTGAGAACAAGAAGTAGGCCAATAACCATCAAAACCAATTTTTAAAACAACAATAAAACCAAATGCATGTAGGCTTTCAATTGTTCTCAGGCATAATTTAACCCTAATAATTAATAAAAAAAGAAGCATTTACATACATACCACCTAATTCTTATATATTTACATATCTAACACCTAAACTTTGCTTTTTTTACATTTATACCATCCAAATTTTTCATAACACATAAAAACACCACTATTTTAACTTTTAAAAAGTGAAATTTAACTTTTCATGCATAGATAAGTTCGCATATCTATAAAAGCTGAAGTTTAGGAGTAAGACATGTAAATAAATAAAAAATGAGTGGTATGTATGTAAGTTGTTTAAAATTCTTTTATAAGAGCTGATAGAGAAAGTTATTCAACAAAATTTTGAGGTCCAAGAAAGAATACAATGCTTTTTTTTTAAGAATTATGAAAAATAAGTTTGGTATTACATGTCAAAGATGGAATTCTAATTAACGCAGTGGGTCTGGACACAACAAAAGAAACTCCTATAAGCAATAGCACTTCAAATGATGAGTCAGACTGACCGATATATTGATGTGTATAATTATCTCACACCAGTCAATAGAATGATAACTACTGAAAGGCACACACCTGAACAGAATTAGAAGGGTCATTCAATAGCCGAACCAGCGGAACAATAACTCTTTCATTGGATAGGCGGCCTGCACAGAGATTCTGAACCTAAATTCATCAATACAAGTGGAAAACTACTTGCCTCGTACAAATAAAAGATAGGTTCGTGTTACAGACCTTCACAGACCTAGAAATGTTCCTTATGCACGTGCATGCTGCAATGCGTACTCCAGTGGACTCATGCTTTAGCGCATCCACTATGATATTCAAGAACTGAATCAGTAAATCCAAAGTTAATTACAGTCCTGTTATAAAAATATGCATAGTTTGCTAAATTGACACGGCCCACAAACTAAATAAAAATAGATTTATGATCCATGAGGTTTCTTTAAACATTGAAAAATGTGCCAACAAGAGAGATTTAAGATGCATATGTATGCTTAAACAAGCATAAAGACTTGAAGGAAAAAAAAATAATTAAACATCGTTATATCCACATAATCGAACCTTCTCATGCCATCTATGTATTAAACCAAAATCTTCATAATCTACTAAAACTACCATTCAAATCAGCATAAATTAGCCATTCAGCAAGTCCCTAACTAGAATGAGCTAAATATACACATTTAACTACACACATGGACATATCAAGAGCACCTACTCAACATCCTCCAGAGTATTCAAAGAGAAAAAAAGAAAAAGAAAAATAAGTAGCTCAGATTACAGCCAACAAAAATCACCTATCACAACCAGATACTAGAGAAGATAGACTTGTGAGAAAGATGCTTGCAAGCTTGGCCATGGGGTGGCAGAGTGTGAGGGCAAGGAAAGAATGGTTGGTGATTGGAGGGCAATATAATTTATCTAATCAAATCATATTTTTAAACACTTCATGGCTTATCCTAATGAAAACAATTGTGTAATAAATGATGGTCATTTATCAATAAGCGATGTTTTGTAACTTAACTTGGTAAAGGTTGATTGGGAATTTACAAAAAACAATGTCATAACCAATTTCACTGAAAAGTGGAAAAGGTTGGACATTAAAACAAGTATCAGAGTAGCTACAATGAATATGGAGATATTAGATAGAAAGGCTAAGGAGACAGTGAACAAAACAATTAAAAGATTAATCAAAGTTGCATACTTAAAAAAAATAACCATCATAATTAGCCTTATCTCGATAATTTAAGGTTTGGTTCTATGCATCATTCTCCTCTATTTATTCCAATTAAGAACTAGTTAAAGTGTACATGCAAGCATTCCAGCATAACTTAATTAAAAATCTGTTGTGATCTACCATTTTATTTTGTAAGCTTTCAATGCTACTTCTATCTACTTATTTTATTTGTGCATCTTTTAAATTTTCCATATATACCCAAACCACCATGTCTATTTTCTAATACCATAGCTTTATGAGATGCACTTTTCCATCTATTATTATAATAACTAAAATCTTTATCCATAGCAATATTACATATCTATCTTATCATTCTAATTTTATCATATTCAATTTAGTTACTAATAACTACTTTGCTACTTAGTCCTCATATTCATATAAAAGAGCCAATCAAAATGCAATTTTATATAACGCACCTGCCAGTCTTCGTGATATTCTCTCATTGCATGGTATCCCAGGGCAACTTCTCTATTTTAAACACCACTGTTAAAGTTACGAGGTTTTGTCAATGTTTATATCCATGTTCTTTTGTACAATAGATCTGTATATAATTAATCATATTATTATGCGATAATAATCAATTTACATCCACTAAAATATCACATAGTTAATCGTTTTTTTATTAATCCTAAGCCCCTTATAAAACTTCTATGTTGCTCTAACTCTTCTCTTGTGAATAGTTATCATATCTCAAAACTATATTGACAACTTTCATAAGTTCAGATGCCTCACTTCAATATTTAGTCAAGTATCATGATAATAAAAAAAAAAGAATTCGACTTTGATCCTTAATATAATTTTACTATGATTAAAACTCTGAATCACGCCTATACTAGTTCTAATAAAAGTTTGTGTACTAAATAAATTAATAAACTTAAACATACATCTAAAACAAATTTCTCATACTAATTGCTAACTTACTCATTCTCAAGGTGCTTAATCATATGTATAAATAAAAAGCACAGAAAGATTTTATTGTTGTGCAATATGATGTTTCCATAATTAAATTAGAATAAAATCACCTACAAAAATAGATATTGTTCATATACAATCAAAAAAAATCTCCAATATGTTTGATTTCAACAACAACATTATTAGCCTTATCCTAACCATTTGGAATCCACATTATAAATCCTCCTTTTGCACTCGTTCATGTTGAGTATTGTTAGAAGTGTTAAAACTACTCATTGCAAAATAATTTCGAACTTCAATTGAGGTAATCATAGGTCTGCCATTTTTCCTTCCTAATTCTTGATTAATTTTATCTCGTTAAACATATGCATTTTCTATCCATAGCTCATGTCAAAATCAGTGAAGTCTAAGTTCAATCAACATATCTTTAATAGATGTTGAATCAATCGTTCCTTCATCCTAACATTCTTTATTATATCACTAAACATTGATGTCAATGATTTTATTTAAACAATATTTGAATCCATACATCATAGGCCTAATTGATATTTTTTAAAATTTACCTTTAAACTTATGCGGTATCCTCTAATCATACAGAACATCCAGGACATTTCCCCATTTTAAACATCAAGCCTTAACTCTAGAAGCTAAATCCTCCTTTATATCTTCATTCTTTTGTATAAAAAAATTCAAAATTTTTAAAACTATCACAACCAGGTATCATCTTATCATTGAATAATATTAAATGATAATTGCTAATATCATACCCGCTTAAATTATATATATATCATATACTCAATCATTCTTATACTAATTCTAAAGCATTTATTTTTTAAACATTTTTCTCTTCATCAATATCGCTTGTTATTTCATTTTATGCTTTCTAATTTATTTCAATGTAAATATGGATATGATGATGGTAATTACAAAAATGAGATGTGTTATCTTGTGTTTTGATTTTTTAAATGTTTTTGTTTAATGCAAACAAGTCAATTTCCCTGTGCAGGTGTTTCCAATTCAAACTTAGCATCTGTCTAGGCCTATCAATTTTGTCATTAGTGTAAGTTTGACCATTGTATGAAATTTATTTTTCTTAGATTCCTCGAAACTTATTCAATTTTTGTATATTTAAAATATTATTTAGAACTTCTTTTGTAACTTGTTTTTTTCTAATTTTACAATAAAAGAGACTAATACTTGCCTAAATTAAGTGTTGATGGACATGAAAGTTTGATTTTTGTGCGTATACCATCCTAGATTTGCAAGAACCCTATTCCTAAGACTCAATGCATCATCTTACCTAACATTCAAAAGAGATGAATGGCATATTTAACTAAAGGTGGAGCATTGCTTGCTATGGACAGTCGGTGCTTATATTAATTCCTTTAAAAGAACTCAAATGTATAATCCAAAAAAAAAATTCATTAGATTCATGTGCTACCACAACAAAAGTATAAAAATTGAATGTACCACATAAAACGCAAAATCCATAAAAAAAAAACAAGTTGATGCAGCTGCTATAGGCAGCTATCACCATTCTAGAGATTTATGAGAAGGGTCATGCGCATCAGCAAAAGCAAAGCTAATTAAAATTTTAAACCAGCAAAAGTAAATATTCAAAGAACATGCACTACTAGCACTGAGCAAATTTCTCCGACTGAGTTTGAAAACTTAATATTCATCAGGAACCAATTCCAAGTATATAAACAATAACAACAGATGGACGGTTATTTAAAAACTATGTCTATCCATGAACTTATACAGAAAATAACACAAACCTGAGGAGAAATTAGCTGACATCTGCATGTTTCTGACTTGGAGCAAAATTCAGCTAATGCAAGCAATATTCCCTCGAGACGCCTCAGTGGGATTGGACTCTTTTCCAAGTAGTTGCAGAGCTTCTCAAGTATGTTTATGGTGATTGCTTGTAGTTGCAACTCTTCATTGTCTGTAATTATATCCAAAAGCGCAAACGGAGAATCATCTCCAACTTCACCGGAATCTTCAAGAAGTTCAACGAGTACAAGCAGCAGATTAGTTTTAGTTTGTAGATCACGTGCATAGCTAGAAAGTTGTCCAATGGCAATCAAGCACATGCAGGCGAGATATCTTGTTCGTGGATATCGGTCATGTATTAGCTCCGTTAAGGCACTCAAAGCTTTTCCATTCTCAATGGAAGCGAATGTCATGGCAACTTCATGGTTATTTCTAATTATTGCAGCTATAGAACCTAAGCTCGCAACTCTTTGATTTAGAGATCCTTCGAGTAGTTGAGCAAGTCTCTGCAGAACTCCAGCATCACGGAGTGCATTTTGCTCATCATTATTATCGCACGAGTGGGCAATGATCCTAACGGCGAGTTCAGTCGCATTCTCGTTGTCACTGTTGAGGAGTGAAAGCAAAAACACCATGTTCTTGTTCTGCAAAATGTCATATTTGGGTGCAAGCTTTGATTGGAATATCATCCTAAGAGACCGTGCGCCTGCATCAATGACCTGTTAACAGCATAGAAAATCTATCTCCATAAACCAGATTGCTTCAAGAAGTTAGAAATGTTTAGCAGAACGACAAGAAAATAATTAGGAAGGTTATTGGAGGGAAGCTCATGTAAGGGGAGACACTTGGCTTTTATCAAATAAGGGCCAAATTTCCCTCTTTTTTTTTAAATCATAGAATGTAGATTTTGGAAAATATATAGCATTGACCTCTAAGACAATCTTCAACATCATGCTCAAATGTGTATCACATTTGCTGGAAATAAAATAAAAAATCCAAAAAGGCAGGGTTCAAGCACTCAAACAGAAATAAAAAATGTTCAAAACAGAATATCATAAGAGCTTAATGTAAAATTCAAAAAACAAATCAATTTATATTATAAGTAGTATATCATTTGGCATGCCAACGGGAACTAATACTACAAACACGAGTACATAGTAAACCTCCATGACTTCTAGATTAACAATAAACATGTCAAAGTTTTTAGAAAAATAGGTTGAATTTTGAATAGACTCGATGCCTTTTCCCTTTGCTTTCATTTCATTAAATAATAATCTTACAATCTATTTTAGGTACAAAATAAAGTGCATAATCTATTTTAGGTAAGTTAATAATACATATTCATAATCTAAATATTCAGCTAAAAGGGAAATAAATCTAAATAAAGATATTGGAAATAATTTAAATAAGGAAGCTTCTATTTATAGAAAACTTCTAATGTAGCTGTCTGATTTCGGTCTTTCTTGATTGAAATCCCCCCTCAAATTGATGCTAACTGATAAAAAAAACATCAATTTGCCAACAAGAACTAATAACACTGTCGGGACCTACAATCCTCAAGTTGTGAGTGCTGAAGCCGAAAATTCTAAAATTGAGAATGTCGAAGTCTCATAAACAACTCCTGAACGATAACATGATTTGAGCAAAGAAAAATAAGAAATCATTTATCATTCTCATCCAAAAAATTGAATCATAGCCAGAAGAAGGATCCGCTTTATGCTAACGATCATAGCCTACAAATAGGATCCAGTTACACAATCCAAATGCTATCAATCATAGCGTACAAGTAGGATCCGCGTCATGATCTAGATGCTACTGATCATAGCCTATAAATAGGATCCAGATGCTATCCATCATAGCCTACAAGTAGGATCCACGTCCTGATCTAGATGCTACCGACCATAGCTCACAAATAGGATCCAGTTACACGATCCAAATGCTACTGATTCTTCCTGCAACGACGAAGACTTGATGAAAGCATTTGAAGGCGGAAAAAGCAGTCTAAAATGGCGTAGAACACAGTCAACGAAGCAAGCGATGAAGCTGCGAAGAAGCGGTCGAAGATGCCAAGAGAGAAACATGGGAGTTCCTTGAAAATCTCTATACGTCATGATCCTGTGCAAAGCAGGGACGACAGAGGGATTCGGTGCACGCTGTGTTCCCGTCACTGATTTATGGAGAGAGATGAGCTGTCGTACTTGTGAGGGCTAGGGCGGAATAGAGAAAGATAAATCAGATCTCTGTAAGCCGACGATCCCGTCGTTGCCTTCTTATATGCTCTAATTGCCACTATATCGCTCCACAGATGGTTTGGAAGAAAGAGCACGCGCTAGAGTCGTGCGAACTGACAGAGTAACAGAAGCTTCGGATCTCTTTATACGCTACGATTCCCTCGTTGCTTTCCTCACTACGCTCGAATTTAGGAGCTCTCTCCTCCGTAGTATCAAGCGATCTCCCTATGAGAGTCAAACCAGACCCTACGATCGGTTCCCCATGCTATGAGTTGGTCGAGGCGTCGAAGTGCTGCAGCTAGGGCAGAAGCATACGAACAAAGATGAAGACAAAGAAATAGTTCCTCTCTTCCTGCAAGAAGGTCGGCGGGAAGAGAGTCTTGACGGTCCTCCAATAACTACTGGTAGTTAGGGGAAAAATTTTGTTCTAATATCATGTCTAAGTTTTGAGAAAAATGAATAAACTGAATTTTTTAATAATAAATATTTCTAATCTAAATATTCAGCTAAAAGGGAAATAAATCATAATAAAGATATTGGAAATAATTTAAATAAGGAAGCTCCTATTTATAGAAAAATCCTAATGTTGTTGTCTGATTTCCGTCCTTCCTGATTGACATTACATCACAATTCCTTATAAATAGCAACAAAATTATAATAAAATAGTACATAATTATTAAAAAGCCAATGCTCCACACACAAACAAAAAATTGGACATAGAAAAACATGATGGAAAAAGTGAAAATCAATGGCGGGAAGAAAATGATGAGGGAAGAGTTGGGTGATATGCGACTTTTTATAATGACAAAAGCAGACAAAATAACTACATCACAAAATTGACTGCAAAGACAAACTACCATGAAAAGAAAAGGTTGTCCTAAATGGGTTAGAATCCTATATAACAGACATAATTTAACATAAATTATCAATTAGGTTAACATATCAAACAAACAAATGAAAACCGCGGAAACGAATTTAGCAGGTTCTACAAATTTAAGAAGGCGGCAATGCCTAAGAAAAAACAAAAAGGTAATTTAATAAAATAAAGCACCAGCAATAACACTATTAAAATAAATAAATAAATATTCTAAAATGTTTGGCTATATTCTTTTGAAGGATAAGAAATTGACCAGAGGCGACACATATTAGTATTTAGGTTTTCAACATCCCTGCACTATAAGCCTACCGTACTTACTAGAGTTTGTGGCCGTACTTCACCAGAGTTTGTGGCTATCAAAAAATTAAATTGGTAACCCTTCTATCTGGGTACCTCATTAAATTACTATTGTAGATTTTCAATCAAACCACTTTCCATGTGATTATTGTTTAAGAAATGGAATTTTCTCCCATAGAAAGCAAATCCTTGACTTTAGTTGCTAGAGGGGAAAAACTTACATCATTACTAAATTTGGACCTTTAAATGCCAACAGGAGGAATAGGATACAGGTAAATAAAAAGTATATCAATAATGTGGTAGAAATACATATCTTCTAATATAGCACCCATACTTTCCAACATGACCACCTATCTAATGCATCAACAGTCTACCTCCAATTGGATAGGATATATTTTTTAGTTCCTGCTTGTCACAAAAATAAGAGAAAAAATAAGGGATTTGGCATCATCCACTTATTTACAATTGGGAGCATGAGGAGAATAATTTTCTTGAAAAGCACAACTTCAATATGTTCATTACATTCACCAAAAATTGGATTTTTGACAATGTAAATATTGCATGACCGTTGCAATACAATATCATATGATCAGTGATTAAAAAAAAAATCTTCTAAATGAGTTATTACCCACATTATTTCACACTCAGAATAAGCCCTGCCCTACATTCAACTTCAACACTAAGTATAGCTACAACAATCTATTTCTTTCTTTTCAAATGACCAAATTTCCCCTAAAAAGATATGGCAACCTAAAATTGGTTTCCTAACTTATATCGAGCTAACACAATCAACATCAGAGAAGGCTTTAATGTTAAGATGCTATGTTTTATTCTACAGCAACCCACTTCCAGGATATTTTTTAATCTATACAAGTATCGAAAGAACCACCTCCCAATGCCCTTTTCTTAATTATGTATATGTTAACTTAATGATCCAATAGCAAATGCAATATATATTCTAGTGAATGTATGGTAGATTGACTTCCCAATTAATCTTGGATAACAAGAAGTGCATCAAAGATTTATTCTTCATTGTTAGCCTTTTAAGTGTCAATTAGAGTATAAGTAAATTTGCAACCTAAAAGACTTTTATTTTTCTAAAAGATCAGTTGCATATTTCCTTTAAGCCAAGGAAACTACCTTTGCTATATACGAATTTAATCACCATAAAATATTTAGGTCAACCTAGATTTTTTGTTGGAAAATAATTTTGTAAATAGTATATATTTCATTAACTATTTTATCACCGATTGTAATTAAAATGTAGGTTTTGAGAATTTAGCGGAATAATTTTATTAATATGAAAGGTAATATAAATACAAGTTATATGAATTCTAAAATAGGAAAGACATAACACCCATATCTATAAGATTACAAATAATCATTTCCTAATAACTACTTGGAGATAAAAAGAAAGACATAAAATAGGAAATAATCGAAAATTAAATAAATCAATACTAATTACTTCTAAATATAATAGAAAATAACCAAAAATGAAATAAATCAATACTAATAACTTCCAACACCCCCCCCCCTCAATTTGAAACATAGAGGTCAATCATGTTCAACTTGGATTTGAAATCATCAAACAGTAGGCGAGGAAAATATTTTGTGAGGTAGAATTTGGAGTCTTCATCCTTAAGACATTTAGGGATACTTCTAGTTGATTGCAATTGTCTTTAACTGCAGTTTCTGAAGTTTCAGTAGGTAAGTGGAAGCGTACTACATGTATTATTGCAGGAAAATTTACAAGGAAGTAGATAAGTTACAAGGAAATCTGTAGGGTATGGTCTGTAAGAAAAAACTTCGGAGGCCCAGCCATGGAAAAAAGCTCCAAATGAGGGTCTGTTGCAGGACAAAGATCCGGAGTGCTTGCTGCAGGAAAAAGCTCCAAAGAAATGACTGCTATACGAAAAGCTACGGAGGGCTTGCTGTAGGAAGAAAAACTCCGTAGGAGCCTACAGTAGTGAGAATTTTGTAGGTAGGTGGAAGACTGTTATAGATAAGTGCTACGAAAATGATCTGCAGAAAGAAATATGCCTAAGTCCCTGTTGCTTGTAGAGAATAGTTTCCAGCGTTGATGGCTGCGGGGAAAAGCTCCGGAGGGGGCCTGCTGTAGGAAAAAAAAAACTCGGTGATTCGAAAAGGGCATGCAACCACCAGCAACAAAAAAAAAATCCTAGCAGTTGTTCAATAAGATGATAATGGCGGCATTGGGCATTGTCTGATAGAAATAGAGGATTGATTGGAGCTTTGTACAACCCTCGGAGATTGCTACCAGTTCGACAACCTATACGGAACCCTCACTCCTCTATGGTGTCTAAAGGAAACCCTAAGCTCCCCGAGGTTTTAACAAGTTGCAGCAACCATTTGAAGGCCCTCGTCACACGATAAATCTAGAACCCAAAAAGTTTGAAGATTGTGGCAACGGGTTATTGAGTTGGTCAGTTGTGATCAGGGATTGGGAAACCACAAAGGCTGACTTGAGAGAGGCCCTGAAATCACCTTCTTCTTCGAAGGAGGAGAACAAGCCAGTGCCAAGATGAGTGAGCTACAGTGCCCAGGCCATGAGCCGAAAGAGACGACCGACAGAGACGTGCTCATTGAATCTCAGTTTCCACAGAGAGGAAACCAGACGAAAAGAGCATCAAGAGCTTCAAGGTTCACATCACAACCAGCGCAATCGAATACCAGGGACTCAAGGCAAGTCTTCCCTGGTGGAAAGCATGACACCCAATCCCCTCATCATCGCCCTCAATGTCATTATCTATCATATCTAGAGATTGGAGACGCCTGCATCTCTCTGCTATGGTGGCAGGGCCGACGATAGTAAATCCATAACAACAAAAAAGAGACAGCCCTGGAAGGAGGTTTCTAGGATCACAAGATTTGCATCAGAAACAATTCGCTTGAGGCAGATTCTCTCAGGGGAGGGATGAGACATAACCATGTCGGCAACAGGACTGACAACGTAGCAGTTTTTTATGAAGAGCTTGAGCCGAGTCTGGGCCTCAATGCAAAACCAAGACTTTCAGACGAGAGAAGCTACATTTTGATCGTTATGAGAGGTGAGGAAGCACAACACATTCTCGAGGACGTCTTCGAGAACTTGGCGGAGAACGGCGGCAAGTCGATACTTTGGCCGAGCAATTCTGAAGGGGTTTGAGGGCCACTGATCATCATCACGATTATTGCAGTCGCCATTATCCAAGAGTTGCTGAAGGTTGTTGTTTGCTGCAAATCTAAGTTTTGCTAGCCCAAGGCAGTTGCTTGTTGTTTGTTGCTTGCTGCAGAGGCGAGGAATCCCACATTTTGCTAGTTGTTGTTTGTTGCAGAAGAAGAGGTTTGCAGGCTACGACTACTAGCTATGGAAGCGAATGCTTGGTTGAAAGTTCTATTACGGGAACTTCTGATGGCTGCTCCTATGGGAGCGGCTATTCTGTTGCCCAGGAAGTAGCTCTCCCACAAGAGCTTTTGATGGTTGGTCAAGCAGTTGTTTTGTTGCCCAGGAAGTAGCTCTCCCACAAGAGCTTTTGATGGCTGGTCATGCAGTTGTTTTGTTGCCCAGGAAGTAGTTCTGCTATGAGAACTTCTGCTGGCTATAGAAAGGAGCAGCTACAGGAAAAGGCAGTAATCATGCGAATAGTCTGCAGGCATGGGAGGGAGGTAGAATGGCTAAGAAGGGCATGCAGGTTGTCGACTGCAAGGAATAGGAAGTTTCCAGAGGCAGGAGATCTTCTCTGCCAAAGACTCTAAAGTTTGTTTCAAGGCTCTGATATCAATTAGGTTTTGAGAATTTAGCAGAATAATTTTATTAATATGAAAGGGGGTATAAATATAAGTTACATGAATTCTAAAATAGGAAAGAGATAACATCCATATCTCCAATATTATAATTAATCAATTCCTAATAACTGTCGAGAGATAAAAAAAAGATATAAAATAGGAAATAACCAGAAAGAAAATAAATCAATATCAATAACTTCTAACATAAAATAGAAAAAAATCAGAAAGAAAATAAATCAATACTAATAACTTCTAACAATAATTAAGATAACAGTCATATGAAGTATAACAAAAAATGATCAAATGGTTTGTAAGACTACTTCAAAAGCCAACCTTGGCAAGAAATTTGCAATTTTTTTTAAACATGGGTGAGGGCTTAGTTTTAGGTCGTAGATGGCTTTATTAAGTTTACACACTTTAGCCTCCCCCTTAGAGTATGTTTGGGGCAGCTTATTTGGTGTGGTGGCGTTTTGAAAACGCACCTGATCTGTTTGGGTAAACTGCGTTTTGGCAGCTTATGCGATTTCAAAACGCCAAAAACAGTTTTTTCACAACGCACCTATCTAGGTGCGGTGGGAACTTTCTGACAGTGGCTGGCTTTTCCAAGAAAATAAAAATTTGTAATAGTCATCGCACTTAGCTTATCAACAGATTATTTTTAATCAGCTTATAAGCAGATTATTCAATAAGATGCAGCTGCCCCAAACAGACCCTTAATTAACATAATTTGCTGGTTGTTTCATATACAATGTCCTAGTAAAATCATCATATAAAGATGTAGTCACATCCATCTACAAGAGAGGCCAATTATGATTAATAGCAATAGATAATATAAGGCTAATAAAGCAGAGTTGGGTAATAAATGAGGTATCAAAATAGTTGATCCTATAAAATTGAGCGAATCTTTTGGCAAATAAAGGAGCCTTTAGAATTAGCAAAGCCATTAAGATGAAATTTGATAATGTAAACTCTATCACAAAGCATGAGCTTAAACTCAGGAGGCGAGGTAATAAGATCTAATGTATGCATATTCAATCGAGCATGAAATTTGATTTCCATTGCCTATATCTATCGAGCGTGTTATAGAGCTTTCAAGATTTCCTAGGTATAAGATAGAAAGTAAAATACTAAATAGTACAAAAAAGGAGACCAAAGGTGATGCGGGAGCTCTCTGCTCCGTATGATTATGCGGAACAAGCGAGATCCCGCAACTCCGCTGAATTCCCAAGCGGGAATTATGTGATTCTGTTGGATTGAGAAGCCTATTACGACCTGGATCCCATCACTTTTCACATGTTCAGCCAATTTATTTCATATTTCTCTATTCTAATATAAAATCAGTTCTTTTCTATGAGGGAACTATTTATATTCTATTATTTTCTATTTTGTCTACTTTGATTATGAGGGAACTTTTGGTTTGTTCAAGTATTTTGAAGATTGTCATATATGATTTCTACTTATCGAGTGTTGCATCCTATTCTTTTTGCAAGTGGTGTGTATGTAGCTTATTGAGGAGCAAGTGGTGTACCTCCTTGGCAATCGTAATGTGTTATTTCGTGGTTACTTTCATTATTCTCGTAGGGACAACCGTCGAATGATGTGTATCCCCATCCAAATGTCATTGAACTCGCATATTATCTTCCCCTTGCCACCCACAACGACCTCCACGCAAACCCCCACTTCCTATCACATTTTATAGAATCCCTAAAACAATATCATCTGATATCAGACCCAGGCCAAGATTTTTTGGTTTTATCTTCCTTACTCGAAATCCAAAATTTTAAAACTAAATCATCCCCACCATACCAAAACCTTTCTACCCCAATTCCTAGCCACAACCGAAATTTTTAAAATCCAGTCTTCATACCTTCACTAAAATTTCACTTCGACACTTACCATCAAAATCTAAGCCCCGGCCTATCTTGATTTGCAATCTCATATCCGCTGAAAACTTTGATAGGGAGAAAACAATATAATAATGCTTAGGAGAAATCCACAGAGAGATATTTAGAAGCTTACTATGAAGGATATGCATGAGAAGTCCTTCAACTGCAACAAAAACTTCCTGCTTTTGAGAAGAGACAACTTGCAAAGGCCACTTGTAGCTATAACGGTGACTCGTTAGATAAAGAGAAATAAGTAAATCCCTACTATCAGACAATTTGTAGTGATGAAGAAATCTACAAAGAGGAATCCAGGAACTTACTATGGAGAATATACAGTGAGAAATCTACAAAAATGTGTCCTAGAGCCTAAGAAAAATCAACAAAGAGATGTCCAAAAGCTTACTTTGAAGAATATACAGTGAAAAATCCTTCAATTACAACAAATTTTTGTCGCTTTTGAGAACAGGAAACTTACAGAGATCACTTGTAGCCACAATGGTGACTCATCAGATCTAGAAGAGAAAGTGAACCACTTCCATCATGCTATTTTCAATGATGAAGAATTAATACACCAACGACGTGGCATGAAATATCAAAGGAGAGGCCAAAATTTTGGAATGAAGAGTGGTTTGTCGAATTTTGAGGGTCGTATAAATCCAGACAAGTTCAACGAGTGTCTCCAAGTAATAGAACGATCTTTTTAGTACTGGAACGTTCCACCAAACAGAAGGGTGAAGCTAGTCATCATTAAGTTCAAGAAAAATACACCTCTATGGTGGAAAAAGTTGAAGTAACTTTAACAACATGAAAGAAAAGGTAAAATCGCTATTTGATACAAAATGAAAAGGTAGATGGAGCGCAAATATCTATGAGCATATTACAGACATGTGATGTTCTTGAGACTCCATTACTTACAACAGAACGATTTCTCTGTAGAGTACACAACTAATTTCGATTAACTTATGTTGAGATGTGAACTAGTAGAGTCAGATGAAAACACAATATTGGGACTGTTCATTGGTGGCGTGGTACAGTTGCAACTCTATTGAACATTACAGGATGTCAAAAACCTAGCCCTCAAGGTAAAGAGACAACACCGTAGTATCAGATCCACACCACCCATTAAACAAGGTTCAGCCAACGGATGAAGAAACAAGAGTACACGTGATGAAACACCCAAGCCGACCTCGCGAGAGGAGAAACTAGTTCAGAGTGGAGAAAAAATGGACAATCAATACTCCCAAATTTGTCCAACCAAGAAGTGCTTCAAGTGTCATAGCTTTGGGCACATTATATCATATTGCACAAACTTGATAATAATCTTTTTCATTGAACAGGGAGCAGTCAAAGAAATGATCAACGACACATGAGAGGATGAAGAACCTAGAGCAGAGTAAAAATATCCAATCGACAAGAGAATGGCGTTAGTGATTCAAGCTAAGCCCGTGAGAGAGACTTTAATAGAACTAACATTAATAGTCCTAAAAGGTAGTGTTTTGAAGAGCCGATACGAGAAAAAAAGATAGTCGTTGTTTATAGAGTTGTTGGATGTCTTGATTGATAGTTTCCTCCTAGATGGGTACCACTGAAAAAATTCAGCATGCCATATACCTTATTCCAAGATTTGTTCTGCCAAAACCACTCATCTATGGGATGCGGCCAGTCAAATATAAGAAGTTGCATAAACATGTTACACATTTGACGGTATTTTTTCAAATTTCTAGCTTGTTTGAGTATTTTGGAGATTGTAATTTATGATTTCCACATATAGACTGTAGCATTCTATTCATTTTGCAAGTGGTGTGTTTGTAGTTTATTTAAGGGCATACTGTGAAACTCCTAGACATTCGTAACACGGCATTTTGTGATTACCTCTACTATTTTCAGTAGGAGCAGCAACCAAACAATGTGTATCCACGCCCAAATGCCATCAAACTCATACATTATCTTCCCTTTGCTATCCCACACCCACCTCCTCGCAAACCTCACTTCCTACCACACCTTGTAGGAACCCTAAAACGGTACCAAAATGTCTTATAAGATTGCATAAACGATTGAACTTTTAGCTCTTTGATGAGTAATGAAAAAATGAAAAAAATTTCAATACATACATGCACATCAGTTTAAACAACACTGAAAGATGCCATGCACACACATATAGGAATGAAGGAGGAGGAAGGGAAGCTACAAAAAACTAGGAATAAAAGAAGAGGATGGAGTGGTGGAAGATGAAAGAAAAATAGGTAATAGTTTTATGAAATGCAACATCTACACAGGTATCTATGTGATTAATAGAAAGAGTAAATATTGGTAGCTGATTTGAGCATGAAAGCCAAATAGCTTGTGGAAAAACTCTTTTATCAAGCTGAAAGAAATGAAAGAAGCAAATACCCAACAAAAGAAAACACCCGTTTTTGCCAAGTCAATGGATGTCAACCTTTCCCTCCCACCATCAACAGACAATCAAGTTTTGATTTAAACAACTATTTTTAAATTGTCAAAAAAACATCAATCCTTTTTCATTGTTTATTGAAACAAACTAATTTATTTCAAAAAATTAATAAACAAAATTAAGCAAACAAATTTGCTTTATCATTTCGCTTTTATTTTATAAAATCAAAAACAAAAAACAAAAATTGATCCCAAATAACCACTTGGTAATCAAATGTCTATATGTATGTAGTGTGATCTATGAGTGGTTCTATATGTTATGGTATTTAGAAACTCTACACATGATTGGATGATAATGAGGAATGCACTCCTTTTGAATTTATTAATCTTGGATTTGGTAGACATTGTTAATTCTCTCTCACTTGTTTGTTAAAGTTGAGCATAATCTGCCTTTAGGGATTATGTTATACTTGAGACTAACAGCATGAAAAACTTGATTGGCTTCAAATTGTGGAGGGGAAGAAGAAGCTCAAAGAGGCCTTGATGAGTTTGTCTGGTAAATGGGAAAAGGTTCTTTCTCATAGGCCAGAGATTACTCATTGAGGCTCGAAACAAAAGAGTCTTCATATGATGGTTTTCCAGTTGTAAGTTGTAAGGCTTTTCAAGGTTGAGGCTAGTGGAGACATTGTTCTCTTTTCCTCTATCCATGAGATGTTTGCATATTCAAGAGAGATGGAAAGGCTTCATCATTGGATGTTATGAGAAATTGAATGGCATGACAGAAGATTAGGAATGTGTAACAATGATCAAGTTTCGATTTTGAACTAGATCAATGAACTCGACAAAGATGAAGAAAAAGAAGTTAATCACATCTTCGGTGATTATAAGAAAGTGACCACAAGAAAGTTGATGCAAGAGAATGATGTAATTACGCTCTATGTTTTAGTTTTATTGATGATTCTTTGTGACAATAATGATTTGTACTTATCGCATCATTTTCTTGATTTGAAAATACATTTCTATGTTTTGTAACCTCATATTCCTTTTAAGGGCAATTAATCCTTTTTTTTTTTTTTGCATTATACTATATTATTATTAGGGCGATCAAATAGTCATAGGATAATTGGTTATCCTTCTAGAAAAGTGGTTAAAGTTTGTCTTGACAATTGTGATCCATTTCAAATGAAGCTTGCTTGAGCTTGCTGAACTTTGTCTGGTTTTATTATATTATTTTCCTTTTGCATTTAAAACAAAAGTTCCTTTACGGCCTTGATTAACCAATTGGTGTTTCATAGACCAAGGGAACCTGAAATTAGAAACATCATTTAAGATGTGCGAATAATGCTATAAAACCTCATGCATTAGAGCTCTTTTTGTATAAGAGCATACATTCTCATCATTTAAGTAGTGAGAATTTAAAATGGTAAAAACAAAAGCAAACCCCTTAGAGCCTAATCCTCCAATAGATATGGCCTGCATGAAAAAAGCCGGTGTCTCTCGAGAACTAGGAAGATGGTGCTCTAGAAATGTTTAGTAAAAAGAGAGAGAATCATCATGAATACGAACCACACATTCAGAGCTGAACGATACAAATCTAAATCCTCCTTTCCGTCAACATTATGGACCAAAAACAAGATAATAAACCTCTTTACAAAAAATCATTCGAGTTTCCATTCCTGATTTTGAAGCGACTATTTTAAAATTTCCCTATTATTCTGCACCCATCATACTATAAAGCGATATTGTTTCCTATTAAACACAATTAACATAGCAACCTCCATAGCACCGAACAAACCAATCAAAATATCACTCAAAACAGGCAAACAGCGCATGGATACAGCAAAAGTATTCAACAATCCTTCCCCAATTGGCTTTCAAACCGCACGCCACACACATTTTCAGACTATTTCCACATCTATAAAAATTCAACACCAACAACAATTCAGATTCACCTTTTCATTGGGATAGGACAAAATCCGAATGAGATGCGGGACAGCACCAGCCTCCACCACCGCGCGGACCCCATCCTCCACTCCACACGCGAAGCTGCCGATAGCAGCAACCGCCTGCACTATGATTGCCGGATCGCCGCCATCAGAAGCTGCTGCAGCAAGCACTGAGACGATCTTAGGAACAGCACCAAGGTAGAGGAATCTCCGCTTCTTCGTTTTGTTTCCGATTATCTGGTTCTTCACCTCCCGAAGAGCCTTCAAGAGCGCTTCTCCCTTTGCCACTCCAGACACCTCCCCTAATCTCGCCGCTAGGTCCTCCGGCCGGTTGCTCGCCGCCGTAGTGGGCATCTCCGGTCACCGGCGAGAAATCCCTAGAAATCTTTAATCTGCATCTCGAGGAAAAAAATATAATAAAAGAAATCGAAGCAGAGAGAGTAAAAATAATGAAAAAAGTATGAAAAGAAATTTCCTTTTTAAAACATCGAAAAACTAATGCATTTTTTTTATAATTTATTTTAAAATTAAATAAACAAATTGAGAATGCCCAATAATCCCTAAGCTACCAAAAGATATTCCATCAGTAGTTCTGATGCAGAATTGTATCTAGACTCCAATAAAATTAAGTCGAGTCACACGACAAGACGTATTAAATAAAAAAAAATTATATATTGTAATGTATGGTCCACCTCCTCCGGAGTAATTTTATTGGAGTCTTGATGCAGAAATACATCAGGGCTCCTGATGTATATTTTTTTCTAAGCTAGAGCTATCAAAACAAGATTGTTGTTAGAGAATGTCTTATGTTCAGTTCGTTAAGTAGCTCATGAAGGAGTCATCCGTTAAGTAAACAAATTGTATATGAGCAAATTTTTTAAACTTGAATTATAAACAAGTTAAATATGATCAATTCTTTGTTTGATCCTATTCTACTCATTTTAACTCAACATAAGAAAATAATATATATATATATATATATATATATATATATATATATATATATATTATTTATATAAATTAAACTAATTAATTTTGTTTATTTAAACCAATCCTATCGACTCCGCGCCGTTGAATAAATTGTGGTCCGCAATGACTAGTATTTTCTCTCTCCTAACCCTTGCGGGAGCTTCTTTTTGACGGGCTGGAAAAGAAGTTTACAATCTTAGTGGGCTGAGAGCCCGTATAGCAGCCCAAATCAGTGTCCATTGATCCTGAATTATGTTGTTTTTTTTCTTATTATTTTAAAATTTTCTTTTATTTATAAATATGTTTATATAGTTTATTTTTTTATTTTTTTAAAAAATATATATATTATTTTTTAAAATAGAAAAAACGAAAATTATTTTTAGTGTTTTTAACCGCAACTAAATATGTTATATCATAATAAACATATTTTATTTTAAATTAAAATAAAAATAAATTATAAAAATGATCTCAAACCGCCTCTTAGCTATTGTTGTGATCTTTTTCATTTAAATTTATTAAAGTTTTATATTTTAATATTTTTCATGAATTTATGTTATAAATATTAAAAATTATAAGGAGATCCAAGATATATTTAAGAACATCAAAATAAATAAAATATTTTATAAGTTTCATCATCTTAAAAAATTAACTTTTAAATCTCATATATAATTTTTTTATTATTTTTTTTTTTTTAATTGCTATAGTTTAATGAAAATTAAAATATATTATATAAATAAATAGTCAAGTCACTTCTATACATTATATTTAACATATTAGAAGAAATAATTTAGCTAGAAAGATTAAGAAAGATGAGAGCTTCATTTGTATACAATTCTAAGGCATAATCTAAAAGACATTAGAACTTAAGTTATTGGGTCACTCATTGATTACTCATGCCCTAATGACTATAAACTCTTTCAAATTGATATAAAAATGGTATTTTTAAATGGTTTTAGAGACAATGATATTCTTATAATATCTGCAATGTTCGAATATCTAATCGTCCATACGACGTATATAAATTTACGAGAATTTTATATGGATTAAAACAAACACGAGAAAATACGAAAACAGCTTTTCTTTCTCGAAGAAAATATGAGTTGAAGTTAGTATTGTTTATATGTACGTTGGTAATATAAATTCAAAACAAAGCTAAAAAAAATAAAGGACCTCTCAAGTGGTGGTCAAATTTGTAAATTGTTTTTAAATGACCTTTTTTTAACATAATTATTTTTAAAATCACTATTATAATTTTTTTACGGACCTTTTTTTTATTTTTTTTAATAAATTAATGTGAGATAAAACTTCCACATTTACATTTAGGGTCCATTTGGGGCAGCTTGTGCATTTCAGGATAAGCTGTTTATCCTGAAACGCGACCCGCGGGCCGACTGCAGGGGTCGACCCGCAGCCTGCGTTTAGTGTAAGAACTCAAACGCAGTTTCGGATAAGCTGATGAAATACCGCCCGCACTTATAAGTTGTCCTAAACGGACCCTTAATACCAATGGTTTATAAAGTCTTACATATATTTATAAAAATATTTTACATTTATTATTTTTTTGAAATAATTTATAGTTTTGTAAGGATGAAAATGCATAAACATCAGTTTCTTTGTTGTATGTTTGGATGAACAGAAACTTGGAAGACATCGCCTCCAAGAGATCAAACAATGATCAAACTGTTACAATGTAGGACAGAAATAAATAGAAATAAACATGAGCCGTATGGCTGCCTGCTCTGAACATTTCTAGCTTGTTGTAGTGAAGAGAGCTTTACAATCACTTATTATATTTATGTTTTTCTTATGCAAAATTGAATTTTAATTTATTATATTTTCCAATTTGTCTCTTTCTCTTGAGGCCGAATCTCATTTATTTATATGATGTTTCACGAGAAGGCGTTTTTGATAAAGCATGAATGGTCTTTTTGATCTCAAAGTTTATAGAAGTGATACATTGATGAACATACTCTTTAAATTGGGTTTAAAACAGTCCCTATGAAGAATGATTGGTGGGATTACCGGCCGGTCTAGTTGTGCGGCAGAAATGAGTGGGGCTCGTAGTATCAGGAAGGTCGGTGTCCTAAAGGGGTTATAATGGAGAGGCAGCCCAATACGAGTGTGCTCATGCGGGACATTTGTCTGCAATTGAACTCGTTGTATGGATATTTGTTGCCAAGCCTCATATGGGAGCTGAAGGAATATCATGTTGAGACTCTTCCATCATGCACACTCAATTCTCCAGAGAGGGGACTGAAGGGCCTTTGTTGGTTAGAGAACGTCTTTCAGGGTGGGAAGCAGTAGATGTTTGAGGTCATTGGCTCTGTGATTGTCCCCTAGAATGGTGAGTGTTTGAGCAGAATTCTTTGTTGTTGTGAATGTTGTGTCTGGTGGCTATTTAACACGTTTTGTGAGTGTTTCGGTGATTGCGTGGAGTTCCTATGGATGGTGCCAAACTTATGCGTATTAGAGAATTCATAGTGATAGAGTAATGAACAATTGTATTAGTGTTGCACGAGAATCCAACACACAGTCATTCAATAAAAGTGAGAGGTGGAAACACTAGAAGTCTTACGTGGAAAGCCCATGAAGCGAAATAACCATGAGACCCAGCCTAGTAAAAAATAATCTATTATAACTTGATGAACATAAGTACATGCTCTCATTTCACATAAGACAAAGGGTCACATGGTTACAATGTTGGTATCTAAAAAAACTCATAACACAACTATCAGGAGCGGTTGCAGTTGCTAGAACTTTAGCACACTTTCTATGAAGGATGTCGTTGTGTTATGTTCAGGATGACGTTCTCCTTTGTAGAAGGCTTCACTACTCTGTGATGTGGACTGCTACTTTGCATAGTGCTTCGTTACTTTGCAATGTTGGTCGTTGTTTGATAACATGTTTCATTGTGAGGAGTAAAGGGAAATCAACGCTGGCTGAAGATGGTTAGCGAGTTGTGTTCAATGACGGTCGGTGGCTTCAGAAGTGAGAACATTCACTGAATCTTCATTGCATAACACGGGACTTCACCTCATTCTTTTCTCAATCCTCCTCCAATATCAAGTCTCAAATCCCCCTTCATGAATGGGGCAGGGCTCCATTTAAAGAATCTAAGAGAGACATTCTCACAAATAAATAGAAATCTTGACCACTTCATTAGACGACCCCGAGAGACTCTCTCAATCGAATGACATTTGATTAACATTTGAATACCTCAACAATGTTAGAATCGACTGACCTTAGGTTCATTGCATTCGTCTTATCAAGATACTCGATTTGACCATAATTTTGTTAGATTTTGAATCTGTTTAACTTTCCAATTGAGCACTCAAAGCTTCCAAAAATAACTTAATGGCTTGATATGGGCTTAATTTGACCCAAATTGGGTCAATATTTTTGTCATTGCATTTGACTCGTCAAGCCAGTCCGTTTGATCTATAAATTTGCTTGAATCAGAGTTATAGATGAATTTTTAATTGAATTTTGAACATTATTTATTCCAAAAAAATGCTTCGAAATGTGTGAATTATTATTATTATTATTATTATTATTCTCACAAAATAGAAAATCTTGAAAGATGCCCCCATTAATCATATGAAAATTCTCAGCCACATAAAGCCATCAACTAAAGACCTCTAGAATGTTGCAATCCAAGAAATAAACAAAATTCAAATTAAATGACTTTATCCACTCTTGATTTGGAAGGAATGGTGAGGAAAGGTATAGATTTGTGGTCCCTTTGTCATGTGGAGACACACAACTCACATTTGTCTTGTCTTTAGAAAATGATAGCTGTGAGTGGATTTTTGAGGTAGTGGACAATAAGAGGAGCCTTCTTCTCAAAGCAATGCCCCTGAGAAAGAATAGACCTCATATCATCTTGCTTCATTAGTGAGGGATTAATTTTATCTAATATAATGATATTTTTTTCTAGATTTAATTACTAAATATTTATATTTATTTATATAACATTCTAATATTTAAGTATCTTTAAGGCATGATAGATACCAAATTATCAAAACATTTTTTTTAATTATTTAAATTTGATGTAATTTATACTCTGTGATGCTGTAAAATGTAGTGATGACGTGTTGCTTGAGTTGTCGTTGTGTCATAAGAGGAGCCAAGGTGTTAAGTTCTTCTAGTTTTAGGTTGGAGTTGGTCTCCTTATGGCACCAAGACGCTCTGATAGATTATGTTAGAGTGTCAAGCTCTGTATCATGCATTTCTTTTCATCAAGATATCAAATGTTGAGCTGTCATGTCTGTGAACATTTCATGTATCTTCGCAATATTGTGGTGTCATAAAGTTGGCACTGAGAAGCCACACACATAGCACTGCATGCTCTATATTTTCTTGACCATGTTATGTTCAGTATGACATTGCAATACCATGAATATAACGTCCGGGCGATATCAATTTTTAGTTCTACTTCAAATAAAAAAATAATTATGGAACGGTACGCTTATTTTAAATTTTTTTTTTTAAAATTAAATAACATACTTTTAAGTTTTCTTAAATTATTATTTTTTTAAAATAAAAAAATAATCATCACATCTGGCCACCAAACATATTTTATTTATCGTACCAAAAACATTTTATTTTAATTTTAAACATAAACTAAATTAAATAAATAATCAAATTAAATTAAAATGATCCATAAGAGTTTATAGGTAATATATACTTAATTCTTAATATGTTTGGCTCTGTAAGTTAATCTGCCAAATATATATATATTAAAAGATTGGTCAGAGGCTATTGGACGAGCCTCCCGACCAACCTCATGGGTCTAATAATTCCATAAATGTACTCTAACAAGGTCTTTCAACAACACATTATAGCGATCTATAAGTCTTTTGGGCTTCCAAGGCCCATATTCGAAGATCGGGCCATTTCGAGCAAGACCCAAATGTCAATGTGGCCGAACTAGGCCTACATACCAAAATGCTCAAACATGTTGCTCCTAGTGAGATGGTCAAACTAAGCACACCAACCGAAATGATCAGTCTCACTCATAGCAACTGACCATTGGGGAAGATCGTCATCATGTGTGTCAACAATAACTATAACAATATCAACAACAATAACAATATTAATAATAACAATTATTATTATTATTATTATTATATATACATTTTTTAAATTCAATAAAGTTTTCTTAGGCTCAAATAAAAGCATAAATAGAAAGATAAACACAACCATAATCTAACACATCATTAATTAATTGTGTTTATGTGTATGGGGACTCTTTCCATCTTCTATACTTTGTTCATATACCATTTATTTTATGTTTATAAGAAGTTTTAGTCTATTGATCATCTCTTCTTACCATCAAGCCTTGATTTCTTCATCTTTTGCTTATTTAATGTTCTATTAATCCCACTTGAATTGGTCTAAGTGTTTGTAGGGTTAAGAGTTGTTATTGCCTTCTTTTTCTAAATCACTACCACTATTTTGTTTGGTTATTGCTTTATTGTTGTTTTTTTTTAATGCAATGAATAGCAATTATTTAAAAATTACACCCAAATTTATTAATGCATGGTGGTCATAAGAAAAATTATTTTTACAAACATGTAAATAAGTTTTTTACTATGTAATTCATAATTGCTTCAAACTTGTGTCGTGTATCCCGATCTGTTGGTTGGCATCCACGATATAAGAGCTCTTAGATTAGGGGTTCAAATCCCCTCTGTTACAGTTGATCTTAAGAAAATGGTACTTGAATTATTATACACATTAGAGGTGGTTGGAGGCTCGTATAATAGCCTCTGCATATTTCTTTAAAAAAAAAGAAAAAGAAAAATGGAATGCTTCGAACCTTTAAAATACCGATTAATAAATGTGATCTATTATAACCAAGTTTAGTAATATGTAATAGTCGTAAAAAAATCATTCCACTTCTTTTAAAGCAGAAACAAAAGGTATAAAACATCATAACAGTTTTACAACCTATTTTTTAATAAATATTTATATTTATATTTAAGTGCAAATCACCAGAGCTCTTGTGATCATGTTATCCTTTTTCATTTTATATCGCTTATGAACTGTGTATGTTCGAATTCAATGCTCTACATCTATTTTTCTAATTGTTTTGAACGAGTCAATATGGAGCCAAACACAAATATGTATATGTAAATCGAGTCAAACACGAACACATTGTTCACGAGCGAGCCAATTTCAAATAGTATTAACTTCAAACTTGTCAAACACATGCAATACCTGAGCTTGCTCTACTCGACTATTTTGCAGTTCTGCTAGAAAGGGTCATCTCTATCTAAGAGTTTGTTTGAGACAGTTGCAGTGTTTGAGGAAGCAGCTCTGAAATTGTAGTTGAAGAAGTTGATCTTCAAAAAGTTACAATGATTATTATAATTTTTTGGTTTAAAAATTCAGACCGTAACTTTCTAGCAATCATCGCACTTAGTTAGGTCTGGTTACAAAAAGAAGCTTTCACCTTTATGTTTAAAAAAAAAAAACAGACAAAATAAAGTATGGTGCTGGTATTTAATAATATTGTTTGAAGAATCCACATGTGAATTGTAGCTAATATTTAAATTTTTTATATCACAATTTCATATTTCCATGCTGCAATTCATCATGTTGTGATTTGAGTAATGACATTAATAAAAATGGGCTTTTACATACATATAATATAAATTTTTTGTACTTATATATAATATATATATATAATTTTTTTATATTTATATATAATAGTCCAACAAATTTGATATGATATGGATCTCTAGATAATCTTTTGAGTAATAAACGTTCAATTTTTGATTAAAAGTCATCATGAGACCCGATTTCAGCAATCATGCAGTCAAATTGACAGACTCAACGAGACAAATCTAATGGTATAAAAATTGGTTTAATCTGAACCAAATCTAGCAACAATCAAGGAATTACATAGGGAGTGTCTCGATAAGACTAATCCAAAGAGCTCAAAAATCACTCAATTCAGACAACGTTAAGACACTCAAATGTCCATCAAATGTTGTGTGGCCAAGGGAATTTGTCTGGGGCGTCCGATTAGAATAATTCATATTCCTTAATTAATTACAATTGTACTGTATAAATAGAGTCCTACTCCTGATTTAAGTGAGGACCTGAAGCTTGAAGTGTGAAGAAGATTGAAGCTTGGAGAGTGAGCTCTAGTCTTGCATCACTTATGTACTAACGATCTGCTGCCCTCCAACCAACTTCGACCACCACGACCGCTCTTCGGCCAACTCTGGTCGCTGCGACCTCCGACCAACTCTAGCTGTCGTTGCCTCCAGCCAACTCTGGTTAACGTCACCTCCGACCAACTCCTGCTGCTGCCACCTCTGACGCCTCCAGACGACGCTGCTCCCGCAGCTGCAACCACCATTCACCATCACTCGTCGGTCGCCATCATCATCATTGGTCACCTCGCTCCTTGCGACAAAGCACCATACGAAACAACCAATAAAGTGGTGCATCATCATGAATGTCGTGCTGACCCCAAAGTTAGCGTATTGAAATCCTTGACTATTACCTTCTGTTGCGATCCTTCTTATCGCAGAGCGAGAAACTCATCAATGCACTGACATTACAGCTCAGGAGACAGTGTTACCATTTCCCACATGCGGGACAATAGGTTATATCTGTAATCACTAATTTATGGTAGATTTCGTCAATTAGACCATATCCCGTTATTTTTTCATTTCCAACTTTTCCACATAAAAAAACTTTAGTGTTTCTATCTATCATTTATATTATCCAAGTGTGTGTTAGACTCTCCTGCAACATTAAGACATCAATTAAACACTCTGCCATCATGAATTCTCTTAAAAATATTAATATCACACAAAAATATTAAAATTACACAATTATTAAAAATAATATATATTTTTTTAATAATAAAGTTTTTATATTAAAATGTTATAAATATAAATATTAAAGTTCAGGTGCGATACATGTAAGCAGATACGTATTGAGTGGTATGTACGTAAATGTCCATATGTCAGTTACCATATAAATAAATAAATAAATAAGTGCGAGTAATCTTTGAAAAATAATTTAAATATAAGTATTTCGAAAGAGATAATTTATAGGCATATAATTAATTTCTTATAATTTAGAAAAAAAATTTAAATAAAATTATGTGTTTTGTTCTTTGAAAATATTTATTTATTCTTTAATTTCTAATAATATGCAAATATTTTTATTTAATAATATATTATTTGTAAAATTAATAGTAAAATATTATTCCAATGAAATGATGCAATAAATGAGAAATAAATATTGCACCTATTACAAGGTAATTTCACCTTGACATAAATCTGATAATAGGCCTAGGCCCCACTATATTTATTTTTATAATACTTTCATATTATAAATGCACTTTTTTTTAATATTAAAAAATGTACAAAAATATTAAATTCATTAACTAGACATAAATTTGATCTGAGCTTGTTGGTGGGTCCCATTAAATTTTTTTTACCCATTAATCCTTTTTTTGTCATAATTAAAATTTATTTTGAATATATATATATATATATATATATATATATATATATATATATATATATATATATATATATATATATATATATCGCATATCTTGGCCTGTTTGTTGGCATCTACGGCATAAAACCTCTAAGATCGGAGGGTTCGAATCTCCTTTGACACATTTGGTCTTAAGAAGGTGGTACTCGAATTATGATACACATTAGAGATGATTAGAATCTCGTATAATAGCCTTTGACCAATCCATATATATATATATATATATATATATATATATATATATATATATATATATATATATAAAACCTTCCAAGAAATTATTATCACTATCACTACTTTGCAATCACTTTTAAATAAATACAGGCATCCTATACAAGACATGAGATGGGTCTATTTGGCCGCCTCAAGACTAATTCAACCTAATAATCAATCTATTTTCTTCGGTCGATTTAAATGCCAATGGAAAATATGACAATTGAGAAATGGGTGAAAGGAAATGTGATTTTAAGGGTCCGTTTAGAGCAGCTTAAATATGCGGCGGCGTTTTTAAAAACGTCCCCCAAGTGTTTGTATTTCGCGTTTTACTTGGATTTTTCGAAACAGCGTTTTTAAATGACACTGCTACATGAGCAATGAACATAATTGCCCTTTTTAACCAATACCATGTATTGTCGACCCAACTTATTTTAATGATTTGAATTGGTCTCTCTCTCTCTCTCTCTCTCTCTCTCTCTCTCTCTCTCTCTCTATTGTTGAATTCTAAATTATTCATCGAAAGTGTACGGTTGGATAGTTGGAGCCGATAGAAGAAGCAGAGAGAGAGTAGAAGGAAGTGAGAATTATAGAAAATAGACATTAATTCATCTTTTGAATTTCCATTTATAGAAACCTATTTGTACAAATATGGACAGGAGAAAATAGTTATGGTAACCTCACTGTAAACATAATTAATATGCTAATTTTAAATCAAATTTGTGTTACAATTTGAGAGGAGTGCAGCAACTACCAATTGGTAGACGTGTTGAGTTCGGTCGACCGAGACGGTCGATGGCATGGAGGTCTCTCTCTTTGAGGGAAAACAGTCTGTCGACTAATTTGACAGGTAAACCCCATGAGAGTTTCATGTAGTTGGGATCGTAAGCAATGTTTGTTGACTGAATTCATTGACTTTGTGTGTTAGAAGTTGACTCGACCGTGTCGGTCATCAGATGAGCTTGTTCAGATAGTGTTATTTGATTCAAGACTTCGATTGTTCGATAGTCATCTTCAGCTGTTTGATCCCTTTGAGATTTATGCTGGCAGTTTTGAAGCATACATATTAGTTCCTCAAGTTTTTTTGCTTCTTGAGAGTGACAACTACTATAAGGACAACGAAATTATTGAAGTATGAGTGGCACCAAAAATGAAAAAATTAATTAAACAACTTTCATTTGGGTTGTGTGCCTAATGGGTTATATAAATAGGATCATAAGGTTGGCATTACATTTTTTGCTAGCAATTCCTCTCAAACGGTCAAGGTATATCATGACCGACACTCCGAGCCAAGAAGATATGGACACCCGATTATTGGCTTTGGCAGGCAATCGAGTCTCAACTTTTGTGGCGACCATAAAGAAGAAAACAGTTATAAAAAACGATAAGGAGACTCTGTACCTGTGTCGGCCGATCAAGTCGGCTCGTCCGAGGGTCGTAGGAAGTGAACTGCTAGTATGGGAGTGATTCTCAAGGACCAGCAGGACCTGATTGCCAAAGGTACCGAGGTTGGTGAAAAGAGGGGCGAAGGAAATGGCAGTCATTAGCGCTCCCCGACCACCACCCCGGAAAGATTTTATGATGTCAACGACACTGCACGACAGACGACGTAAGTTTTGTTATGTTCTTCTATATGACCAAGTCAAGTACTGTCTCCGGCTACCTCTGTGCACTGAACTTCAGAGCATTTTAAATAAATATGGGGTCATTCCGACCCAGATACTGCCAAATGTCATTGTTGCAATAATGACCTTTATCATCTTTTGTCATCGAGAATGCATCACCTGGTTGACTGATCTATTTAGTCATTTTTATTAATTTAAGCTCGACGAGGAAGGTTTTTCCATGTCTCGGTTGGAAAGAAGCTCCAAAGGCATGGGGTTGAGAATAAAATAAAAGATTGGAGAAAGCAATTTGTGATTGGTTCTTGCTTCGGTGATTGAAGAATCCGAACCAACCCGTCGAAGCCAGCGGAGGATAGGCTAAAGTCCCTCCCATAGGAGATGCACATTGTCGGGGTGATACTGAATAGATACCATCTCTCGGTCCTATAATATATCATTGAACAGTCACCTGGATGTTGAAGGGTGAAATAACTCAGGATCGATGGTATGCCTAGGAAATAGCTGAGGCTGAGTGGTCAAAGGCAGCGAAGAAGAAGCTGGAGGCTAAGCAACATAAACTTAAGCATCCCTCGACAGTAGGTAATTTTACATATGATGTTTTTGAAGGTCCACTCTATGGTGTTGCAACCACTGCGACGGCTGACACTAGTGGTGTGAAGTTTATAACCTCCATGTCTGAAATCACAGTTGTTATTCAAAATACGGTGGTTGATGAGGTAACTATTATTGCTAGAAATTTTACTTCTGATTTGGTTGATGCAGGGAAATGCAAGAGGAGAAAATCTGCTCCTAAAGGGGCTCCACGTGAAATTGTAGCTCTAGCCCGTTCTTCCTCAAAATTAGGCGTGCCGATCAACACACTACTGATTTTCGCTGCTATGTTGGATTTGCAGGTCGACAATTCCTCTTTTATTCCCTTGTCTGAGAAGGCAAGGGTCGGCCACCCCGTCTCGCCTTCCTTGTCTGCATCGTCGTCAGAAGAGGTGGACTCACCTCCTGATTATGAGACTTCACATTCCCCAGAGAGGGGATGCGTTAGCTGACAAGGAAAAGAGCCAGTAGAAGAAGAGGATGCCCCTCCTCTCCCTTCATTGATTAGGAGTAGAGAGAATTTGAGTGAGAGCCCACATGTAGGGGAGCCAGGTGGATGTGGACATGAAGAAAAGGATGCCCAATCCAGACACATGGAAAGATTGGTTTCTGCAGTCAGTTGAGAATAAGAACATGTCATCTCTCCTACTAGAGTTGTTGTGAACCGAGGAGCCCAGCCAAACTCAGGAAAGCTTTGACCATCGAAGATGGACCGGTTCCACTTGATGGCAGTTCAGTCCGCTCACTTTCAGGGACCGGCTCTAGTCAGGTCGAAAAGATCTTTCGACGAGGCCCGAAGGAAAATTTCCTCTCAGGAGGTGGAGATGGGGAGGGTTTGCAATGATTGGGAGGTGGAGATGGGGAGGGTTTGCAATGATTGGGACCTCCTATAGCTCAAATTGGACAACTCTACCTAGGCTAATGAAGAATCCCCTAACACCATAAAAGTCTTAAAGGAAGAGGTCGCCTCGGCCGTTTCCAGGGAAGAACATATGGACAGTTTTAGGAAACAACTCAAGTGTGTGGTGGATTTCACTATTCAAAGACTCATTCACTACAACCTTGTTGACCCCAAATTTTCTGAACCGAATGAGTTGTTTGCCTTAATTTTGTACAAGCTTGAAGGTCCTCCGAAAAGAGTGAAGGTTCCAATAGCGAAGATCGGTTGACGACCAAGGAAGACTTGTAATCTTTTTTTAATAAATAAATCGAAAGAAAAACATACTTGTAGCTCCTTTTCATATATAAAAAACTTGTTCATTTTAGTTTATTTTAATTTGTTTCAAATCTCAAGTGAGTCTGTCTTACAAGTTGGTCGATGGAAGTATTAATTCAGCTTGTTCGATCAGATTTTTGCCTCTCGAGAGACTCACATATTGGGCCATCTCAATGAAATACCGTAGATCTCATCGCTGGCATTCATTTTGATTACCCTCGATACTAAATATGTATTTTCACATCGACTGACTGTTAGTTTTAAAGATTCAATCGACATAAATTTTCGATCGATGATCAAATTATAATTTCAAATGTTTATCATGTTGATCGACCAAGAAGGTCGATTGATTGCAGAAAATTTTATTGTTTTCCGATCGACTATTATATATCGGTTGATTGGTTTACATTAAACCTAAGCCATCACTTACCCCCACCGCGTTTGATCGATGAAATCTTTGCCTTTACCATGTTTAATCCTTTCATCAGGCGCAGATCATGTCACTACCTGTGAGGATAACCCTCAGGGGCTTGTTTTCAGGATGGTTTACACTATACTCTTTTGTTGATCTTGTTGCTAGTAAGCAGGGCATCATCTCCGGAAACCTGACCCTCTCGATATAAGAGATTAGTGTTTGCAATGTAGAGGTGGCCAAAAAGAAGTCAATTGACTCATCATAGTCGATCACTTTTAACCACAAATACCTTTTAATTCGACGTACATGTGTTCGCTAAGTTTCAAAATTGGCCCCAACCAATTTACCATTTCCGCTTGACCGATTCGAGTTCCACTGACATTGGAAAACATTAATAGAATGTCATGGAGGGCTCAGTAATGCTGCCTTATCCTGTGACCTCTCTTTCCTTTTTGGAAAATTAGCCGCTGAATCTTCTCGACACTGTGCCTAGTTGTCTTTTTATAAAGGGCCCTTGGCATGCTTTTGTCAAGCAACTCTTGTCGGAATTATTGACCCCACCTTCCTATAAAAAAGGGGAGGAGGCCTCTGCGATTTGCGCTCATGCTCAAACAAGTTTGATGGGTTTGTGCGACTGAGAGAGCATGGTTGGCTTTTGCGTGGAGTCAAAGGCGAAGATGATCTTTCGTCAACATGGATGATGTGACCCTCTTGGACCATGTGGTATTTTTCTTTTTTCTACAATTGGAGTGTCTAAGTGGGAGATTTTTTCCAAGTCGGGTGACGAGTATGACATTAGACAAGGTGGGCTATCGAGGTCATCCCACCTCACGTACGGACGTAGTGTCCCATGGGGAAAGGCAGCATCGGCAACACGTTCTCAGGGAGTGCAATACGTCCATTTGACAACCGCCTTCAAAGCTTGGGCAACTCCGAAGAGTTAATGGAGGGAGTCGATCTAGGTAACACATCTGCGGGAAAATCCTCTCTGCAAGCAGATGGGAAGAACCATAGAAACGCTAACAATACACTACCGATGGACATCATATCCGTCTGACGGTTTCTATCAAAGGTAGAGCTGTGACGGTCATCTGACATATTTACAATTTTTTTATATAAATAATAAAATTTAATAATTTTTGTTAATATAATTTAGAAAATTTATAAATTTTACCCTCATTCTTGTGACATATTTATTTCTTTAATATTAAAAAAATATTAGATATTCATTAACTCGACCCACTCTAAAAAAATAATGCTGGCTCTGCAGTATATGAAATGATATTACCATCCTGAAAAAAAAGTTGAAAACTCACTCATAAAAGTCCTCATAAAATAATTAATTCCGCAAATTCAATTGCCACAATTTTCACCAACATCTACCCATTTCGCAACCCAGAATCACAACCAAGGTCGTGCACCGAAACTTGGTCCCGTTTTGCGGTCAATTGTTAGGGTGTCCATCATTCAAATCTTTTCCAAGCTCTTAACTCGTGGACTCCACCCAATTATTAACTAAATGCGATACTATATGGAGTCCGGCTTCGTCTGAAGTACCTCGGTCTACCTGCCGGTCATACGACCGGTCCACCACACTTATTTTTTGGGATGTAAAATAAAATTGGGTTTGTGAAATATTTATATTCATAGATTAATAAGAATAAAATCATTTTATTTTTTTTTAAAAAAAAGTTCATATTTATTATTAAATTTATTTTAAAATAAAACTATTTATGGTATTTAAAAATATTAAATGATTAAGCTCAGCTCTTCCCAAAAGAACACCTAATAACTCCAACCAAACTAAAGAAACAAAATCTTAGCATAAATTCTTAAAAATAAATGGTTGGAACCAAGCTTTTATTCAAATTTAAATATAAGAGAATATACCAAGATATAGTTTTAAAGAATGACAAAGTCAATTAGTGTGAAATGGAAGATCATGGCTTAAAACCTAAAAACAAGGCGTAATAATGTAAAAAGCAAGAGAGTATCTAATGTTATGTTGGAGACCGATCTTCCGCTCCCGCCGTTTCGCCTACATCTAGTTTAGAGTTTTCTTCGGTGTATCGTGATGTAAAGAGAGAAGAACAGAGAGAGAAGAACAGATAGGAACACAGTGAGAGATTCCTTTTGTTAGTCGAGGTGATCAACTTGTGTAAATTCCTCAAGTCGTAAAATCCTCTGCAACTCCGTGGATATAGACAATGTGCCGAACCACGTAAATCTGTATGTTCTTTTCTGGTGTGATTTTTTCTCGTTCAATTTTTCACTTCATCGATAGTTCTCCTGTTTGATTTATATATATCACAACTACTAGTATATATATTTTGCAACAACTGGTATCAGAGTTTTGTTTCAGATCTGAGGAAAGAATGATGACTGCAGATGAAATGAATGTTTCAAGAATCGAGAAATTTGATGACACATATTTTGGTTATTAGAAGATATATATAGAGGATTACCTCTATGGGAAGAAACTACATCTTCCATTATTGAGGAAAAGACCTGAAATGATGGATGAGGCTGAATGGAATTTGTTGAATCGACAAGTTCTAGGAGTTATTCGATTGACCCTATCGAGGTCCGTTACACTCAACGTTGTTAAGGAAAGGACGACTGCTATCTCATGACAGTCTTATCAGATATTTATGAAAAGCCATCGACAAACAACAAGGTGTACTTGATGAATAAGTTTTTCAATTTGAAGATGCCAGAAGGTATTTCTGTTACTCAACGCCTAAATGATTTTAATACTATCACAAATCAATTGTCTTCCGTTGAAATTAATTTTGATGATGAGATACGTCCGCTGATATTGTTGGCATCGTAGTCAAATAGTTGTGAAACCATGAGGATGACAGTTAGCAGTTCTGCAGGTAAATCTAAACTGAAATGCAATGATATTCGTGATTTAATTTTAGCTAAGGAAGTTCGCAAGAAAGATTCTGGCTAGATCTCAGGTACGAGTTCAACATTGAATGTTGATTTCAGAGGGAGATGAGAGGACAAGAAGTCAAATAAAGGGAAATCAAAATCAAAGTTTGGTCAGCAGAAAACCTGCTGAAATTGTGGCAAGGCTGACCACATAAAGAGAAATTGAAGAAATCCCAAGAATATGAAGAATGATAATGCAAATGTGGTATCTGAAGAAGTACAAGATGCATTATTGCTGGCAGTTCATAGCTCTGTTTTGACGATGGAAGTGAAGAGGAGAGTGGGTCTGGGGCACCCATTCCTATTGTTCCGCAGACAGATGGTGGAGAACCACAATGCTATGAAGAAATCTTGCAAGATAAAAGTTTGAGCAAGTGGGAGCTGACAGAACTTCTAATAGGGAAGAATACACTACACAACAAGTGAGTGTACCAGGTAAAGACTGAGCATGATGACAGTAAGAAGTACAAAGCTAGACTTTTTGAGAAAGACTTTCAATAGGGACATGATATTGCCCATACAGTGGGAGTTGTAAGCAGAGATAAGAGTAATTCAGGAAATAGCTTGGAGGTGCAAAGCTATGTTGACCTTGGTGATATGTTGACTGAGGGTGTTACTCTTGAGAAACTGAAGTTGTGTACAACTTCAGTTGGTCTTCTGGAGTGAAGACAGAGCTTTGAGTTGCAGAGGTGGATGATTCATGTTTTAAGAAAAGGGCGACACAACCAGTGCAGGACATCAGTTTGAGGAAGAAGACGTTGTAGCAAGTGTATCAGTCTCTAAGTGGGAGATTTGTTATGCTAGAGACCGATCTCTTGCTCCAACCCTTCCGCCTACGTATGGCGTCGATTCGCGAAGCGCCTGCTTCCGCCTACGTGATCTGGAGACCGATCTTTTCCAGACCTTAGGGTTACCTGGCCTGCTGCCGCTCCCGCTCTCCCGATCGGAAAAGAACGCGACTGTGACCTGTGGTTTTGCGATAATCGCTGCTCTCGCCTCCAGGATCATGAAACAACGTCTCCTTTAAGTTGCGAACGAAAGTCACTGTTCTCCTTTAAGTTTTTTAGTCATGATTTTGGTGCTCTTCTTCGAGCTTCCTCAGAATAGAGGAAGTAAAGTGCAAGCAGCAGTTCCATGCGGTAGAAAGAAGAAGAAGAAGATTGTTCTTCCTTGGCTTCTTCGTGGTGGCTTGTGAAAAAAGAGAAATTGGTTTTATTTCTCTTATAAGTTTATCTTCTTCGATGTATCTCAGTGTAGAGTTTTCTTTGGTGTATTTTGGTGTAGAGAGAGAAGAACAAAGAGAGAATAAGAGGGAGAAACAAAGCGAGAGATTTCTCTTGTAAGTCGAGATGATTGACTGGTGTAAATTCCTCAAGCATTAAAATCCTCTACAACTCCGTGGACGTAGGCAATTTGCCGAACCACGTAAATCAATGTATTCTTTTCTGGTGTGATTTTTTTCTCGTTCTATTTTTTGTTTTGTCGATCGTTCTCTTGTTTGATTTATATATACCACAACAACTGATATCTATATTTCACAATATCTGAATATCAGTAAAATATCATATATACAAAAAAAAACATTCAACAAGAAAAACAGACGAAAGACAAATCCACCAAAGAGAAATCCAAAAGCTCGGTCAGAAACAAACCGTAAGAAAATACAAGAACAAATAAAAGCATCAGTAAAATACGGAAACCAAATAAGACATCAGAAATTCTACGAAGTGATGAAATAAAGTAGAACAAAGATTTAAACAAAAATAAAACAAATATCATAAAAACACAAATTTATTAGAGCCCATAAAATTCATCAGCCAATGAAACAAGTTTTACCTGTTTGCCACCAAAACCAATGACAAAATCTGAGTAAACTATACAAAATAACACACTATATTATAAGAAAACAATGAAAGAGATATGATAGAAATAGAATTATAAAGAACAACCCAAAACTTAAACAAAAAATAATAATAAAGAATAGAAAAGATAGTAATAAAAACCAACCAAGATAGAAAAACAAAACTTATAATTAATAAAAAATTTTAATAGAGTTAGGAACATTAGATTCAAGTTTCTATTTTCTCGACTTGTAACCAATTAAATGATGAATATAATGACTGTAAAAGTCCACAATTTAGCATTTTTTCTAAAGATATGTGAATTCCTTTCAAACCAAATTGTATAAGCCACTGTTTGCAAAGATAATAAATAAAACCTTTTAGCAATTTTTCAAGCAAAGTTATCGCCATAATAAATGAAATAAAAAGTGTCAAGGTACAATAAAAGAATGGTCATTTACTAAATAAAATTTCAAAAGGAAATGAGAATAAGAACATTCAAAGAAGAGAAGACCATGATATTCAAAGCAATTATTACATAAAACACAATTTACATTGAAATGTAATCCTCTAATATGTAAAATATCCAAAGTTTTTAGACATTTAACAATATTCATCAAAATATGGAATGCATGTCTTAAAGAGTAACATTTAAACCAAACAAAATTATGTCAATTAACAATAGAAAGAGAGTTATAAAGAGAAATGTAAACATCTTTATTGAAAAAGAACAAACAATTCATCCAAGAAAAAAGTAAGAATATTGGTAATATGAATTTTGTTAATTGCCTCAATGCAAAAAAGAGGACCAAAACAAATAAACCCTAAACCCTAAACCCTAAACCCTAAAACCCTAAACCCTAAACCCTAAACATGCCTAAGAAGAGTAATATTCTTCCTAGAAATAGTATGAAGCTTACTAGAATCATCAATATTATGAAGAAATTTGGAGATTAAAAAAGAAATTTTTTTTCTCAAAGCTTTCTGAAGTAAAGATGAACAAAACAAATGATAAACATTATTCCAAATAGTAAATTTTACCAACAACAGAAAGAAGTTTCTTTTTTCAACCAGCTAACCAAGACTGAATAATATGACAGTCATTAATAATTAATTTAGAAGAATTTATAAAAATTCTATGATAATTTCATGGCACACTTTTAAAATTAAAACCAAATAAACTGCAAATTTAATTTTGTAAAGCAACATCAATACTTTTTTTTTAAAAAAGCAATAATAGATTTACTAAAATTTATTTGAAGATCAGATGCAATAGAAAAAAAAATTTATGAAAATTTCAGTAATAAAATTTGAATGTATAGAATCATTTTTGCTAAAAATAAGAAGATCATCAACATAAATAAAATGTTTAATATGCATAACATTACCAAGATCATCCAATTGTCTATCAAGTATAATAGAAAGAGAATCCATGACAATAATAAAAAGATAGAGAGAAAAAGGACAACTATATCTTAAATCAGACGAAGATGAGAAAATTCTTTTAATTAATTACTAATAATAACAGAAAAGTGAATATTAGATATACAAGCAAAAATCCAATTTATAAATTTTGCACGAATACCAATCTTATGCAATTCATAATTATGAAGTATATATTAACTCTGTCAAAAGCTTAAAAATATCAATTTTAACTTTAAACTTCTTGGCACATCTAGTAGAATTGAATCCATAAGGAAATTCATTTGCTAAAATGATATTGTTGGTAATATCACGACCACTAATAAAAGCAGCCTGAGAATGATGAATAACTTTAGGAAGAATGATTTTAAGTTTATCAGCCAATAAATAGAAATAACTTTATAAAAATTATTACAAAGAGAAATCGAACGATAATCAAAGAAAGAGTTAGCCGAAGAACTCTTATGAATAAGTAGAATAGCTGAATGCTTAACCCTATCAAGAAACTTGGAAGTAAAGAAAAAAAAATCCTTAATAGTAGTAATATAATCCTTACCAACAATATCCCAAACATATTTAAAATATTTAGAAGTAAAATCATCTGTCCTGGGAGCTTTATTAGAACCAATAGAAAAGAAAGACATTTTACTATCATCATTAGAAATATCTTGAACAAAAAACAAAGAATCCTCAATAGAAATCGCTTCATGTTAGTAAGAAAGGAATTTCCCAAACTATAATTATTAGAATGAGGAACATTAAATAAATTTGAATAGAAAGAAATAGCTTCATGAATAATATCATCATGATTATGAAATTAATTCCCATAAACTAAAATCTTAATAAAGTTTAAATTACGTCTAACTTTAGCTTTTGACATAAAACTTAATATCATCTTCTCCTTTAGTTAGCCAATTACATTTTACTATTTATTTGGCCCACTTATAGTCACAAGAAGAAGCATTGGAAGATTATTTTGAATGATAGAGGCTTCCTCTAAAAAGTTTATTAGATAAAGGATAACTTTCCATCTAAGCCATAATTTTGCTCTGTTTAACAATAAGGTCGACAACGTATTGCGATAAAACCTTATAGGAATTCCAATTCCATCTCTTAAAACAAAGCTTAACATTCTAAAGTTTATTGCAGTCCCTATTAACAAGAATTCTCTATGCAATATTAATAATATATAAAAGGCATGATGATAGCACTAATAATTTTTGTACATAAATCTATAATGAACATTAGAAGAGCTACCTAAAGTAAGTAAAATAGAGTGATGATTTAACAAATAAGGTTCTAAAATTTTGCAAAATAAAGTAGGAAAGAAATCCAACCAAATTGCATTGTAAAAAACAAGGTCAAGAGGACATCTTATATGATAATTAGATTGATTATTATATTAACTAAAAGAATACGTAGAATTATGCATCTTAATAAGTCTAGATCTATAAATAAAAATAATAAAATAAAAACGTTTGGATGGTAAAGGTTGAACACCTCTAACCTTAACATCAATTGCTAAGTAAGTTAGCAATCTGTCCCACTTGATTCTCTATGTTCCTTATTGCTGCCCTTGACTTTGCAGTTGATTCCATATTTGCAATACAACTTCCTCGAAAGACAAATTCTTCTTCTTAAATTGTGGAATATTGTTAGCCTGGTAGATAAGAAAGTCTATAGTTGGTACTACTCTTGTCATTCCAATTTCCTGAATGATTTGCTTGGTTATTATCCCATTGTTTGTTTCCTCCACCAGAATTATTATTCTAGTTAAATTTAGGATGATTCTTCCAACCAGTGTTATAGAAGTTAGAATAAGGGTTGTTAGGCCTAATGTTACTTGCATTTAAGGTCTCAAATGATGGAGTGTTATAATCAACCATTTGTTCAAATGAATTTTCCTCGATTGATGAAGGTACTTGAAGTTGGTTCACTCAAAACTGATCTAGATTTCTAAAAATAGCTATTACTTGAGAAGTAAGAATTGAAAGCATATCATGATCATGCACACTAGCTACCTTTCTAGGGTTTATTCTTTCAGGAAGTCATTGATAATTATTTGTAGTCATCTCTTTAATTAAAGAGTTAGCCTCATCAAATAGCTTTGACATGAGTGAACCAACAGTGACAACATGAATAATAGATATAAGGGATCCAACTAAACTATTGTAAAAAGTCCAAATAATTAACTAATCGGTCACAATGTGATATGGACACTTGTTAAGAAATTTCTTAAATCATCCTCACCCATCGTATATTGACTCACATTCATTCTAACAAAATGAAGTAATATCATTCATAAGTTTAGTAGTTTTTTAAAGTGGGAAATACTTAGTTAGGAATTTTTGGGCTAAGTTTCCCAAAATTCTGTTAGATCTTGATGCTAATGAGTTTAACTACATTTTAGCATTTTCCCTCAAGGAAATGGGAAAAAGACTAAGTTTAATAACGTCGTTTGACACACCATTATAATGAAATATAACACAAAGTTCTATAAAACTTGCTAAATGTAAATTTGGATCCTCAGACAAAATCCACCTAAACTAGTTGTTCTACATCATTTGGATAATAGTAGGTTTTATTTCAAATGTGTTAGCTTCTACGATAGGAGTTCGAATACTTAAGTGAATTTCATCTACAGTAGGATTAGCGCAATCCCTTAATGGTATGTGTGTTTGGATGTTCATTAATTGGTATTTTGTTATCTAAATTGTTATATTAAATATTTTTCATTTCCTTTGTGTATTTGCACTAACAACTACAAACTCTTTGAGCTTTCCCACACTGATGAGCTCCTCAATCAGATTCTGGAGGTGATGACACTCCTCTGAGTCGTGATTGTGTCCGCAGTGGCACTGACAATACCTCTTCGGATCCCACAAACTTGGGGCATCTCAGCGGCGGTGCTGGTTTGAAAGGTCATTATTTTAGATGAATTGGACTATTTCAGTCGTTGAGACATTGAGGGGTGTCATGCCCAGTATTTTTCGATAATCATGCGACTGCTCATAATATCGGGCTACAACTGTTTGGAATACCTATTCGAGTTAGAGTTAGGAAGATTCCCCACTGATGTCGAGATAGAGGGTTACTGTTTTGGTGACTGGTGCTCTTATCCTTCCTTCTTTTTAGAGTGCTCAGAAGATCCTGACTTATCCTCCAGAGAGTCCTAGAGGCATTCCTCGACGAGTATGTGCTCGTTCACCATTTCTAGCATTTTTGTAAAAGTGACAAGTTTAAACAAGTTTAAGTCATACATAAACTACTTACTTTGGACCCCTCATTTCAGGTATGTTCTAGCTATTTTAGACTTAAAGTTTCTCACCTCCAAAATTTCATTATGGAAACAGGTGATGTAGGTCCGGAGGCTCTCATTTTCTCCTAATCTGATGTCGAGCAGGGTGTCCGAGTCCTTCCTTGGTTTCTGCATGAAAGAAGTGTGAACTGAATAGTCTTTTGAACTCGTAGTAACTCAGAATGGTTCCGCTCGGCATACCATTAAACCATTGCAGGGTAGAATCCTTTCGAGGGTTTAGAAGAGAAGACATAGTATGGTGATGTCAACCTGAAGTAGACCGACCGATGACTTGAAAGATGTTACATGGTCGATCGGGTTGGTCCTCCCTCTGTAGGAGTCTAGAATAGTGACCCTCAGCTTGGGTAGGGGTGTCGCTTCTTTGATTTGCTGAGTGAATGCCACTTCCTCAAGCAGCCAAACAAGTTCCCTTATCCGCTCTTCTCATCGTCTATTTGCCTATGTGAATGAGCTTGTGTCAGTGCGTTAGGACTCGTCTTGTCTCTCTGTCCACTGGTTGCTAACTTGGGTGTCAGGAACAAGTTGATTGCCCTGTTGGGGCCTCTAAGGGCGAACCCCCTGATGTTGTACCTCCAGATGAGGTGTCTGGTCATTCCTCTAAGTGATTATTGCCCAGAGGATCTCAAATTGTTCCATCATAAAAGTCAACTAGGCTTGCAACCCCAGGCATTTTGTTTGGACGTCTGGTTGTGTAACCTTCTTATTGGGTTCAATGCACATTATCTCTCTTTGGTAATTTTCTTCTTTGTAGTTAACTTCGTTTTTCGTATGGGGCATGTCCAAGCTCACCGCACCATCTTTCAGAATGTTTATCCTAGTCTTTCCTTTGTAAATCATGCCTCGAGAGTTAGAGCCGAGTGAATAAGAGAATGAAGAAATAGTAGAATAAATTTGGGATCTTTGTAGAGAGAATTAAGGGAAATGTCACTTTATTTATATTTTTGTCTTGTACTTATATAAGTATGTTTTATACAATTACAGAAAGGTGGGAACTGCTATGGAAATGGTTATTAATGCCATTGAGACTCTAATTGATTGTTTGGATTTTATGTCATATTTAACTATAATTTGAATTTCAGAATTAGCGGTAATTGGTTGGTCAGTTGGCTTGAAGTCAACTGATTGAGGCGACCAACCGAGTGGCTTTTGTGTCCTCTAGAGTAAGCGTTGGTCGGTCGAGGTGTTCTACCGTATGATGATCTTGCTCTGTGTCTTTGTGCACGTTCGATTGGAGAGATCAGTTCTTAGATGGTCGTTCAGTCCGGACCCGTGGTTGGTCGGTCAAATGTGATGGACCGGCTTTTTTCATAGTGAGTTGTGGCTCATTTTCTGTCGGTTCGAGTCTTACAGGACTTGTGTCTCGCTTGCTTGATTGGTTCATCACCTCAGCTGGATCTCCCAATCTTGTAAGATCATAAGCGTATCCTGTCATAACCTATGCAGGATATTTGATGAGCCTTCCTGCTGGGATAATTCACGCCTCACTTTCAGCCGGTTTTGCCGCTACCGAGTGGGGAACCATCCCCAGAGCTTGAACCTTTTCAGGGTTTGGAGACACAACTACATGCTCGGCTTTTAATCTTCAGTTGATTAATTACCTCTTTTTGAGAATTGTGTTGATGTTTCTGGTATATACATTTACGAATCAAAATAAAAAATAATTACCTAAATTTAAAATTAACATCCAACTAATTTATACTAAGTAGATAAAATAATATAAAAATTATAAGTAAGTTTTTTTTTCAATCAGACAATATAAATAAGTACTATTAAACAAATTTTGAAACAAAAAAAAAATAACATTAAAATTGTGTGCATATTACTATATATTAATAATTTGTATAATTAAACAATTTTTTTTAAAAAATTAGTTTTAATTTAAATAATATATCATTTAAATATAAAACATTTAACAATTATTTATGGAGTAAAAAATGAGTTTATTCATAAATTTTCATAAAAAAATTGAAATATTTTCAAAATTGATTAATTTAACTTCAAATTCTTGAAATAATATTCAAATTTATTGATTTACTAATTCAAACAAATATGATTAAGCACTAATTGTCAATTTGGATTTATTCATCAAGTTGATTAATTCATTTATATCCCAACATCCATTTTTATTACAAAGAGTAGCGCCAAAATGGTGCCATACAAATTAAGCTTCTTTAATCTCAGAGCTTATAGAAGTGTCAAAATAGTATCTGACTATTTTAAAACTGTGTTCTAATAATCTTCTATAAGTATAACTATTTTGATATTTCTATAAATTATGGGGCTACAATAATCTCATTAAGGGTCTGTTTGGGGCAGCTTATAAGTGTGGGCGGCGTTTTCAAAACGTTGCCGTACGGTTTGGTTCGCGCGTTTCATCAGCTTATCTGAAACTGCGTTTGAGTTTTTACACTAAATGCAGGTCGCGGGTAGGGGTGTAAACGAATCGAACATGAACGAACAGAGCTTGTGTTCGTGTTTGGTTTGTTTGAAATTTAGTTTGTTTGAAATAAGCTCGTGTTTGAAATTGTTCGTGAAGTCATTGTTCGTGTTCGTTTCTTAACGAACGAGCCGAACACGAGTCGAACACGAGCTGTTCGCGAACAACAAGCCAGTTTGACATCCCTAATATTAATATATATAAATTAATTATATAACTTATATTATATAAATAGATAATATATATAAGTATATTACTAATATAGTATATTAATATACTATTATTATTATTATTTTATTATATATTATAATTTATAAAATTTAATTTTTTGAATATCATAAATATATATATATAATTATTTTAAATTATTTTATATTTCGAACAATAACGATTCGAACACGAAAGAACGCATCACTGTTCGTGTTTGGTTCATTTAACTAACCGAACGAAAAAAAATTGTTAATGTTCGTCTCGTCTATTTATCGAACAAATCGAACACAAACTCATTGACGAATCGAACACAAACTGTTCGCGAACAACGAGCTTTTATGACAGCCCTAGTCGCGGGTTGACCCCTGCGACCGGCCCGCGAGCCGAGTTTTAGGATAAGCAGCTTATCTTGAAACGCATAAGCTGCCCAACGGACCCTAAATAGTCAGGATTATTTTAATACTTTTTTCTTGTAATAAACAATATATTTATTTTTAAAGGAATTCATTAATATTCAGATATATGTACGAGTAAATTTTGTTCCTTTTTGTCATTTTTCTTAGGCGGCATCAAATTAATCAATTTTCCATCCACCGGCTTAGCCGGTCACCTCTCCGTTGAAAATTTGAATTCTGCGGTGATTCCAATCCGCATGACGGGTGAATTTGGGTTAATTTCGAATGGGTTTCATCTCCAGTTCCTACGGAGTTAAATTTCGCGGCCCGCAAATTCACTTCTCTCATTTCATTCGCGTTAGCGTTTCATTTCGCTGCCATTTCGAGACTCGGAGGAAGCTCTGATTCCTTCTTTGATTCTCTTCTCACTTTTACTTCTCGATTTTTCCTCCGCTTTCGCTGCGAGCCCTACTCCTTGATTGAATCGGGTTGACTTTTGAGTTGCTGAGAGCTCCTTGCTCTGTATCTTGGTCGGATCAGTGAAAGATCGATTGCTTTTGAGCTGATCGGCGAAGATTTAATGGCGATTTTTCCTGGTCTGTGTTGATCTGCCGGGGATAGGTAAAGACTTTAATGCTTTGTCCTCTTTGGCCTTTAGATTTTTCTTTTTTGTTGGGATCGTTTCGTTGATCTCAGTTTTTCTTGGTGATTCTGAATGATGTTTGTTTTTTTGGAGATATGGTATTCATGCATGGAATTATTTAAATCTGTTGTTGAGATGGAGCAAAAAACTCAATTGTAAAAATATAAATGATTTTTACTTTTAGATTGTTTTTAAGTTTGAGCCGACTTATAAGATTGGGAACTTGCTCGATCTTTTCTTTAAAATGTTTACAAGAAGTAGATGGGCTTGCTTTTGATCTTAAGCAGCGTTTTAGATTTTCGGCGCTATGTTGATGGTGCTGTAGAGTTTAGCTATCTAAACTTATTGACTGCTTCCTTTCCTATTTCGTTTTTATCCAGGCAAATCTTCTGCTGAATCGAAGCATGTGCGGTGGTCTGGAACAAATAAAGTTATTGCAATCTTCGTCTACTTCTTCTTGCCAAGATATCCTTAACTGAATTGAAAAAAACAATGAATCGCCTTAACGTTGAGATCGATGATACTTTTGCAAGCGTTCTGGAGCTTGCAGCTAACAATGATGTGGATGGTTTCAAAGAATATATCGATCGAAAACCCTCTGCCGTTGACGCTGTTGGAGACTGGTATGGCCGTAAGAAAGTCATCGAGCGGCGTACTCCCCTCATGGTCGCGGCCACTTATGGCAGCCTTGATGTGCTCAATTTGATTCTTAAACTCTCATCTGCTGATATAAACCGCTACTGTGGCCCCGACAAAACCACGGCCCTCCATTGTGCTGCTTCTGGTGGTTCCTTGAATGTTGTTGAGGCTGTAAAGATACTTCTGTCTGCTGGAGCTGACCCTAATGGTATCGATGCTAATGGTGACCGGCCAGTTGATGTGATTTCTGTCCCTCGTAAACTTTCTAATGTGAAGGCCGCACTTGAAGATCTTCTGGGAAGCTCTGGTGGTGCAGTGAGTGAAATTCATCACCAATCCCTCCGGGTTTCTACAAGTGCATCCAACTCTCTTTCACTGTCATCCTCAGCAGAGGAAGATGGGTCGCCTTCCTCTGATTCTACCTCCTCTCCCATGACTGGAAAATTTCAAGAACTCCCATCCATGCCGGAAAAGAAAGAGTATCCTATTGATCCATCCCTTCCTGATATAAAAAACTGTGCCTATACGACAGATGAGTTCCGGATGTTCTCTTTCAAGGTTAGACCTTGCTCCAGGGCTTATTCTCATGATTGGACAGAGTGTCCCTTTGTTCATCCAGGGGAAAACGCACGGAGACGTGACCCGAGGAAATATCATTACAGTTGTGTTCCTTGCCCTGATTTTCGCAAAGGGGCATGTAGGAGAGGAGATATGTGCGAGTATGCGCATGGGGTGTTTGAGTGTTGGCTTCACCCAGCTCAGTATCGCACGAGGCTTTGCAAGGACGGCACTAACTGCGCAAGAAGGGTTTGTTTTTTCGCTCACACCAATGAAGAGCTCCGTCCTCTGTACATATCTACTGGCTCAGCTGTTCCGTCTCCCAGGTCCTCTGTGTCATCTGCAATGGAGATGGCTGCAATGGGCTTAATGCCAGGCTCTCCATCTTCTGTTTCAGCTATTATGTCTTCTTTTACACCGCCCATGTCACCTTCTGCCAACACAATTTCTCACAATTCGCTCAATTGGCAGCAGCCTAATGTGCCCGCACTCCACCTTCCTGGAAGCAATCTGCAATCTAGCAGGCTTAGGTCATCTCTTAATGCTAGAGACATACAGTTGGATGACTACCTGATGCAGGATTATGAAACCCAGCAGTTGATTAATGATTTATGCATCTCGCGTATTGGCTCTTCTGCTGGAAACAGAATAGCTCGATCGAAGAACTTGAATGGCTCTAATCTTGATGATCTTTTCTCAGCTGAGCTCTCTTTATCTCCGAGATATAATAATTCTGAACAGGGAGCTATGTTCTCCCCTTCTCATAAAGCTGCCATTCTAAATCAGTTTCAGCAGCAGCAGCAAAGCCTTCTCTCACCTATAAAAACCGGGATGTTCTCACCAAAAACCACCATGGATCAACCTATTCCGGGACATTCCTCACTCTTGCAGGCCTCTCTCGGGTTATCTTCTCCTGGAAGGATGTCTCCTAGAAGCTTGGATGCAGCGTCCCCTTTAAGCTCAAGACTTATTGCATTTGGACAGAGGGAGAAGCAACAGCAGCAATCTCTGAGGAGTCACAGCTCCCGTGAGCTTGGAGCTGCTGCAGCTGCAGTTGTGGGCTCGCCGGTGAGCTCGTCCTGGTCCAGATTGGGTTCTTCTTCCAGAACAATTGATTGGGGGGTGAATGGTGAAGACTTGGGCCAGCTTAGAAGATCGTCTTCCTTTGAGCTACGTTCCAGCGGTGAAGAACCTGATGTTTCCTGGGTTCATTCATTGGTAAAGGAATCCCCCCCTGAGAAACCATTGGCGACATCGGCCGGACATGACAGTCTCGCTTCCCGCTCTTCTAATCCTAATGACGACTCAAGTGGCCAGATTGATTCTCATGACCATGCTGCTGTTCTTGGGGCTTGGTTGGAACAGATGCAGCTGGATCAGTTGGTTGCTTAGTAGAAATTGATATTTGGTAAATAAATTCTTTGGCTGGATATGGATGGGGGCAGTCAAGTTGGATTAGTGGGTACCATTTGGAGATTCGTTTTCTTGAAAAGATTTGTTTTTTATTTCACAAGAAGAGTATTTTAGACAGAGATTAAAGGATGAAGATGGCCACTGTCTGGGTTACCTGAAGCTCAATCCCGGACAATCATTCTCCTTCCAGGTTCGTTTTTTATTTTAAAATCCTTCTTATTTTCTTTGAACTAAAGTTTATAATGAGTTTTTATTCCTTCTCGCCTAAGATCGGTCCTCATCTTTAACTAATGAGGATTTTAAAGAAGCTTGCAGAGGGGTGAAAAATTCGTTGGATTGTATCTCTCTCTGTGAACCAACTTTATTGTTAATAACATGAACATGTTGGTTGTGAGAAATTTATGCAATTTGAATTTTTTGCCCCCCTCTTGCATTTGTCTGTATCATGAGCGCTGTAGTTTATTTTCTTAACGAGTCATTTGAGAATGTCTGTATTATCTAAACAAACTTGCTTATTATTTTGAATTTCATTATTCTTTCTTATTACCTTCTTCATTAATCATGAAGCTTTGGCTGACATTTTTTGCAGCTTATTGTATGTAATTGGTGTTAAGCTCTGATTTTTTTAAAAAAAAAAATTTAAGATTTGAAGTCTTACCTGATTAGTTGCTGTATAAGTATCTCATGTGGAGTAAATTTAAAGCCTAGCTAACATTCCTTAAGCGTTGTTTGGTTGCAACTTAGATCTACGTTAGGTAGGAAGGACAGAATAAATAAAATTTGAGTAAAGGGTATGTTGGATTTAATTTTCAGTTTTTTTTATTGTTTTGGTGGATTTAAGCTAAATCTATCTTTAAATCTGATTATTAGTGTGCTATCAAATCAAACACTACCTTTTTCTGTGTTATGATAGATAGATAGATAGATAGATAGATTCAAGGAATGGCTGAAGGCTGTTAGTTGGGCCTCGACTATCCCTAATGCGCCTAACAATTCCGAGTACCTCACCCTACACACGTGGGGAGTCGAACCGCCGGACCAAAGGGGACGTACACCGCCGAAGCGAATGCTCTACCAACTGACCTGGGTATTTGGTGCATATATATATATATATATATATATATATATATATATATATATATATATATATATATATATATATAATTTTAATTACTCTAATTTTATCCACAATTGGTTGGCAAAAGCATATGATTATTAGGTAATGCATCTAATTATTAGAAAATATAATAATAATAATAATTAAAATTAAATATAGTAATAATTAGTTTTTGAGGCTATTATGAAATTAAGAAAAGAGTGACTGGTGGGGTTTGGATTAGGTGGGCAACAATAAGGTTTCATATATCTACTTATTTCTGTTTTGTCTCTTGACCGGCAACCAGACGGCTTCTATTCTTCTATAAATCCCATCACAAGCTGTCTATTATTAGTTAGCTTAAACTTCAACCACTGGAGTTTTTGGTTTAGGTGTCAATGGGCATTTACTTATATACCACAATTCTTTATGTATTTACATCTCTAACACTGCAATTTTAATATTTTTGTGTAATACTTAAAATCTTTCATATCATATTAAAATAATCACTGCCTTTGTTTTTTTAATACTGAAATATTTAATTTCATGTAAGAGTTTTCATTAAAGTGTTGAAAATATAAATATGAAAGATGTTATATATGTAAAGAATTATGTGGCGTGCATGTAATTTTTATGTATTTATATTTATATATCACGCTCCTAAACTTTCATATTTACATTCATAACACTTCCTTTGCCATTTTTTTTCAGTGATGATGAAAATTTTTGAGTGCTAAATATGATAGTTAAGGTGTGAGATATGGTATCTACATATGAAATGTGTGCCATGCATGTAAATTGGTCCCCTTTTATTCAATAATTGCTATATAAAATTTGAACTTCAAAATCAACCAGGCACGTAAATCAAGGTATAGATCATGCATGCATGCATGCATGCATGCTGTTTCGTGCACGTACACACGCATATGCCATTGCAGCATGCATGCATTCTTTATTATTATTATATTTCCATGACAATTTGCATGCATATTATGTGAACATGAAACCCTTGGAAAAGCTGATATTATATATATTAATGTATTTTCAGCAATTACAACAAGAGATCAATATATTTGCATGAAAATAATAATAATAATAATAAATAGTTCTTACAAAACCACTAGTTAACTAAAAGATGTAAGTATAAAACTAAATCAAAACAATTGGACCAAAACCAAACCATTCATTTAGAGCAATTTCTTAGAATAGTTAAGAGTTCCCATGCCACCTTTGAAAATTAGACTAAGAACTCAAGGGGTTTCTCTCAAGCCAGATGTAATTAGCCATGGCATGCATAACCAAGTTTTCAATAATTACAAGAGATCAAAATTTTCTAATATATATATATATATTATAGATCAAGCTTTGGACCAGATAAAACCACAATGAGCATCACATCATTTGACTAAATATGATTCAAAATTATAATGCCTCTAAATTAACTTAGATTTGCATATGAGATTAATGTTGTCTAAAGAAGAGATTCCAAGCCCACTATTAGGTTTAAGCAAAGTTGCAATGTTGCATAAAATAATATGAGACCTTTAAGAAGAGTAATAGAGTGACAAAATAAGTAAAGATAATTCCAAATAATAGTTTTAGCTAATTTGAATCTACTAACAATAGAAAGAGTTTTCTTTTTCAACTAAGAGTGAAATTTATCAATAAGCTTTTGACAATCAATCACAAGTAACTTATAGGGTTTAATAGTAACTCTCAAATAATCTCAAGGTAAATGCTTAAAATAAAACCATTCACATCACAAATTTGCTATTGAATATAAGGGTTAATACACTCAGAAAGATTTGGAAGCATTAAATATTAGTTTTCAATATACTAAAATAAAACCAATCTACATCAATAATAAGCATGGCATCTATATTAGTTTTCAAAGTATATTATGCATCTTTAATTAATAAGTCCATGCTTATGAAAAAAAAAATGTAAGAATATCTTGATGTGTTTTGTTGATGAATGAGGTTAATTTTATTTCATATCAACATGATTTCACAAGTTATGTGTAATCCTTTGATATAATTAGACTATTAAACAATATCACTAAAGGATTAAACACTTATAAATATAATTATTGCGCGCGGAAGATTCGCTGTGGTAGAGTGATGCTTTAACGTCTTAGTGTTGAATGAAAATTCAACACTTTTACAAATAAATAAAAAAAGTAGTAGAAGCAGACAACAAAACTTTTATGAGAAAAAACATTGAGAAGGGAAAAAACCACGAGACCAAGCTCAGTCAAAGTAATGTACTATTTAATTATAAATACATAAGTCTACTTTTCTCCTAAATTAGAGAAGAAAAAAATACAAAATTGATAATCACTGATGTACAATAATAGTTTAACTATAGTAACTGTAATTGGGCTAAAATAAATGTAGCTCTTTGTTGTAGCCTTAGATAATTACTACAAAAAATTAATGTCATAAAGATTGAAGTTGGTGGTTGCACCAGTAACAACTTGCCAAAGTGGTCGTAATTTGAAACTGTAACGGTAGTAATTGACCACGATGGATGTAGTTGGTTGCTATAAATGGAATAGTTATCCATAGACGCTGTAGTAGATGTTTGCAATATTGGTAGTTTGTCACAGATTCTATAGTTGAAATTTGTAATAGAAGTTGTTGACCACAAAAATCGTTTTTGGTGGCTACAGAGGTAGTGGTTAGCCATAAAGATTGTAGTTGGTGGCTATGATAGTTGCAACTGACACATATATCATAATTGAAAACGGTAACAATAGTAGTTAGCCACAAATATTATAGTAGGTGGCAACAAATGATAGTAGTTCTATAAAAAACACAAAGAATTGGGAAGAATACAAGGTGGCCCATAGAGAGGAAAAGAATAATTTGTGAAGCTCAAATTTATATTTTTATTGATATTTATTATAAATTAGATACTAAAGATGATGAAAAAAATACATATAAACTAGTCAAATAAAAAGAAAAGAAAAGTAAAAATTTAACTTAACTAAAGTGTATTAAAGATGAGAATCAAAAAATGTTTTTTTTAGATAAAGATATTCAGAATAGATGGATATTCAAAATATATGAGTGAGCTATTTTGATAAACTTTTTAAAAAATTTTCTGAAAATATGATCGACCTTAGTGATCTTAAAATCATTAATAATAACAAAATATATTGTTTTTATCATCACATTAGTAATAAAGAAGTTGGGGAGGCTTTAAAAAAAAAATTGAGAGTGGAAAATCAGTAGTATTTGATGATATCTCAATTGAACTATGGAAATGTTTAGGAGATTTGAGAGTTTTTTGGTTTACTAAACTATTTAATATTATTTTAAAAACTAAAAGATGTTTGAGAAGTGGAGGAAGTGTATTTTGGTCCCCATTTTTTAAGAATAAAGGCATGCACAAGAGTGTGCAAATTATAGAAAAACTAAGTTGATGTGTCATACTTTAAAGTTATGGGAGAGGGTAATTGAACATAGATTAAGACGTATTACAAAGATCTCTTATAATCAATTGAATTTATGTTGGACAGATCTACAATGGATGTTATACATTTATTGAGAGGTTTGATGGAGAAGTGCTGAGAGAATAAAGAGGATCTACATATGATTTTTATTGATTGAGAAAAAGCTTACGACATGGTTCTAAGAGAAATCCTTTGGAGAGTGCTAGATAAGAAATGTGTTTATTTGGCTTATATTCAAGTCGTTAAAGATATGTATGCTAGAGTTGTTACTTGTGTTCGAATAGAAGTAGGATTGACCAAATATTTTTCTATTTCAGTTGGATTACATCAGGGGTCAACTTTAAGCCCATATCAATTTGCTTTAGTTATGGATGCTCTTACAGGAGGGTGTGCCTTGGTGTATGATTTTCACTGATGATATCCTTCTTATGGATAAGACTAGAGAAATAGTTCAGGAAAAAACTTGAATTATGGAAGTTTACTTTAGAGACTAAAGACTTTAGTTTGAGTAGAGCTAAAACCGATTACACGGAATGTAGTTTTAGTAGTAGTAACTCTAGTGTTAGACTTGTAACTATTGTTGATCAAATTATTAAAAGGTGTGGGTGCTTTAGATATCTCGGGTCCATTGTTTAAAGTGATGGTGATATAGATGGGGATGTTATTAGTAGAATTCAAGTTGGTTGGTTGAAGTGGAGGAAAGCATCAGGCCTATTGTGTGATTGAAAAGTATTGCTTAGGCTGAAAAAAAAGATGTTGGTGAGATCGACAATGCTTTATGGCGCAAAATGTTAGCCTTTAAAAGAGAAGCATAAAACCAAGTTAAGTGTTGTCGAGATGAGAATGCTTAGATGGACGCATGGCTTGACACTTGGAGACAAAATTCGAAATGGATATATCTGTGATAGAGTTGTTGCTCCAATGGTGGATGAAATTAGACAGAGTCATTTTAGATGGTATGGTCACATTAAACATCAACCATTTGATGATCCACTTAGGAGATTAGATGTTTTATATTCAACTTATGTTAAGAAAAGCAGAGGTAGACCTAGAGGCTTGGACATATTGTATAAAAAATGATCTTAATTTATTAGAATTAAATGAAAAATGATTCTCAATAGAACACAATAGAGAAAAAGGATTCATGTAGTTAGTTTGATAACCACTTGTTGTATAAACACGAAAGAAGAATCAAGCAAATGAAAAATTTATTATTGCAGAATGAATTTAAAAAAAATTGGAAGAATAATTGTGAAATTAATGACTTATATGCTCACTGATTCTATTTTGTCATCTGACTTCGATCAACGCCTAATTAATAGACGTTTTATTGGTTTTCCTTCAGTTGAACGGCCTTTCATTAGATGGTTTCGAAGTTGGTCGATCTATCAGTTGGTTGGTCTCTGAGCGATTAATCTCTTGATTGGCCTATGCTTGACCGACCATCATCACTCAATCTGAGACGACCGACCTCTTGAACGGTCCCTAGTTGGTTGACTATCATCGCTCAATCTCCCTTGCATTTGACATCCCTGGGGGTGTAAATGAGCTGAGTTGTCACGAGCTTGGAGCATTAATGAGCTCACTAGCCAAGCTTATCGAGCCACGAACTCGTGCTCGAGCTCAAACTTAAACTCGTTTATTAAACGAGCTTAAGCTAGAGCTCATCTCGGCTCTGCCTGTTGGTTCTCAACCTGGCTCGATTAGCCTATCTCTAGTCATTTTGATGCATTTTATGGCCCGTTGGTTCTCAACCCTAAGATCCTCCTCCTCCAACCACCAATAACTTCTCCGGTGAGCTCACATTGAAATTAAATTTTTTGTTCGAGCTTACAAGCCGGCTGCTACGACTACAAGCCAAGCTCAAGCTCAAGCCCATAATTTGGTAGACTAGCCGAGCTCGATAAAGGCATGACTCGAGCTCTACTCGACTCATTTACACTCTTAGGCATCCCTATACTACTTTCGTGAGATCTCTCTTTTGACACGTGCATTGCTCCCAACCAAAATATGAATTGAAACCAAATGGAAGTCCACAACAAATCAAGTCAAACTTCCACCAAGTTTTGAATTTTAACAAATTTTTAGCAAGCACAAAATTGGTTTTTTTTTTTTTTTTTCCCAAAATTTGACTCTAAAATGAAATCCTTTCCAACCGTGTTGGTTCAGCCAACAATAATTATATTCTAAGTCAACTGAAAATCTATTCTAAGTATTCAATTTTTTTTAAAAATTCATATATATATATATATATATATATATAT
>NEWO01000162.1:509686-522262 GCA_003013225.1 Phalaenopsis aphrodite | reverse complement strand
TCACAACTCCATGCCTTTGAATCTATATTCATTAGTTTTTGAGCATGTAGAAGCATCAAAGTTGAAGGAGACTAAGAAGTGATGCAATCATTGGCATATTACAAGATCAATGACAAAAATAATGGCTATATCAAGTGGTTATATGCTCGTGCATATTTATTTTTAGGAAGATTTACATTAATACCTCTAAGTTCTTTGCATTTATATATCCAACACCAAAACTTCAATTTTAACATAAATGCAACATTCCCTATGTATAAAAATGTGTATTCACTTTTTTTAAAAGCTAGAATGGTGGTATTTTTTATGTAAGATGAAAGATTTGAGCGGTATAAATATATAATTAAAGTTTAAATGTAAATACATAAGAATTGGGCAGTATTTATGTAAATGTCCCTTGTTTATATTCATGTATTGTAATTTTAAGGCTATATTTTATATCGGTATAATTTGACTTTATTGTATCTTTGGTCTGTGGCTTTATAATTGAAGTCATGTATAAGTTGTATCAATTCTCTCAAGCCATCCAAGTTCTTAGTGTATCATCCCTCTAGTCATTTCATCTCCATGATACCTACATTACTTGTTCTTTCATAAATTAGGGATAACCATAAACTAATACATAAAATATATGCAATTTTTAATCATTATTTATTTATTTAGGTTTGCATGGGCTTAGAGAGATGAAGGGTTTGTCTTATTGATGCAACGGTGGATCAAGCCTAGGCGAGATGGGGGTTCGAGAACTAGAGGGAATTTCCACCCACTGGCACCTGGTTAAGGGATTTTACTGCCCAATAGAGACGACGACTTTTGTGGGCCCTATTTTGCTTTATTTTTTTATTATTGCTTTATTTTTAATTAAAATTAAAATATGAATTTGGGACTTTTTGGTTCCATATGTAGTTTCAATAATAATAATAATAACAAAAAATACAAAAATAAACAAGAGGAGAACCTCTCGCAACATGACTTTGCCAAAAATATCTAAGAAAACACCTGAAATTCAAAAACAAAATCAAAATAAAAAAATCTCGGTAGAAATGTAGCCTCGAGCAAAGTCTAAACTGGTCTAGTAAAAAAAGAGATCACTTTCGAATCAGCTCGTTGCTTTGTCATTTCCCCCAATAGCTAAAAGCCTTAGAGCAAGATTGAAGACAGGGGTCTCTTGTAATTGGGCCACCTCCCTTGGTATCATCATTGATATCTCGATAGTGAAGACAAAACCGTAGATTTTTGGAGACTATTTCTGAGACATCAGGACGAAACACANACTTGATGAAAAAGTTATTCAACCTGAAGATGGCGGAAAGTGTGTCGGTTGTTCAACATTTGAATGATTTCAACACTATTACAAATCAACTATCGTCTGTTGAAATTGATTTTGACGATGAGATTCGTGCACTGATATTGTTAGCTTCATTGCCAAATAGCTGGGAAGCCATGAAGATGACACTTAGCAACTCTGCAGGTAAAACCAAACTTAAATATGATGATATTCGTGACTTAATTCTTGCTAAAGAGGTGCGCAGGAAAGATTCTGGCGAGATCTCGGGTTCGAGTTCAACACTGAATGTTGATTCCAGAGGGAGATCACAAGACAGGAACTCAAATAGAGGAAGGTCGAAATTAAAGCATAGAAGCAAGAGCAAGTCAAAGCCTGGTCAGCAAACAACCTGCTGGAATTGTGGCAAAACTGGCCACATAAAGAAGAACTGTAAAAATCCTAAGAAGAAGGAGAACGTCAGTGCTAACGCTGTAACTGAAGAAGTGCAGGATGCGCTATTGCTTGCAGTTCATAACTCTGTTGACGACTGTATACTGGACTCAGGGGCTTCTTTTCACACATCTTCTCACCGGGAGTTAATGAGAAACTATGTTTCAGGTGACTTTGGGAAAGTGTACCTGGCTGATGGAGCAGCTTTGAACGTGGTGGGGATGAGATATGTTGAAATTGCACTCACTAACAGAAACAAATGGATCCTGCAAAAGGTTAGACACATTCCTGAACTGAAAAAGAATCTCATATTTGTTGGGCAGCTTGATGAGGGAGGTCATTAAGTAGTGTTCTCTGATAACACCTGGAAGGTTACTAAAGGAGCACTGGTACTGGCTCGGGGTAAGAAGACTGGTACGCTATATATGACAACTGATCTAATTAATAATGTTGATACCACAGTTGCAGAGAACACAACAGACATGTGGCATTGCAAACTTGGACACATGAGTCAGAGAGGTATGAAAGAACTTCAGTCCAGAGGCAAGTTACCAGAACTGAAGTCTGTTGATTTTGGCATGTGTGAAAGTTGCATCATGGGGAAGCAGAAGAATGTCAGTTTCCTGAAAGGTGGCAGGATGCCAAAGGCAGGAAAGCTAGAACTGGTACACACTGATGTGAGGGGGCCTTTCCCAGTGGCATCTCTTGGAGGCTCTCGTTATTACGTCAAATTCATAGATGACCACAGCAGAAAGGTATGGATTTATTTTCTGAAACATAAATCTGATGTATTTTCTGTGTTCAAAACTTGGAAGGCCATGGTTGAAATGGAGACAGATCTAAAACTGGAATGTTTGAGATCTGACAATGGTGGTGAATACATTGATGGTGGATTCAAGGAGTATTGTGCAACTCAAGGTATCAGAATGGAGAAGACTATCCCGGGGACACTACAACAAAATGGAGTTGCAGAACGCATGAACATGACCATCAATGAGCGTGCTTGGAGCATGAGATTGCACGCAGGACTACCACCAACCTTCTGGGCAGATGCAGTCAGCACTGCAGTTTACCTAATCAACAGAGGGCCATCTGTCCCATTAGACTGTAAATTACCTGAGGAGGTCTGGAGAGGCAAAGAGGTCAAATTTTCTCATCTTAAAAGTTTTGGTTGTCTTGGTTATGTGCTAATCAATTCTAATGTACGTAGCAAGCTTGATGCTAAGTCAAAGAAATGTTATTTCATTGGTTATGGAGATGAAACATTTGGTTATCATTTCTGGGATGATCAGGATCGGAAGATTATCAGAAGCAAAAATGTGATTTTTAATGAGAAGATGATGTACAAGGACAAGGTCAATACAAATTCTGGAGTAGCTCCTCAGGAGTCAGAGTTCGTGAAATTCAACGATCTACCAGAGGACACAGAGCAGGACAGACATGAGAATGAGGAGGAGAATGGGTCCGGGGCACCCATTCCTATTATTCCGCAGGCAGGTCCAGAGTCATTTACTACTCCAGCCATCATTCGTAGGTCAGTCAGGAGCAGGCGTTCACCACATCGTTACTCACTAACCTTAAACTACATCTTGCTGACAGATAGTGGGGAACCACAGAGCTATGAAGAAACCTTAACAGATGAAAATTCTAGCAAGTGGGAGCTGGCCATGAAGGAGGAGATGGATTCCCTATTAGGAAACCAGACATGGGAGCTGACAGGACTTCCCCCAAGGAAGAAGGCATTGCACAACAAGTGGGTGTACCGGGTAAAGACTGAGCCTGATGGCAGTAAAAGGTATAAGGCCAGACATGTTGCAAAAGGCTTTCAACAAAATCAAGGCATTGATTACTCTGAGATATTTTCTCCTGTGGTAAAACTCACAACCATCAGGATGGTCTTGGTTATGGTTACTACCGAAGATCTATTCCTGGAGCAATTAGATGTGAAGACGGATTTTCTTCTTGGAGATCTTGAAGAAGACATCTATATGCACCAGCCTGAAGGGTTCGTGGTACAAGGAAAAGAAGATTCAGTTTGTAGACTGAAGAAAAGCTTGTATGGTCTGAAGCAAGCTCTCAGACAATGGTACAAGAAGTTTGATAATTTCATGCAAAATGCTGGATACAGCAGATGCCAGACAGATCACTGTTGCTATGTCAGATACTTTGACCATTCATATATCATCCTGTTGTTGTATGTGGATGATATGCTTATTGCAGGCGCCAGCATTTATGAGATCAATAATCTGAACAAGCAGATGTCAGAGCACTTTGCAATGAAGGACTTGGGAGCGGCAAAACAAATCCTTGGCATGAGGATTTTTAGAGATCGAGTCAAAGGCACTTTGAGACTTTCACAAGCTGAATATGTGAAAAAGGTGCTTAGCATGTTCAATATGAACAAGGCCAAACCAGTTGGCACACCTTTAGGCAGTCACTTCAGACTCAGCAAAAATCAATCACCCAAGTCAGAGGAGGAACAAGATTACATGAGTAAGGTTCCTTACACTTCAACTATTGGTTCACTTATGTATGCTATGGTCTGTACTAGACCAGATATTGCCCATGCAGTGGGAGTTGTGAGCAGATACATGAGTAATCCAGGGAAGGAACATTGAGAAGCTGTGAAGTGGATTTTTAGATATCTAAAAGGCTCTTCAGAAACTTGTTTGTGTTTCTCAGGAAAGAGCTTAGAGGTACATGGTTATGTTGATGCAGATTTAGCTGGAGACATTGACAGTAGAAAGAGTACTACATGTTATGTTTATACTCTTGGCGGTACTGCAGTGTCATGGGGCTTTAATCTACAGAAGACAGTTTCTTTGTCCACTACAGAGGCTGAGTATGTTGCAGTGTCAGAGGCTGCTAAGGAGATGATATGGCTGCAGAGTTTCTTGGCGGAATTGGGTAAGGGGGTTCAGAAAGGCACTCTCTACAGTAATAGCCAGAGCGTCATATTCCTAGCTAGAAATCCGGCATTTCAATCCAGGAACAAACACATTCAGATCAGGAATCACTTTATTCGATCATTGTTAGATGACGGACAGTTGCTACTTGAGAAAATTTGTGGAAGCAAGAATCCTGCTGATATGTTGACCAAGGGCGTCACACTTGAGAAACTGATGTTGTGTTCGACTTCAGTTGGTCTTCTAGCTTGAAGACAGGGGTTTTGAGTTGCAGAGGTGGAGGATATCATGTTTGAGGAAAAGGTCGGTACAACAAGCGAATGATGCATACAGTGAGCGCGATTAGTGTCCCAGTCTCCAAGTGGGAGAATTGTTAGGTTATGTGGAGCCCGATCCACTACATACAAATTGAGCAATTTTTCTTGCATCTTAGGAGACCATTTAAATAAGTATTTTTTTAAAATGTTTCCTTTCTTCTATTTGACTGCTACTTGCCTGAATTGCCTTTACCGCTCTCCCGCCTCATTGATTGATTTCTTAAATTAATGCAGAAGAGGAATTTTGTTGGGCTTCCTTTTTTATGCTTTGATTAATTCCTTAATGAGTGAAATTAAACAAAGGAAAAGGCATGTTACAACTACCTGTATGGAAAGCTTCGGCTCCCTGTTTGGAAGGCTTTTGCTTGGCTCGCAAATAAAAGGCGGAGAAGAGTTACTGCAAATATAGATCGCATGACACTTGCTCTCCCTCTCTTCTTCGTGTATTTGGCTACGGTAGTAAGAGGCGAATCAGAAAGGTGTTGTTCCCGATTGTCTTCTCCTCGGTGTGAATCTCGGAGAGGGAGAGAGAGAATGTTTTTCTTGTAATAGTCGATATGATCGACGATGTGTAATCCTCAAATTAATAAAATCATCTGCAGCTCCGTGGACGTAGGCAATTTGTCGAACCACGTAAATTTTGTGTCGCATTTTTCTGGTAATTTTTCTCGATCTATTTTTCGCTTTATTACCGTCGTTTTTCATAACACATATATACATGTATAAATGTATAAATATATACATGTATATATATGTATATATGTATATATGTATATNCATCTGAGCTAACCACTATAAGAAAGCTAGGCGAAGAGATCGATTTATCTTCCAGTAGATCCGACCAGAGGAAAAAAATCCAGTTCCTCGCTATTATCAATTTTCCGACGGACACTCCCGAGGTTCGTCTTTAGGAACCAATAATTGGCAACACAATAGAGTGTTGTCGACAAATGAACTGTCTATCAGGTTACGACACTCTTTGCTTCCTAGCTTAGCCTCATTTTGTAGACAAAAGCAAATCATCCAAAATTCGAGGGTCGACAATCAAACTATATCAATCTATTAGTAACACTTAGTCAGTCGAGTTAGTCCCGCTAACCCAAAGTCAATCAACCTCAACCAACTGGTAACTCCAACTCATCCCACCTGACATAATTAGCGTCACCCGGCCAAGATCATACTAGCTCAACTGGCCGAGCGAGAGAGAAGTCGGGCAATAAACTCTAGATATATATATAATACTTAGAATATCATGTATTAAAACATAGGAAAAAATGTTATATTTATATATTGTACTATTTTCCCTATAAACAGGGAGATCATTCCATGAATAAAAGGGAGACTTATTTTTGTTCATTATTGTTCAGTGTTCTCTCTCTCTACATTATTACTTCCGTGTGATTCACGAATAAATCATGATTCAACATAAATAGTGCTAAAATATTTTAGATATATTTTTATTTTATTTCAGCAAAATCAAACACCCACTTGAGTTATTTATTTATTATTTATTTATTTATTTATTTTACTTAAAAAAATAATTAACGAATGATACAATTTAAATACTAACAAATCAAAGAATAAAATATGTTTTACAACATTGGGATTTGATCAAAGAATCGTACATTTGCTAAACTTTTGGAAGGCATTTTTTTATTTACATATCTAACACCTAATCTTCAATGTTTACATCATGCTCTCTTTTTTATATAAAAAAAAATATATTTCACTTTTTTAATAATAAAATAGTGATTATTCACAATGACCCATTTTAATCCTAAAATTTGTAGAAGTGTTAAAATTATTGTCAAACTCTTTAAGGGTCTGTTTGGGCAGCTTGTGTGTTTCAGGATAAATAGTTTATCCTGAAATGCGGCCCGCGGGTCGACTGCAAGGGTCGACCCGCAGCCTGCGTTTGGTGTAAGAAACTCAAACGCGGTAGTAATGTTTTAAAAAAACGCGTAAAGTAAACGGTTGCCGCACTTATAAGCTACCCCAAAAGAGCCATAAATTAAGGCGGAAAGTAATAGTCTCCATCTAAGACTTTTAAAGCTCAATTTTAAAATTATCGGTCACCATTCTGACACTTCTATAAATTCTCGGATTAAAATGTAAATAGTCAGAGACTAATTTGACATTTTATTCAAACTTGATACGAAGGATTTGGATGGTATAAATGTGCAATTAAATTTTAGATATTATATATGTAAACTAGATAAAGAATTAGCTGGTATGATGTAAATGACCCAAAACATTTATCCACTAGGTGTGTAAACGAGCCAATCACTCGTGTTCGGCTTGTTTATATTTCGAGCTCAAAAAGTGTATTCGTGTTCGGCACGTTTTCTTAGCGAGCCAATCACGGCCCGTTCACGAACAAGGAGTCATTTTGACAACCCTAATTACGTAGCCATAAAATGTTAAGGATTGGGGTAAGATTTAAAACATCATTTGAATCTAATATAATAATTTTTATTATATTTTCTTAATTAATACTTTTAATTGATTATACTTTTTTGTAGCGTTGAAGTCAAATAAAAATACTATATATATATATAGAGAGAGAGAGAGAGAGCCAAAACGAGTCGAACACGAACGAATAAATATTTGTTCGTATTATTCGTGTTCGGTTTATCAACTTAACGAACGAGCTAAACACGAGTTCACAAACAAAGAGCCATTTATACTCTTTATTAAAACGAGGGTTGGTGCTTGTCCATTTCGACCCTTCTTAACAAGTCATAAAAGTTACATAAAAGTCAACCGCCGCCAAGTCTTACATTGACTTTATTTAACATAAAATCAAACAAAAAAATAGGTTGCATATGTCGTATGTGAAATAAATAATTTTAAATATAAATTTATTTTCTTTCAGCAAATCAAACGCCCCACTCGAGGAAATCTTTTGCTTGGCTTGACAAAAATAGTATACGAATGATACCATTTAATTTACTAACAAGTCAAATAAGAAAATTTCTTTTACATTACTAGGATTAAGTCAAAGAATTGCACGAATGTTAAGCTTTTAGAAGATTTAGGGTCTGTTTGNTTGCATTTATATAACCAACGCCAAAACTTCAATTTTAACATAAATGCAACATTCCCTATGCATAAAAATGTGTATTTACTTTTTTAAAAGCTAGAATGGTGGTATGTTTTATGTAAGATGAAAGATTTGAGCGGTATAAATATATAATTGAAGTTCAAATGTAAATACATAAGAATTGGGTAGTATTTATGTAAATGTACCTTGTTTATATTCATGTATTGTAATTTTAAGGCTATATTTTATAGCGGTATAATTTGACTTTATTGTATCTTTGGTCTGTGGCTTTATAATTGAAGTCATGTATAAGTTATATCAACAAGTCAGTAATCCTTAATCAAATCTCTCAAGCCATCCAAGTTCTTAGTGTATCGTCCCTCTAGTCATTTATACCTCTAGTCATTTCACCTGCATAATACCTACAATCATTATTTATTTATTTATTTTTGCATGGCCTTAGACAGATAAAGGGTTTGTCTTATTGATGCAACGGTGGATCAAGCCTAGGCGAGATGGGGATTCGAGAACTAGAGGGAATTTCCACCCATTGGCACCTGGTTAAAGGGATTTTACTGCCCAATAGGGACGACGACTTTTGTGGGCCCTAAATTTACTTTATTTTTTAATATTGATTTATTTTTAATTAAAATTAAAATGTTAGTTTGGGACTTTTTGCTTGGCTTATACATTTAAGGTTGTTGTCTATAAATTTTCTAGCATAAGGAGTACTATGTCCTCTTTCTCTGTCGGACTGCAATAATAGTCTCTTGTCCTTTTTCAATTCTCATCATTTTCTTAGATTTCTTTGTTCTAGCCACTCTACAACATCCCCAACCCATTTAATGATTCTCGTACACCTTTTAGGAACCCTAGAATGGTGTCACATGCTCATTATCCTAAACCCTAATGCTTGTATTAGAGTGTTGATGCAAGATAATTATTGATGCTAAATTCATCATATCATCAATTAGGAGAAGAAAAACGGGCTAGCAAATTTATTATTTTTCATTCAGATGATGATCATGATGAAAGTTGAATGCAGTACATGTCCTTTGCAAGAAAAAAAAAGGAAAAACTAAAATATATGTTAATTTGGTTGAAACAAGAGGGCAAAGATAAATTTACTTCTTAATCATATAAACACCCTCTCATATCATGATAAGAGCTAAAATTCACCTCCATTTAACAATAACATGCCACTCTTAAGATTTTAAAAGTAGGAAAATCATATTATCTCATCCATTCTCTTATGTTCTTATTTGTAGCTCTCAATGTATCCTCCATATATGGAACATCTACTCTATTCCCTCATAGTAAAGTAGATTTTCCTTTATTCTCTTATATAGCTACTTTATTCTCTAAATCTTATTATCTCCTTTATTCTCTAAATGTTCATTAAGCTTTATGCTCTAAATTTGTCAACCAAAAAAAGGTTGACAATACCAGAATGTAGGCCACTTTCTTCATGGCTTAAATACTATTGACCCTATCTACTTTTGTAGGGATATATCTCATCCTATGAATTATCTAGAGCTAAGAATTTGTTAGAACAAATGATAACGAGGCTTATTATAGCCTTAATCCTTTAATGTAAATGCTATTGACTACAATCTCACTAATAAGGATCACAAAAAAAGATGAAGACAAAAAACCGTACAGTAATTTCAAAGTTGAGGTGACACAAACATCACATTAACACAAGATTCAAGAAATAAATATAAATTTTATTTTGAAACAATTCATTACAAATTACACTAAGAAACTAATATGAGAGAAAGTAATTTATAAGATGATCATTGGTCGCCCTGGCTAGGACAATCCCCTTTTGATGCAACCTACTACACAAAATTTATCCCTGGTCATCCAATTTGCCTTAGCTTGAGCCTGCTATTTTAGTTAATCCTCCCGTACTTCTGACATCTCCAAACAAATGGTTGTTATATACTCCCCACATCTCCTCTCCTCATTGAATCTCGATTGCCCAAGCAAATGATTTCTCAATCCCGTCCAAGATTCAGGTCAACAATCTTGCAGACACCTGAGGTCCATTAATTATTTCCCTGCGAGCCTCACGAGGATTGTCCAGATAGTTGAGCCCTTCATCCTTGCCTCCAACTGATGCCTTGGTGGTCATAACTGGAGTCGTGGTCGAATCCTTGACAGCTCGTGTCTGAGGTGATTCATCACCTAGTTCGATCGGATTAGCTGCACCAAAAAATGATGTAAGTCAAGGGAGACAAAAAAATTAAAACAAAACAAGTAAGACTATGGCTGCTCATACCAAGGAGTATATCCAAATTAGTCCATGTAATCGACATGGTGCCCTCTTCGGGAGGCAATTAAGCATTTTAGCCTCTTGTGTCTCGATATACGTAAAGCACTAGCAGCTTCTTAAATGGTCTGTTTAGCTGGTCTATCGCAAATCGGAATAGAAGCTTGAGCAGGCAGATCGTCAGTCGAACAACCCAATCTGCCTCAATTATCCACCTAGTTTTTTCTCTGTCGAGGACCAAGAAATGAGGTAGATGGTGCCACTTGATCAACCAACTCATCTGGTTTTCTCTTCTTGGCAGCAGCTTTCTTCTTCTTCTTTTTTACTTTCCGGACGATGTTGCCCCATCGACTTCCCCAATGCGACAAGAAGCATTTCCTTGCTCCGGAGCTCATCTAGAGAGTTCGGTACGTTCTCCATAAAAGTGTTTGGAAGCCGACCGATTTAGACAAAGAGAAGCAGAGCAAAAATATGGAATATCAAAAGAGTACTGCCACACCTTATTTATAAGAATCAAGGAAGCAGACACCAAGGTGTTCAATTATAAAGCCTTGATTAAGAAATAAATGATATCTACATTTTGTATCTGATTATCTTCTTATTATTGGAGCGTTGCTTTCAAGAAGCAAAAAAATCAGAGAATTAAATGCACAACAAAAAAAGTGTTAGTGCATATTATGAGGAGATCCAATGATATGTAAGAGAATAAGCATGACAAAGGAGAGCCCGCTAACAGAAGACCAAAAGGCCACGTATCCGATCAGATGTAGTAATTTGTGCCAAGGTTGAAGGTCAATCGAGTCATTAGAAGGAATAAAAAATCCTATTATGAACAAATATGACTAAATCAAAAAATATAAACATCTGAGCTAACCACTATAAGAAAGCTAGGTGAAGAGATCGATTTATCTTCCAGTAGATCCGACCAGAGGAAAAAATCCAGTTCCTCGCTATTATCAATTTTCCGACGTACACTCCCGAGGTTCCTCTTTAGGAACCAAGAATTGGCAACACAATAGAGTGTTGTCGACAAATGAACTGTTTATCATGTTACGACACTCTTTGCTTGCTAGCTTAGCCTCATTTTGTCGACAAAAGCACATCATCCAAAGTTCGAGGGTCGACAATCAAACTATATCAATCTATTAGTAACACTTAGCCAGTCGAGTTAGTCCCGCTAACCCAAAGTCAATCAACCTCAACCAACTGGTAACTCCAACTCAGCCCACCTGACATAATTAGCGTCACCCAGCCAAAATCATACTAGCTCAACTGGCCGAGCGAGAGAGAAGCCGGGCAATAAACTCTAGATATATATATAATACTTAGAATATCATGTATTAAAACATAGGAAAAAATGTTATATTTTATATATTGTACTATTTTCCCTATAAACATGGAGATCATTCCATGAATAAAAGGGAGACTTATTTTTGTTCATTATTGTTCAGTGTTCTCTCTCTCTCTACATTATTACTTCGGTGTGATTCACGAATAAATCATGATTCAACATAAATACTTCTAAAATATTTTAGATATATTTTTATTTTATTTCAGCAAAATCAAACACCCACTTGAGTTATTTATTTATTTATTTTGCTTAAAAAAATAATTAACGAATGATACAATTTAAATACTAACAATTCAAAGAATAAAATATGTTTTACAACATTGGGATTTGATCAAAGAATCGTACATTTGCTAAACTTTTGGAAGGCATTTTTTTATTTACATATCTAACACCTAATCTTCAATGTTTACATCATGCTCTCTTTTTTATATAAGAAAAAATATATTTCACTTTTTTAATAATAAAATAGTGAATATTCACAATGACCCATTTTAATCCTAAAATTTGTATAAGTGTTAAAATTATTGTCAGACTCTTTAAGGTCTGTTTGGGGCAGCTTGTGTGTTTCAGGATAAACAGCTTATCCTAAAATGTGGCCCACGGGTCGACCCGCAGCCTGCGTTTAGTGTAAAAAACTCAAACGCGACAGCAATCTTTTCAAAAAAACACGCAAATCAAACGGTTGTCGCACTTATAAACTACCCTAAAAGAGCCCTAAATTAAGGCCGAAAGTAATATAGTCTCCATCTAACACTATTAAAGCTCAATTTTAAAATTATCGGTTACCATTTTGACACTTCTATAAATTCTCGAATTAAAATGTAAATAGTCATCGACTAATTTGACATTTTATTCAAATTTGGTACTAAAGATTTGGATGGTATAAATGTGTAATTAAATTTAGGATATTATATATGTAAATTACATGAAGAATTAGCTGGTATGATGTACATGACCCAAAACATTT
>NEWO01000162.1:463975-481117 GCA_003013225.1 Phalaenopsis aphrodite | reverse complement strand
ATATATATATATATATATATATATATATATATATATATATATATATATATGATAATATTTTTAATTATAATGATGTATCTAAAGCTCCTATAACATTGCATGTTAAATAAAGGCTGCAAATCAGGTTTGTCAAGAAGAAAAAGAATAAAAGGACATGAATGCAATTTCTTTTCCCGCCGGAGCCGTCGTATATAAATCTGGAAACAGAGACCAGAATCGGCATCGAGCAGTGAGCAAAAAAACCCTAATCGAGGTGAAAATGAGGAACAACTGGCGGTCATCGGCGGCGAGAATGAGCGCGATTCCCGGCGTGCTGCCGATTCAACCGACGCCATGGAAGAGTTTCTTGTCGGCATCGATTGATCTTATGGAGCGAGTGGTCGTGAAGCTGACGCAGGACTCCTCGAAGCACAACCCCTTCCTCGCCGGAAACTTTGCTCCGGTGGCGGAAGAGACGCCACCTCGTTCTGATCTCGCCGTCCGCGGCTCTCTTCCGGTGAGGGATCGGTTTTCCCCTGTGCCGCTCTGCTTCCATTTTGGAATTCTTATGCATTTACACATCTCACTCCTAAAATTATGATTTATTAAATTCCAAAAATAAATTTGGAATTTAGGATTCTTTTTATGGAGCTTGTAGAGTAGATAAATATTTAGTATTTTTTTTGGTTGGTGTAGTAAACTTTGAAGATTTCATATTTGCAGGAGTGCTTGAATGGAGAATTTGTCAGAGTTGGTCCAAATCCCAAATTTCGTCCAGTTTCTGGCTATCACTGGTAATTATTTCATTAAATAATCATCTCATAAAGTGACTCTTATGCTTATAAGTCTCGTTTTTAAATTTTGTTTGAGATCATTTATAATATACGACTTGTTGGCTGGCATATGAGATGTCAGTTGTAAGTCCCCAGAGATTGGAAGTTTGAATCCTCCTCTGGCGACCTTCGTTTAATGGAATGTGGTACTTGAATTGTTAGATATATTAGGGATGACTGGGCTCGTATAATAGCCTCTAGTCATTCCTTTGTTTTAATATATATATATATATATTGAAATTTTGGTGTTAGTTATGTAAATACAAAAGGATTGAGTGTGTTAAAAAATAAAAAAAAAATTTAAATAAATAAAAAAAACTACTTAAAATGTTCATATCTTTGTATTTATGGATTTTTTTTTAATTTTATTTTGCAGGTTTGATGGAGACGGGTACGTAATTTCTTTGATTCTACATTTATTAAACAAACAATCCTTAAGTTCCCAAATAAATCCGCCCTATTTTTTTATTTTTATTTTTCTGTCTACAAGTCCATGCTGTTTATACAATTTCAATACATTGGAAATAAAAAAAAATAAATTATTATTTTAGGTGTGAATTTATTATGAAAGAATAATACTAATTAGTAATATGGTGGGTGTGATGAATTTTCAGTAATTTTCTTTTGTAAGGTTTTCAGCGGCAAGCGTGTCCGTTGTGTATCACATGGGCTGCTTGTTCGGACTCTCGTTCGGACGTGCAGTCGCCGCACATAATATTTGCTCTAAGACTGTAAACGAGTGGAGCTTAAGCAAGCTAGATATCAATTCGGGTCGATGCTCGTTTGATATTTCTTTTTCTTCAAAATAGGCTCGTGAATAACATATTCGTGTTTAGTTTGATTCAATTTTTTTTTGTTCGTTTATGATCATGTTCAGCTCGAAATGGCTGTGAATAAACCGAGTTTAAGATATTCAAACTCAATTTTATTTGCTATTAAGTTGTAACTGTTTACATATCTAACACCTAAATTTTGCATTTTACATTTTTATCACGTAAATTATTTAGCATAAAAAAATACCATCATTTTAATCTTTAAAAAGTGAAGTACACCATGTCATGCATAGCTAAGGTGATATGTATGTAAAAATTAAAGTTTTGGTGTTACATATATAAATACATAAAAATTAAGGGGTACATTTGTAAATCTTCCTAGAATATATCACAATACTTGATTTCTTAATCATGTCCCAAGGTTAATAGCCATATTGATTTAAGGTCGTGGTCAATAATGTTATAATGTTGGTAATTTGTGTTCTTGAATCTTTACTATGTTACCAATAGGGCAGTCAAAATGGCTCGTTGTTTGCGAACAACTTGTGTTCAGCTCATTCGCTAAGTTAATGAGTTGAACACGAACAACACGGAAGAAGATTTGTTCGTTCGTGTTTGGCTCGTTTTGACTCGAAATACTACTAATCAATTATATATATATATATATATTTGATGAGTAATATTTTTTAAAAATTTAATTGACTACAAGGCTACAAAGATTTATAATCAATTAAAAGTATTAATTAAGAAAATAGAATAAAAATTATTAAATTAGATTCAAATGATGGTTTAAATCTTGTCCCAATCATTAACATCTTGTGGTTACGTGATTAGGGTTGTCAAAACAACTATTTGTTCGTGAACGACTCGTGTCAGCTCGCTAAGCAAATGAGCTTGACACAAACACACTTTTTGAGCTCGAAATATATACGAGCCGAACACGAGCTACGGCCTGGGCTCGGGCTCGCTCGTGTTCAGCTCGTTTACACCCCTAATTACCAAATAATTTCTAATTATTATATATTTTTCTTAATTTAGTTTCAGAAGTTGGTTTTTGAATGCATATCACATTGCAGGTTAGAAATAAAATAAAGAATTTGAAGGTGAGCCTGCCCAAAAAAAAAAGAAGAGAAATTTACACATATACCACAAAACTTATATGTATTCACATATCTAACACCTTAAATTTGATATTTATATTTATAGCACTTTGGTGTCAAAAATATATACATAAAATTGTGTATTTCACTTTTAAAAATTTAATGATAGTGGTATTTTTTTATGTGATATTAAAGATTCGCCTGTCATATATGCAAATATTAATGTCTTAGATATGAAAATGCGTAAAAATTATGTAATATGTATGTAAATGTGCCCCCACAAAAAAAAAATAGTTTTAGAAGCTGCATGTGTTTATCATTTGTCATGAGCTTAATATAAAAGATAATGTTGACAACGTGCTTGTATGATAATGTTACAGAATGATTCACGGCCTGCGCATAAAAAATGGAAAAGCAACTTATGTTGCTCGTTATGTGATGACATCCAAGCTTAATCAAGAAGAATATTTCGGAGCAGCTAAATTTACAAAGGTAATAAAAATCGATGGCTTCGACATCATGTCAATCATCATCTGCTATTTTCATGTTCTTATAAGAGTTTAATATGGTAAATCATTCTTATACTTGTGAGGTAGATTCTTAGCCAAGTAGTTTTATGAAATCTCAACCTTCTAGATGCATTAGTACCTAGAAATTTTCTTCTCCATAATAGATATTTTCCTAACATGCATCTGTGTGAAAGATTTTTAAACTTTCCCTCTAATATTTTCTATCTAAATGTCTTCTGTTTTTGTTTGAATTCAATCTGTACAAATGGAATTAATTATGATCCTTCTGCTGCTTCCAGATTGGGGACCTCAAGGGACTCTTTGGACTATTTATGGTTCAAATGAAGTTCCTCAGAGAAAAACTTGTATTGGATGTTTCGTATGGAACTGGAACAGGTAGTTTAATTTGTAATTGCATTATATTCAATATGCCAGAGAACTTGTTATGATTTGGCCTTGTAGATTCTTATTATTATGTAGTCATTATCATAATTAAGGGCGAGCATTCGGTCAGTTTGAATGATTTAATTTTAAAATTGGTCAAAGTGATTGCTATCGAAAACCAATATTTGAAAAACCGAATCAATCAAAATTTTGATAATACCAAATCATTCAAACTGAAATATAATTCAATTTAAACGTGTTATTTATGAACAAATCAAAATTTAGTTGTTAGTTGGAGAATGGTTATAAACAAACAACAAGAATTACTAAACTTACAAGATAATATCAGTTTAATTTCACGAATCCTCCATATAATTTCAATTTTTTGGTTTTTCAGTTGTTCGGTTAAATGAAACCGAATATATAATCTAAAAATGAATATTGAAATTTAAAAATTGAAATGCATTTTGAACCCGAACTAAATCATTTAAAATAATTTGGTTCGACCAATTTTTTTATTTTGACCAACTAATGCACACAACTAATTATGATAGCTAACATGAATATTGTTATGAGTGCTGACTATCTGTTACATGGTTTCAGCCAATACAGCTCTAATATACCATCATGGCAAGCTTCTGGCTTTACAAGAAGGTGACAAACCTTGTAAGTATAATTATTTCATACTACCATAGATATTTCACTCATGTTTAGTGATTATCTTGTTCTATAACAAACCTCCATATTTAGCATTCAAATCATTCATGTCCAAATTGAGAAGCAAAAAAAAGCCTCAATTCATAACATTCTGATGTTAAAACTCCCTAAACTTACATTAAAATGGATATTTAGAAATTACTTTCTGTATTCTATAGATGTCATCAAAGTTTTAGAGGATGGAGACTTGCAGACTCTTGGCACGTTGGATTATGACAAGAGGCTTTCACACACATTTACTGCTCATCCAAAAGTTGATCCAAAGACTGGTGAGAATAAAATCCTAAATGCACATTATATTCACTGCAGTACTCCAATGTTAATTTTTTTTAACTTGTTGGATTTGGGATTGTAGGTGAGATGTTCACATTTGGTAACTCATTAAAGCCTCCATACCTTACTTATCGTGTCATTTCCAAGGACGGTGTTATGTTTGATCCAGTGCCAATAACGATAGATGAACCGGTTTTGATGCACGATTTCGCTATCACCGAAAACTATGCTATTTTCATGGATCTACCTTTGTGCTTTCGACCAAAGGTGGCAACTCTATCACATGCATGATCATTGTCTGTTTGAATATCTAGGAAAAATTAATACAAATTTAACCAGCATGTTGGGGATCCAGAAGTTTTTTCACAAAAAGATTTTTTTTTTAATGAAAAAAGTGTCAAAATGAACCATTGACTTCTCGCTTGAGATTATTTTAGTTCCAGAGTTTATCAAAATGTAAAATTAGCCCTGCTTTCTCTTAAGATTGGTTGAAATAGCCCCTAAACTCTTATAAAAGAAGGATTGTTTCAACCCCTATTAAAAAAGTTCAAGGACAAATTTGGCACTTATTAAACAATCCTCCATAAATAGTTAGAAGACAGGGTTGTACTTTTTTTTAATACTTCTTAACAAAGCATGTTTTAAATGAACATTATTTTCAGGAATTAGTGAAGGGAAAAATGGCCTTTTCATTTGATTGTATGAAGAAAGCTCGTTTCGGCATACTTCCACGATATGCGAAAGATGAAAATCAGATTAGATGGTTTGAGCTTCCAAGTTGCCTCATATTTCATAATGGTGATTTTCTCACTATCTTTTGATTAGTTTCAGTTTTATTTTCCTATTATAACAGTAAGCTCTTGCATTGTTTGACTTTATAAATGTGTAATTGAGTCTTAAGCATTCTATGTCTGGTTCTCATCTTCTAAATTACATTTAACATGAATCTGAGCTTTTGAATAAAAAGCTAAAGTGCAGAAAAGGATGACTAAAATTTTTACAAACTTCAAGTTTTCACTTGTAAAATATGCATGTTTCAGAGAACTCTCAAGTAGTCTGGAAATTCACTAAGCTAGTGTGATTCTAAATATGTTTTCTTAAACATATTATTGCATGATCTAGAGTAAATTATATTGCTTGATGAATATGTTGTTGATTACAATTTGTATGCCATCTTGATTAATCATCTTCTTATTTTTCTTCCTTGTTAACATTAAATATCATAGTGACAAAAATACTGGTAGTTTTGAGATATAATAAGAATATTATTTGACTGCGATCCTAGCATCATTAGAAAGCTCAAGGTCCAATAGACTTAGGACGCTTTAGCATTACAGTTTATGAACAGGGTTCTATTGAAAAGTTTGCAGTGTGACATATGCGGCACAGCTAGAATTATAAGGAAAAAAATTCTATGAGGGTGTTTGTACTCGCCTTTTAGTATATTATGTTTTTATTAGGTTTATATTTGCGTTATTTTTTCATTAGAGTTTGGTATGTAAAGAGAGTTTGCACCCACCGAATTATAAATTATCCACTTTGTAATTTTCTCCAAATGTAGTACTTTTTCTTCTCCTCTGCTCATAAATTTTCCAATTTGGGATTTTCACTTCGATGTTAGTCTTTTATGCTTTTTTTCAAAAACTTGCAAACACGCATTGTGTTAGGCCTAGATCACAAGACTTTGTGATTTGAGACGAAGCACCCAGCTACTAGTTCGAGTGACTCAATCTAACGTATTCTCTTTGCTTCTTTTGTTCTCCGTGGCATCACTTTCATTGGATTTAGTTTTCTCATAATATTTATATAGCACTAGTGATGGAAATCATGACTTACCAATTGACCGCATTCATGAACAATTTGAAACTGTAAATGACCGGTTATTCTGAATTTCTTTACTCAGGTGGAACAGTAAGAAAAACTCCTAAATTTTTCTTGGTAGTTTTGAGAATATCTCTCATACTTCTTTTATATTTGTTTCCTGTTACTTATTATTTTCCAATCTGATTACTTTCAATGTTTCTCATTTACCAGCAAATGCTTGGGAGGAAGGTGATGAAGTTGTTCTTATTACATGCCACTATGAGAAACTAGATTTTGATTTGTTCAATGGAGCTGTAAGGGATGAGACAGAAACTACAGAGTCTCGATTGTATGTAATCAAACAAGAATTCCTTCAACTTTTGTCTCATTAAAATGCCCCCTTTCTGACATTTAATTGATATTTTAGGTACCTTATGAGGTTTAATATGAAGACTGGTGCAGCTACTCAGAAGCAATTGTCAGCACCTGCCATAGAATTTCCTAGGATTAATGAAAGTTTCATTGGCAGGTAAATTTGAAATATAATATTTTCTACTAGACTTATGGTCTTTTTCTGAATTTTTCTCTTCATCACTGATATTCACAGTAGATTGTCATGTCCATTCTCTATTACAAAATTGTGTCTTAATGGCAGCTTACATTTTTTCTTAATTGCTATTAAGTTGCCATTAAGAAAATATTTTCAGGATTTTACTCACTTAATTCATATTCAATTTTCTAACACTCATTTATTTACACAAAACTTTATCCTTCTATTCCATTCTATGAATTCAGGAAACAGCGGTATGTCTACAGCACTATGGTAGACAACAAGCACATAAAGGGCATTATAAAATTTGATCTTCTTAGAGAGCCTGTTGCTGGTAATAGCCAGCTTGAAGTTGGAGGCAACGTGGAAGCCATTTATGAGTTGGGACCAGGGAGATTTGGTTCAGAAGCAATATTTGTGCCTCGTACACCAGATACTGCAGCTGAAGAAGATGATGGCTACTTGATCTTCTTTGTGCATGATGAGAATTCAGGGTACTTGTTTTTCTCCCATTTGCATGAACTTTTAACTAATTGCTAGGGAATGTTATGAAATTATGCCGATTTACGTGGAAAACTTTTGATGGGCAAGCAACAAGCACAAAGTAGAAGAATTTACTGCATAGAAATAGAGGATAAAATTATAGGTGGAGCGGCGTGTCACAGACAAATAGTCTCACATTGGCTAGGTGTAGGGCCGAAAAGCAGTATTTAAGTCCTGGGCTGCCCACCACCCATAAGGGCTCTTTTGGGAGGTGACAGGCGGCTCGCAATATTTAATGCCCCAAAAAAGTCCTAAATACACACATATAAAGAGAGTAAAGCATCAAAATTGTCCTTTGAATCTTTGTCAGGAGTCATTTTAGTCTCAAAGTTTATAAAAATATCAATTTAGTCCGCGATTAATTTCATAAGAGCTAAATAATCCTTCCTGTGGACCATTTTAGTCCATATTAAAAAAGAGGGTCCAATTTAACATTTTTTATAGACTATTGCACTAAAATGACGCCATGCAAATAGTCTGATAATTATTTTGACACTTCACTAAATACATATATAACCCATAATAACAAAATTTATAAGTGAATTTTGAATATATTAATATCCAAGAATAAAGAATAATTTCTATTAAATTTTGTACAAATGCTAATAATATGTTGTCTCAGACACTAAGGATCAAATTGTTTGTAAATCATATAATTGGTGCAGGAAATCTGAAGTGAATGTAGTTGATGCAAAGACATTGTCCCCTGAGCTTGTGGCAGCAGTGGAGTTGCCATCCAGAGTGCCATTTGGATTCCACGCCTTATTTGTGAATGAGGTGAGCAAATACAACTCCATGAGATCCAAAGACATTTATCAACTAAATTGTGATGATTTTTTTTCATATCTTAATTCTATCGTCGTATGTTTTGTATAGAATAGCTTTTAAAATGATTGCTCACTTCTTTACTAAATAGTGTTAGTTGGCCACATATGATGTAGTGGAAAGCTTCAGTAGTAACCGACCACATAGGTTGTAGTTGGTCACATAGGTTACAGTAATGACTGATTAACGTTATTTATTATTATTATTAGTAATGACTATTAACATTTATAGGCATAATCTACTGGTCAGACCTAAAAAAATGCTTTTCTTTTAAAATTTACATATGCTGCTTGTGCATAGCCTTTAGGAAATTTAATCATTTAATAATTGTTTTTTTATTAAACTTAATTACCTTTCTAATTACATTTAATATTTGGCAGGAACAACTCCAAATTCAGCAATCATAAGCATGATGGCCAAATACAAAGTGGCTCCATTGGATAAGCTCCTTATTTGTATCATAATTTTTACCTTCTTGATTACAAGCCTGTTGTAATGATGAAAAATAAATGGCATTCATTCGGACTATAATATTATGATTTAAATTTATACGGAATAAATTTTATAATAAATGAATAAGGTTTTTGTCTATAAATGCTACGTTGTCTCTTGATATTGGATAATAATTAAGTGAATCATTATTCATTCTTAAATCATTTACATACATAAAACCCAATTCCTATGGAGGACTAAAAATTCCTATGTCAAGTAAAGAGCTTTAATATGTATAAAGTTGTAACTTATAAAAGCATTTCTAATGCAAAAGATAAAACAATGTGATTGGTGATGAGTTTTTCTAATAAATTTTCTCTCTAATTGAGGGCGCGTTTGGGGCAAATTGTGTGTTTCGGGATAAACAACTTATCCTGAAACACGACCCGCGGGTCGACCACAGGGTTCGACCTGCGATCTGCATTTAGTGTAAAAATGAAACCGCGTTTTCGGATAAGCAGACAAAACGCGCAATCCAAATGGTACCGCGACGTTTTCAAAAACACCCCCGCACTTATAAGCTGCCCCAAACGGATCCTGAGTGACAGAATAAGGGATAACCCCAAATAAGCATTTTGTGATTCACTACCATAAGCACAAAACTTTAGGTGGTTGTATCAAGATTCATTATGACTTATATATGATAATTTAACTTTGTACTTATCACAAAGGTCCATTCAAAAAGCAAAATATATATATTTTGTATTGTTGAGATTATTTTGAAATATAATAAACCACATACTAATTTTATATTTATGAATTGTCTCTATTCTCTAATAAGAAACCTTGAGGTGCCCTAAACTCTAACCCATATAAATATCTATCTAATTCTATCAAGAAGTCTCGATGCAATTTAATAATTCGAAATCACACTAATCATAGATGTGCAAAACAAGGACTATGATGGGAACAAGACAAGTTTTCACAAATTCGAGCAAAAATAAAAGATTTTATTTCGGTACTAGCTCAAAACGATACAATCCCAAATAAATAAAAGATAAACACCTACAATTTGAGAAGCAGATGATCTCTCTTAAACTTTAACATTAAGATTCATGACAACAATCACGCATAACATAGCCCTAAACAAAGTAAGCCGTATTTATACCCCACAATAATAAATAATAAATGTCTAAATTGCCCTTTTAGTATTGAGTATAACATGAGTTTTCAAATTATTTGGGGGACGACACTCTAGGAACCAGTCTAACATTACTCTCCCAAAAATGCACATTTGTCTTCAAGGTGAAAGAGAGAAAATTGCTCCTGGATCAAGTCGTATGACTCCCACGTGGCATCATATTATGACAATCATTTCCATTTAATCAGCACTTCCTCCCCACATGTCAATTCTTGGCGCATAGTTTTTAACTCAAGTGGCTCTAAAAGAACTTTCATATTCTCATCATTTCTCAGGAAATGTTTAATCTATAAAACGTAATTTATTGGGGTAACCATGTTTTTGTTGTTCATAATTTCTCCCGATATTCAATCAATTGCATCACCCTTAATGACCCACTAAACGGACCTCGACTAATTGACTGTCTTAAATGATATCAATATCTACATTAGATAGTAGACGTATCCATAGATGTTGTAGCATGCCCCTTGCTTGAATTCTTCCAAATTCAACATCTACATACTTGTAGTTCCATACAAGTGAGGCATCCCGATGCTCGAAGTGAGACCTAGTTCTTTATGTAACATACTCGAAAACATGCTTCACATTGTCAACCCAATTCATGTTAAGATGTTCTGGCATTGTAGTCATTTACTCACCATCTGTAAGATGCAAAAATATCTCATCAAAGACACTTTTGTCACTTCCACAAAGAACAATAAGGGTAGTTTTTGAATCATTGAAAAGTGTTATCAATGGGTCTTTTAAGTCTATGTAGAGGTGAAGTCTAATTCCTTAGTTCGATCGCCTCCTTTTCTACCAGAAGATTCAACCAGTTCTATTAACATTGAATTGAAACCTTGAAGGAAGTGATAGAGGCTCACACTAATGGGAGAAACCCCTTGTCTCAGGGTAATTGTATGCTCATGTTCCCTCCAAGGCAGCAATTGACATTGCAACTAAAAAAACTTCTGCAAATATTTGTGGAATTGTTGGATCGATGTCAGAATCTCTATCAACTTTGTGTCATGTGTCTCTTCCATGCTATGCAACTCGATCAAGAATCCCAACCCTGCGTCTTGTATTGCCCTAACCATGGTCTTGAGTTACACCAAAATTTTGCACAAACTAAGGTAACCGTGAAGCACCACCATCGTGTCTCCCTCCTGGAACTCCATTGTCATGAATTTTTAATTCATCTTAGTCTCCCCTAACGACTGCAACCATTTTATACCAAATATCATATAAGTTCTCCTTAAATCCAAGAGAAAAAAAATCCCCATCATCTAAATACATTGAAGTGTTAAAATCACGCATTTACAAGCTCCCCTACTCCTCTTCATCTGTCTCGTCCCCATCATGACTCCAAAACTTCTTGTGTCACTTGGGTAGAGATGAAGTTGTGGGTGGCCCTACCAACTACCAACACAAGAATGTTCTACTCTGTGTTCCGCCTTTGAAGTTTCATAGTGTGGTTCGCGGGGTTTGGTTTCAAAGGCAACACAACGATGATTTCAGAACAATACAAGGCAGAGCAGTGGCATCAAATACGAATGACAAATATTTCCAGTAGAGCATTGACCACAAATTCTCTAATAACAATTTGATAGGAAAGATACAAGTTTTTTGCGGAAATTAAGGCATAAATAATAGATTCTATTCCACATGTACCAAATTAAAAAGATACAATTTTAAATACATAAAAGTTAAACACCTACAATTCGAGAGGTAGCTTACCTCTCCCAGAATCTAACCTTAAGAATCAAGACAACAATCACATATAATCTAACCCTAAACATATTAAGCTTTAATTATACCTCATAATGATAACTAACAAAATTACTGAATTGCATTTTCGTCTTGTGTCTAACATAAGTCTTCAAATTATTTGACGGACAAAGTCGTAATCACCGATCTAACAAACTCATTTACGTGGATCATCTTATCAGAGATTAAATTTCAAAAATGTTCATCGTCTTATTAAATTTGAAAATGCTAGAAACCTTTGATCATGTTAATGAGATATGATTATAGACCTTAAATGATGATTGAATGCTGATTAACCAACAATCATTTCTCTCTAGGATGTAGAGCAATATTGCACCAAAAAGTATGATAAGACTAAAAATATTTCACAAATAAAAGAAATCATGAGAGTGCAAATCTAATCAATAATCAACTCTTTACCAAATATTAGCAATCAATTTAATAGCAACAAGCAAAGATGGTTGGATTATGAGTTAAAAAAAGATGAATAAATTTATAAAAAATGCATTGTAAATGGCTTGAAATATGATAGAAATTTCAATAGGAGAAAACTTCTAAAGCATGTCATACTTGATAAGATAGAATACACTTTAGACACATCAACCTAATTAAGCCTAATTTCCCTTCCTCTTTATTTTTAATTAGCTTAATTAGGATAGGTTCATCCCAAGAGCATACTGAAATTGTCCCATCCTATCAAACACTGCACCTGTTAATCCAAATTCAAAGTGACACCAAATTAGAATACAAATATTTACAACAAAATCTGAAAAATCAATCAATCCTAATAAATCCCAACAATCCGAACTCAAACAATTCAAGCAAAATTTTTTCACTGTGCTTTTATATCTATATATGAAGCTGTTCTGCTCAAGAATTTCCATACTTTGGAATGATTCCCAACCTACACAAAATTACCCATCTACTTCCAAAAAGAAATAAATAAATAAAAATCAAAATGCCAGATTTCATCAACTTACAGTAGCAAGCAGGACCTGTCTGCAATGGACTGAATGGTGAAACTCGGTGATTCTGAAAGTTCTTTCTTGCAGGATCCCAACAAAGGAAGATTCAGTGATGACCATAACAGAGCCTGCAAAAAGAAGCCCTTGCCGAGGAATAAAAGGCCAATCTTTTACATTAATTTTCATGTTTAAGCTGACTAAAAAAGAAGATCGAATGGCTACTTAGACTTCTCAATCTCTCTTACATTTCTCCTCTTTTTCTCTTTAGCTCTCTTCTTCCCCTTTCCATCTCTATACTCTTTTAGTATTCTTCAACAATCACATGATTGCAATTCTATAAACCTAATTGAATTCAGACATCGGCCTTCAACAAGATAGATCACCAATAGTCCCCACAAGAACAAAACCCATCCTCGAACCGATGAAACCGACGATTATCCCTCAACACGATAGTCCTACCGGTACATTTTGTCAAATACTTGATAGCATTATGGCAATCCCCACAAACCCTCAGATTCTTCATCACCCTTATAGGTCGTGGTGGAGCCACCGCAAGTAATCCAAGACCAATCGCCAACCTCTCGCTGTGATAACCAATACTTCTCTTCTTCTCCTCGCCATCAACATCCCTTCCAACCCAGCTCGTGTCTGCCACATACCCCATTGCTTCCATCTTCTCACCCACCTCTTCCAACACCCTGTATATTTCCTCCATCCTCGGGTGTGATCGGTCGCCAGAAACAAAGGTGTGAACTTTTCCTTGATCGAGCTCCAACCAGCTCAGCCCCGTCTCCTTCCTCACGCCTCTATCCCTCATCGCTTTTCGAGCCTGTGCTGCCTCTGCATAGCGGCCAGCAGTCGCGTAGGCATTCACCAACAACATATGTGCACCGGACCCCTCAGAACCAAGATTGAACACCTTGTCCGCGGCATACGCCGCAGTCTCCATGTCACCATGGAGTCGGCAACCAGTGAGGAGCGCGCCCCAAATGGATTCCGTTGGAGGCATGGGCATGGATTCGATGGTGGTGATGGCTTCCTTGAGCTTGCCGGCACGAGCAAGAATGTCGACCATTGCAGCATAGTGCTCGGAAGTTGGTTGGATGGTGTACTTGGACATCAAGGCAAAGTAGTGGCGGCCGTCAGAAACAAGACCGGCGTGGCTGCAGACTGTGAGGAGGCAAAGGAAGGTGATGAAGTTGGGTGGATGGGGGCAAAGTTGCTGCATTTCTCTGAAACGACTGAAAGCGAGGCTGCTGTGGCCATGTTGCGCGGAGGCCATAAGCACTGCATTCCATGAGCCTAGGTTTCTCTCCGGAATTTCCTCAAAAACCTGGTAGGCGTTTTCCACAAGGCCACATTTTGAGTAGAGCGAAACCAGCGAGCTGCCGACGAAAGGGGAGGCATCATAAGCGGTTTTGAAACACAGTGAGTGTACCTTGGGAAATTTTATCAGTGGCGAGATGAAGATTCAGATGAAGTTTGAAGATTGGTCGATGATTAAATTAGGGTTTGGATCGAAGTAATGGCGGTACCTGGGAGCCAAGCTCGAGGAGAGTGGCTGCAGCACACACGCGGACGATACATGAGAGCGTGAAATCGTTGACGCCGCAGCCGCCGGGCTGAAGAGCAGCCCGGAAGAGGTGAAGAGCTTCGTGTTCGAGTCCGGCGAACTGGGCGTACCCGTAAATAAGTGCGGACCAGGAAACAACATTCGGTTGAGGAATCTCGTCGAACAGTTGGCGGGCATCCGCCAAGCGTCCACATTTCGCATACATGTCCAGCAGAGAGGATGCGGCGAAGACATTGTGAGGAGAAAGGGAATACTTCAGCGCCAGAGAATGGAGAGCGGCGGAGGCCGAGGGTTCGGAGATGGCGGCGAGGGACTTCGCGGCGGATGGGAGGGTGCGGTCGCAAGGGGGGAGGCCAGCGGCGAGCATTCGGCGGAAGGAGAGGAGGGCGAGGGAGGGGAGGGAGTTGCGGGAGAGGGAGGAGATGAGGGCAGACCAGGAGGAGGGAGATGGAGAAGGGAGGTCGAGGAAAGCGCGAAGGGAGAGGAGAGGAAGGAAGCAGCGGGAGTAGAGGGTGATGAGGTGAGTAGAGAGGAGGAAGATAGGAGAGGAAGGGGAGGAGGAGGGTGTGTGGCCGGATTTGAGAAGGTGGGCATGGAGTTGTTGGCCTCGAGGAAGATCGCCGGCGGTGGAGAGTGAGAGGAGGAGGCTGCAGAGAGAGTGAGCTGGGAGGGAGTCATGTAGATGGAATGCCATCCAAAGGAGGCAAGTTTCTCGATCAATGCATTATACATAATATTATTAATCACATGGCTAATTATTTTTTGGGATTTATATATATATAGGCTCTTAAATAATATTATTTATTTATAAAGGCTTCAAATATATATATATATATATATAAAGAACATCGAGAGGTAGTTAGAGCAAGGGCTCGTTTGGGCGCGGGCGTTTTTGAAAACGTCGCTGTACCGTTCCATTTTTATACTAAATGTAAGTCGCGGGTCAATCCCCGCAGTCAATTCGTGTGCTGTGTTTCAAGATAAGCTGTTTATCCTAAAACGCACAAGCTGTCCCAAATGCACTCTATCGTGTAGCAAAAATATTACATCAGTACTACGCAGGTAGAGGAACGTGCGTACCCAATAAAATCACGTCACGATATCCCGCGCGACGCAGAAAAAAAAACGGCGCAATAACACGGGGAATATTCCCCCCTGTGTTATTCATGTGTTATTGTGTGTTATTCATGTGTTATTGTATCCTAAGAATATTCTTGGTGTTATAATAACACAATAACACATCAATAACACATGAATAACACACAATAACACATGAATAACACGCAATAACACATGAATAACACACAATAACACATGAATAACACGGGAGGGAATATTCCTCGTGTTACTGCGCCGTTTTTTTTTCTGCGTCGTGCGGGATATCGTGGCGTGATTTTATTGGGTACACACGTTCCTCTACGTGCGTAGTACTGATGTAATATTTTTTATATCGTGTATCTTAAGAGTGTCCTTTACTTATAATTTTTAAAAGTTTTTATAACTAAGTAATATTATTTAAAAGCTCTATATCGAAAAACCTTTAGTTTTTTTTTTTTTCCATATGTACCTTTTTTTTATTTTTTTATAACTGTCAGCTATTACCTACTTTAACTGCAATATTGACACAATGTTAATAATATTAACCCTAAACATAACATCACTGTTAGACATAACATTAACGTTGACATCCATCAATTTTGTTGCTAGCAACAATAACACATGCTTGTAGTACATCATTTACCATCATTAATAATGTAAATGCACATGATGTTGTGAAAGAGTACAGCAATAAAGCGAAAAATTGGAACGAGAGAATTACAAAACACAAGCGACACAAATTTACGTGATTCGGGAAATTACCTACGTCCACGAAGTTGCAAAAGATTTTATTACTTCAATGATTACACACCGTAAATAGCTTTGACTATTACAAGAAAATATCTCTCTCACTTCCTCTCTCTCTCTCTCTGTCTTCTCCTTCTCTCTCTTTCTCTACCTGAGAACCACCATCAAAGAAGAACTGAACCAGAAAGGAAAGCCTTGTGATTGTTGTTGTCGTAACTCACTTGTCGAAGAGGTAGACTAGGAAGCGCTGAATGCACAAAAAGCCTTTCACGATTTTCCTTATATCGCGAAACAGGCGGCTCGGTTAATTTTTTCGTCAAAACGGGGAGCGGAATCCGAATAAAGGGAGGCGTACGTGTTCGGGGGAAAAGCGGCAGAGCTTTTAACAAGGAAAGAAATAACTCCATATGATGAAAAAACTGTCCAAACAAAATAGCGGACTGTGCTCCACCTTCCTCAACACAATTGTTAAAATTTTACTTTCACCTACTATCATTGATAACATTGATGTATATAATTGAATATATATTTTATTTACTACGAATATATTTAGCATTATTTATCATTAGCCTAAACCCACCTCCTAATTACAAATTAAGGAGCCATTAAAGATAATCTTATTATTATTATTATAACGGCAAAAAACTTTTAGATGCATCCGGAAATTTCTCAGCCATTCCACCGCAAGCTCGTGGAACGAACGCAGAAAGTCCGTCGAAGCTTCGGTGGTTGACTCTTCAGTTTATCGGATCCTCTATTCTTCTTATCGGGTCGAATTCAGCTTTATCCAACACAACATCCAAAAAAAAAAAAATAGAAAATAGAAAAATGGGTCCAAATTTGATTTGCAAATTCTATAATTTTGAACTTTTGTTTAATTTGCATATATTTTGTTCGATACATGCATGATATATATGAAGCAATTTTTCATAATAAAGTATTGGCTCAAAATATCTTATATGATTTTAGTTAAAATGATTCTTAAAAATATTGGGCCTATTTAAACAAATGAACTATGAATTTCTTTTGTATGATACTTGATGCGTGCAATAGATTTCGTGGGGGGTAGAGTGATTGTATAAGGTCTTAAC
>NEWO01000162.1:422793-463224 GCA_003013225.1 Phalaenopsis aphrodite | reverse complement strand
AATGGCATTTGCGAGAAGCATTCGTCGAATCTTGGAAGGAGAATAAAGTACTTCAGCTCCTCTTCTCGATCATCCTCCACGCCCAGGCCTTCATCTGGTTCAAGGCATAAGTTCCTTTTCATGAAGGGAATAAAGCATTATTTAAAGAGTATAGGAGAAGTCTTCAAAAAAATAATGAACAAATATGGACCACTCCATCGAACGGCTCTGTGAGATCCACTTGATCGAACAATGTTCTACGAATATTTAAGCTTTTTAATGGTGTCTGAATTAAGTGATATTGGGATTGTTGGATTTGTCTCATTGAGGCGCTCGATTTGATTATAAACTTACCAAATTTAGAATATATTTGATTTTCCAATTAGGTATTAGAAGCTTTCAAAAATGATTTAACAGATAGATCTAAGCTTGATTTAACTCAAATTAGGTCAATTTCATTGTCATTATGTTCCTCTCGTCAAGCAGATGTGTTTGACTTTAAGTTTCGTGAAATCAAAGTTCTAGATGATCTTTGATTGAAATTTATTTATTCTTACTCAAACTATTACCTCGAGATTTGTGTCAAACCTCAAGATTTCGTGTTGAAAGATGAAAAATTGTTGATGGTGTGTCAATACTAATATCAAAGCAATTTCATAATTTCAAAGTCCATTTCACCCAAGCTTTATATGCCAATGGTGTATGCTTCAAACCATGTTTGATATGATGGACAACTCTAATCAACACATATGAGAAAACTTTTTGGTGTCATAAACCTTACTCCCTTATCTATGTGGCTCTAACATTTATAAAGGAGCCTTGCATCAACTTCTAACTCATCACTGAAACATGGAAACTTATAGAACACCATCTTGGATGTCATGAAAATGGCTTGCTATAATGGAAAGAACAAAAATAATAGTCAATTCCTTATTAGAGTTGTATGCTTCTTAGAGTCCTTCTCGGTCATTAAGCCACTTTTTGTTAGAATTCTCTGTTAATCCAGTTATTATTGTACTTTACACTCAAATTTTGAAGATTTTTATTGAATTCATACATTCCTTGATCATTACTATTTTGTTAATAAATCTTCTTAGGATCATTGCCACAAAATACTTTGTCTCTTTGGAAGCATCATTATCATCCACACATAGTCCTTAACCCTTTACATCGCTATTACATATACTCAAGCCATAGTTGCCCAAAACATAGAGCATTCCTTATTGCCAATAACAATTCAACTTTGCTTATAAGCCTACATGCAACTCATTATAAAGGATGTGCAATGATACATGTACAAAAAGAGAAAAAAATTTGAAGACATTAAGTATATAAATTGAATAACTCTAAGAAGATAATGAGAAACATAAGAATAAATAAAAATCCATTTATAAGTCTCTTTCTTTCGCTCACTAAGTCATCATTCTCATCACAGTAGCACAAGCATAAATCATCGAGCCTAGGGTTGAAAACAAGGCGAACACAAGCGAGCCCAAGCTTAGCTCGTGTTCGGCTCATTTATATTTCGAGTTCAAAAAGTGTGTTTGTGTTCGGCTCGTTTGCTTAGCGAGCAACGAGCCGAACACGAGACTTTCACGTACAAAGAGTCATTTTGACAACCCTAATCACGTAGCCATAAGATGTTAAGGATTGAAGCAAGATTTAAAACATCATTTGAATTTAATTTAATATTTTATTATTCTATTTTCATCATTAATAGTTTTAATTGAATATAAATCTTTGTAGTCTTGTAGTCAATTAATTTTTTTTGAAAATACTAATCTTCAAAGATACATATATAATTGATTAGTAGTATTTCGAGCCAAAACGAGCCGAACGTGAACGAACAAATATTTGTTCGTGTTGTTCGTGTTCGACTCGTTAACTTAATGAACGAGCAGAACACGAGCGAGCCCAGACTCAGCTCATGTTCGGCTCGTTTATATTTTGAACTCAAAAAGTGTGTTCGTGTTCGACTCTTTTGCTTAGCGAACCGTTCACGAAGAAAGAGTCATTTTGACAACCCTAATCACGTAGCCATAAGATGTTAAGGATTGGAGCAAGATTTAAAACATCATTTGAATCTTATTTAATATTTTTTATTCTATTTTCATCATTAATAGTTTTAATTGATTATAAATCTTTATAGCCTTGCAGTCAATTAATTTAAAAAAAAATGTTAATCATCAAAGATATATAACGAACCGAACACGAATGAACAAATATTTATTCATGTTGTTCGTGTTCGACTCGTTAACTTAACGAACGAGCCAAACACGAGCTGTTCGCGAACAACGAGCCGTTTTGACAGCCTTAATCGAGCCATTATAAATCTCTATTTTGTAATTAATTGTGATGAACTCTTCTCACTTACACTGGCATAAATATCACTCATGATTATTGGTAGAGTAATAATTTAAAATGCAAGTTTTCTATTAATTCACCATTGAACCCAAATAGACAGTTTCTCCTAAAATTACCTTCTTGTCATGTCAGGCAAGAACCCAAAATTGTGTTTCATAATAATTAAGTTGAGTTGGCCCAATGATGGTGAATTCAAGGCCCATTTGGCAACATTTTTTATTTAAAGTTGATGCTTCATTATGGGCCCACAAGTAGGCATCAATGTCAATTATTAGGCTTTGTTATTATTCTTTTATTCAATAGCTATTTAATTATAATATACAATTTATATTTACAAATCTATCAATTTTGCTAATCTTTAGTAAAATTTATACACACATCACCAAAAAATACATATTTATATACATAATTTTTCATTATATATATATATATATATATATATATATATATAATTAAACTATTAAATAAAAAATATCACTAATAATATTATTTCAATTAAAATAAGTCATCCACATAAGAACCATAAATATCTAATAAAGTTATTGTCTCATGCTTAATGGATACGGATATCCAAAACAAACCATACCGTACCCGAAAAGAGCTCCTCATCTAAGTCCGGCGGTCCGGCCTACCACGGCTCCCAAACCGTCTGTAAGAATCCGTGTGCCGTCTTCCTCCGATCTTCCCTCCCCACACTATAAATCCACTCACGGTAAACAAAAAATACGAGCAGAAGAAATCAAGCGAAGCAGCACCAATTTGCAGGAAGAAGAAGAAGAAGCAAAGTGAGATTAAGATCCATCTTCTCCATCCATGTTGCAGCTCTTCTTCGCCGTCGCGTTTTCAGCAGCTCCGCTAACGCTCTATGTGCCGCCGGTGAGAAGCTTCAACCTCTTCATCGAAACCATGGAGAACTTCGCCAGAGAAAGCTCCGGGTACACGAATCGAGCCCTACCTCGCCTCCAACTTGCATTTCGCCGTATCGTCTCCGCTATTCTCCGAGCCCTAAGGTAGGGAAGCCGCGGATTATTCTTATTTGTATAGAAGTAGCATCTCTGAGAATCTCGGATTTGGGCTTTAGATGACGGCTCTTTTTCCTTTTTTTTATGCGGAATAATGCGGATCGATTTGATGTTTGTGATTTCTGGAATCGTTGATTTGGGAGTTTTAGATGTGGGTTTAGGGTATGGATTTGGCTATCATGCTTTTTCGTCCTAATTCTATCGATCGATCTCGTTCTCTGCTGCTGCAAGATCTATGGATTTTTATGGAATTTGGGATGAACTTTGTTGAGTTTGAACGATTGGAGAGGATTGGGTGGTTAATTAAGCTCATCTTATCCACAAGTAATTCTTCATTTATTATTATTTTTTTTTTAAAACTGATCGAATTTGATCGCAAAATAATACAAACGATCCAAGTACTTTAAACCTCAAATCATGATCTGCTCCAACTTAAATTAGCGAATTTCAAATGCATCAAACTTGCAACTGATCTTTTCAAAACTTCTCATCCACAACTGCAATCAACTTCTAGCTTTAACAGATCTGTAAAGAACAATAAGGTCATATCAATTTCCTTCAAATACTGCCGAAATATATAATTAAATATTACAAAAAAATCAAGACATTAATAGCTTATTTAATGAGGGCGGTACATTGATGACGACGTGGATAAGAACCCTACAAATCAAACCAGTTCTCATCGTTTGGATTGAAGTAACATTTGTAACATTTTCTTTAATTTGGGACCAACTAAAATATCTTTATCATTTATAATTTGGAACATTTACATGCATAGCACATGATTCCTATTTATTTGAACGAGTCGAGTCAAGTTCGAGTCACTTTCAATTTGAACATGGGCTTGATTAATTTTCTCGAGTTTGAGCTCGAACTGAAGCTCAAGTCTACAACTTCGAGCCGGTTGACGAGCATACTTGTTCAGGAAGCTTCATCTCAAATCAGAAACCTTATAAGTCCATTCTTTCATGATTGAAATGTCTTTAGAGTTCAAAATGTCAATTATTTTAATATCAATGACTTTGCTTCAATCAACAACAAGACAATTATGACAAGCAAAACTATTATGTATGGCTGATCACACGTTATACTTTCTCGTCATACCCGTACATTCGGACGATAGTTTGGATGCGGCCATGTTGTCGTGCCCATTCAAACCATCATCTAGAGATGCGGTGCAACCGGTGCAACCGCTAAAGTATTTTGAGATCTTAAAAACAAACATATTTAATTTAATCCAATAATCAAACATATTTTATAAGTTAAAACAATGATATTTTGATGTAATATGAAAGTCGTATAAATAAAAAACGCAATGTATGGGTGTTAGATATGTAAATTCATTGGAATTGGGAGATATCTATGTAAATATCCCTAAATTTAATGGTTATGATGGAATCTAGTTAAGTATGACAAAATTAACCTAAGAATCATATTGATTTCCGATGGTTAAAATAGTGCAATTTAAAGCGGCATTTACACACATGCCACACAATTCCTATGTATTTACATAACTAACTCCAAAATTTTATTTTTTACATTTATGCCACCCGGATCTTTCATATCACAAAAAATACGCTATTTTAACAAAAAATGTGAGATATACACCTTTTCGTTCGTGGATTAGGTGGCATATATGTAAAAATAAAAATTTAGGTATTGGATATGTAAATACATGAGAATTGAGAGATATGTATGTAAATATCTCTAATTTAAATATGTGATATTTTTTATTTTGTTAAGTTACTATATTTAAGAAAATTGTGGTGCGTAAAATTAATATGAATTTGTAATAACACAACTAAATATTAACGTATAAATAATTTATGAATTTTAATATATGTATATGCGACGCATATTCAGATCATTTGTTCGGGCATCTGCTTGTCAGCTGTAAGTCTCATTTGGTCAGAGGTTTGATTCCCCCTTAATGTAGGGTGTCGTACTCGAATTATAAGAGCATTAGGGATGGTTGGGGCTCGTATCGTAGCCTTCAACCATTCCTTTATCTATATATATACACTCAAAAGTTGAGAGAAAAGACCAGCGAAACTAAGGGTCTGTTTGGGGCGGCTGTTAATTATTTATAATATGTTGATAAGCAAATTATTCTGATAGTTTAATAATCTGCAGATTATCAGAATAAGCTGGCCTGTTGTTTGGGGCAGCTTATTCAGAATAGCTTATTGGTAGTTATGGTTGTCTAAATGATATTCTTGCCCCTGTTTGGTAAAACTTGTTGGGGCATCTTATTTAGAATAGATTATTGGTAGTACATAAGCATACAATACAAATGTATAAAATTATCACATATTAGTTCCAAAAGATGACATACAGTTCTCAAACTCTCGTGAGTATCAAACAAAAAAAAAAGATAAAAACAAGTACAACTACAATAAGTAATATTACAATATTTAATTTCAAACTCTGACTATGTTTGTCCTCAGCCGCACTATCAACCTGAGAAAACATCGGATTATTGTCACTGCTGGCAGTGTAACATGTCGGATTGTCGCCCATCAAAAGAAATTACAACGAGCTGAAACACTCCAGCGAGAACCGTAGAACTGTCTCCCACTGCTATGAGGCTGAAGCGATGTGAGTAACAGAGCCGGTAGTCCACAGTAACACAAATAATTTTGTCCGTCACTAAAATCCTATAAGTCATGTTGGTATAACTGCAAAAAAAAGCGAATGCCAGATATTAAAAAAAGAGGAAAAAAAGTACACATCAAAATGAATCTATAATGTACGAAGAAAAGAAAGACTTGGTTGATTAGCTGCCATAGATAGCATCTGTAATAGACTCCCTCATGACAACCATCTCAGCCACACCCTCCACGTCATGAACTTCAAATTCATTACAGTCATTCTCATCCTCAGGTACTGAAGGCATGGTCAAAAATTCTGATGGTTTTCATAGAAATTCAGTTCATCGTTATCAGTCATATTAAAGTTCGTATCTCAACGTGAAGGGTGTCATCAGATGAAATTATGAAGTGTCACTGTTGCCACCACAATATACACCTGCTTTTGAAATGGATATGACGACATATCACGTAAGATGGCCCATTTCTTCTTCTAAACCCCAAATGTTCTTTCACTTACCCCTCATAAAGAGGAGTGACGTTTGTTAAACATTTCTTTCCTTCCACAAATGGTGTCACTTACTCACTCAAATCCAGGAATATGATACATAGTGTGGATATGGCTTCAGATAGCTCACTTGCATTGGATATCCAGCATCAACTAATAGTATTTCCCTGTTATGAAAGACATTGTTATTTGCAATAAATACATATAACTAGGACTTTTATGAATCAAAACATATCTGAAGGCGGATGAGGAAAACCCTGTGATCTATTCCTGGTAGCATACGAGAAAATCCGACTGTCATGTGCACTCCCTTCCTAGTCTGCCATAACATATGTGAAACGCATGTTGAAGTCACATACCGCCATGACATTTTGAGTGGTTGAATCATTTCGACCAACGTAAGTCACTTTGTTCTAACTGGGTAGTCGGGCATCAATGTGAGTACCATCAATTGCACCTATGCAGTTCTATTTTATAGGGTTAGGAAATATTTATATTTTGGTATTTACGTAAAGAAAACAATAGTTACCTTGAAGTAAGGCATGTAACGAGAATCAGTTGTGATTTGTCCTAGAGTATTAGCAAATGATGGATCCTCGGGCCTGATGATTTTAGCGGCCAAGCTAACAAGTGTCTGTATGCCTTCGGAGAAATAACGGTTTATTGTTCCCGATGAATGCTGAAATCTCTCCATAGCACCTATAATTAATTCATTCAGTGACAGAATATATAGTGTTATAGCTAATACCTCCCTTCTCATCGTTCTCGAAGAACCTTGGAGTCTGTGATTCAAGGATAACTCTTGCAGGAGATCCATAAATATCAGTACAGTCATTCGAAATATGTTGTTGAACCTAATTGGATGCCCAGAAATCATCTCACCTACCCATTTATCCCCAACAAAGCTGTAGGTCATAGGAGTATATGAACACTGCTTGATCGGTAATACTCCAATAATAATATTGCAATAACTGCAGCCCATGTTATTCTCTTACGACGTTCATGTTGTGGATCCGTCCTAAAGGAATAAAGAAGACAGTTAGTTCAACAATTACTAATCAATAGAGCGAGCAATAAATAAACAATGAGAACACTCAGTCATTTACAATAAAAATATATATAGCTCTACTAATAGGCATTCAGGGAATCATATAGAAGTACATTTAAAAACAGAAAACATAACTCCAAATAACAAGTGATTACATAACACATGAGTACATAATACAACAAAAGAAAACATAGAAAAACTCGTTCATCCACAAGAACACACAAATAATTGAATCGCAACTCTGATTCCATCACCATGAATATTTGCCTAAGTGTTGGATCCTTTAGTTTTTTCATACACCTTGCATGAAAGTGCTTGTCCGCAACTACTTCAGGGATAATACACAAACTTTGAAGATAATCAAAGATAGTGTTGTTAGGAAGTGGAGCAGACGGTGGAGCTCCAAAAGCATCTATGAGTCGGTCAAATGAAGTTTTCACAGAAATTTCCTTTTCTTTCTTCCTTCTTCCTAGCCTAGGCCTCTTCGACTGTGAGCTTAACTCCCCCATCTCCCTCTGGTTAATACTATGTTTTTCTTCATCAACTGTCACCGGCTTTGGTGGGAAATCATCTAGTATTTCTGCAAACCCCATCTCACTGGGGCTAAATGCATGCTTTCTGGTTGCAACAACCCCCTTGAATATTAAGTCAAGTTTATCTTCAAGATCCAGCTCAATCCAGCTCTGCTTGTATTTTTCGCTGTCGGCATTGTCTGTAACACTACATTGAAGTGGGAGTTTAGGGAGATAATTGGTTAAATCAAAAATATTTTGAATAAACAAAATGATAATGTCTATTTTACCTCTAATTACAGCAGAAGCATCAATTGTCTGTTTAATGGGATCCCAACCAACCCCGTAAATCCACGTTTCAGCTTCATTCAGATTTTTCACTCCTACAATTGATCTCATTTATTTTTAAATTTCAGCTTGTCATAATCTCTTCCAGTCAGTTCTTTAAACATTTTAACTATATTCTACCAACTTTCCTTGTTGAAATAAGAGGTTGGTCTATTTCCGATCTCAATCTCGGTGATACATAGATTACATAAATCATTTGTAACTTCATTATCCCACATCGCTGACGAAGCACCTTCATTTAGTTTATCCATGGTGGAACTATATAAAGAATTGCATTATGCTCAACATGTGTAAGAAAATTATTGAGAAAATAATTGTACAAGCACAAAGCTAATTATGGGTCATTTCCAACCTAACTCCATATAGACATACTTAAAACAATAAACCTTCAATACATGAAGAACATAAAAGTTAAAACAAAATATAGTATCACACATAATAGCATCACACAACTATTTTGTGAAATATAGTGCAATCTCATGAATATATTGCCAAATTTGAAAGTCCAGAAAGCATCACACAATTCCATACTGAACGGAAGAAATTATGTCGTTTGGTACATGACCTACATCCACAGAAGAAAAGCCACGACTGTTTTATTAAGCAATTGTGTAAGGTTACATAACACTATAACATGAACCAAAAACAGAAATTGCAGGTAATCAAACTGTAGTTATTATATATGAATTTACTGCTGCAACACTTACAAGCCATTACAAGCCACGTCACAAGCTGCTGCAACGAGAAAGCTAATTCCATGCTGTGAATCAAACTGCTGCAACTAATCAAACTATAACCAATCAAACTGCTGGCCATCAAAAGGAGCAACTAATCAAACTACAGCTAATAGAGAAATTGATGCAGTTTGCATCATAGAAAATGCTGCAAATTCCATCACAAAATTAGAAGCTAAACAGTAACAGAAAAAAATAATCTCCACAGCATTGCAATTGACAAATCAAAACAAAAATACAAGTACACGATAAAATTATATGGTTCGGTCAATGATCTACATAGAAGGAAAGCCATGAATGTTTCATTAGGAATTGTGTAGGATACATAGCTATGAAACTGCTACAGCAATAACAGATGAAACTACTGCAAAAAATCCCTAAACTCAAAACTCAAATACAAACTGCTGCAGATAGTACAACTAAAACCAGAAACCCCTATACAAACTGCTCTATCAAAAACATAAATCTTGACCTGCTGCAGCTAATAGCATAGCCATACACAAATATTCTGCATATCAAACTACAACAACAAAATAGAAAACAAAAACTACATCATCAAAATGGAAAGTTAAGCTAATAACAGAGCCATTACATGAACCATGAACCGCAACCAATAATAGAGTCATTAACTGTTGAAGCTAATAATAGAGCAATTGACTGTTGCAACTAATAACAGAGTCATTACATGAACCATGAACCACAACCAATACAAACTGCTGCATCATATACATAAAACCATAAACAATGAATCAAGCTACTTCACAAATACATGATCCATTAACTGCAGCTAATTCAGATAAACATAAACAATGAAATCACTCCACTTCACAGCTAAATTGTAGCCAATTTCTTCTCTCAGTACTCATTTGAAATCACTCCATATCACATCATCTCCCAAAAAACTTCCAAAACATGCAGATGGGGTAATGAAAGAGGAGGGCTTATAAGCAAGAAATGAAAGAGGACTTCTACAACAACACTTTGGACCCAAATTTCTAACAAAAAAATGAAAGAGGGGGACTTTATGGTTTCCAGATCTATCGGCAACCATAACAATTACAACTGCTCACAGCAACATTTTCAAAATGAATGCAACAATGTTTATTAGACACATTCATCAATTGATATACCACCATTCGACCTCGTCCAGATCAATAGAAAAACTTTGCCGCACAGTATATAACAACAAAAAATCAACCCTAAATTTGTTTATGGCGAAGCAAATGACTCCTAAACCAACATTCTAGTGCCAAATAATGACACACAACATAAATTGTAAAGAATGATAAGAGAGAATGGGAAAAAGAAAATTCATTCCTTCCAACGCCACATCCAGAAACAAATCACAGTAGAGAACGATAATCAGATATCATTTCGCAGCTAGGCATTAGGGAAATACCTCCTTGACGCGGTAACGATCACAACGAGGGTGAAGAGTAGAAAGATCGGAGAGGGAGAGCAAAGATGAGAAGGGCACAGGAGGAATTGCTTACCCTAACGTGAGTTGCGAACGCAGGATGCGGGGATCGTCCCGCGATCGTCCCTATTAACAAAATGACGGCGCGTGGATGACAACAGNACAAAAAAAGTCATATTATATAAGGAAGATTTGCATATATATCACTTAATACTTATGTATTTACATATCTGACACCTAAATTTTCAAAATTTTAAAATACTCCATCTTGCTACGAGTGTAAACGAGCCGAACACGACATATTTCAAGCTCAAAAAGGGTTTCGTGTTCGGCTCGTTTGCTTAGCGAGTCGAGCACAAGTTGTTCACGAACAAAGAATCATTTTGACAACCCTAATCACATAGCTATAAGATGTTAAGGGTTGAGGCTAGATTTAAAAATTATTATTTATATCAAAACATCATTTGAATCCACTTTAATAATTTTTATTCTATTTTCTTAATTGATATTATAAATCTTTGTAGCCTTGAAGCCAATTAATTTTTTTAAAAATATTGCTCATCAGTGTATATATATATATATATATATAATTGATGAATAGTATTTCGAGCCAAAACAACCCAACACGAGCTATTCGTGAACAACGAGTCGTTTTGACAGCCCTACATCTTACTCATGAATGAAAAGATATGTTTTATTTTTTAATGGTTAAAATAGTAATGTTTTCTAGTGATATAAATATAAAAAAATAAAATTTGGGTTTTAGAAAGGTAAAAAAGCTCTTATCATATAAACGGGGAAATACCAATCGACCAATGTCAAAACATAGTTGAATGATAATTGATTAAAAGAAAATTTGAGTGAAGGCAGTCGACCGATGACAATCAGGTGATGGAGATTAGGTAACCTGAGCCCGTTCAGTGATAGTGGTCGAAAAATATGTTGGACAGTGGCAATCGGGCATCAGTGATTGGTGGTGGCGATCTTTAACATCAAATGACATATGAAGAAGGTTCGATAAACATTTACACAAGATTTGAATATGGATTAACAACATTTGATCATGGGGGAATGATGATCTAATAAGATTTAAGTAAAATTTGAATATTGTTTAATGATTTTTCAAATATAATGTGAATAAGATTCAAATTATATTATTTTTTTGCTCGCTATCTCTTTTGAAATTAACTTATGTGAATTATTTTGATATGCATGCTTAAGTTAATGTTCTCATAAGCAATAATATGTGAAGTCTTGTGTTAATCCTTTTCTAAAGATTATGCCCTCCTTAATAATCAATGTTTGAAAAATGAGGAAATATTTTTTAGATGTTCTTAGGATTAGATGTCATGAATGGAAATTTTGAGATGCCTAAAGAGAAGTATGGTAGAATATGAGGCAACTATGTGGAAGAATATCTAGCCCAATGTATTGCAATTAGATATGTCATGTCATTGCAATTCTAGGATTATGAAAAAAAATCCCAATGCTACAATGGAAATATGCTAATTTTTTGGGGAGATATCTAAAAATGTTTAATTAGGAAAAATAACAAGGAACACATGGGTTAATTTTCTCATTAATACCAATTGATAAAAGACGTAAATGTGGATTATTATTATAAATTAAGCCTTAATTTATAATAATGATCCACATTTAGAGAGAGAGAGAGAGAGAGAGAGAGAGAGAGCTGTGTTCCTAGGTGAGTTGGTAGAGCATCTGCTTCAGCGGTATAAGTCCTCTCTGGTCTTGGGTATGAATCCCGCCTCTGTCAACTGTTGCCTAAATGGAGAATGTGCTCGAATGGGTTGGCTCGTAGGATCCTGGCTTACACTACCTAGCAGTGCTAGCGAAGCCCAAGGGGATTGGTTGGCGGTTTCACCCGTCAACCAATCTTTTCTAATATATATATATATATATATATATATATATATATATATATATATATATATATATATATATATATATATATATATATATATGAGCGTGTTCCCAGGTTAGTTGGTAGAGCATTCACTTCGGCGGTGTAAGTCCCCTATGGTCTATGGTTTGAATCCCGTTTCTAGCGACTGTGGCCTAAAAGGAGGGGGTCCTCAAATGGGTTGGTTCATGGGGTCCTGACTCGTGCTACCTAGTGATGCTGGCAAAGCCCAAAGGGATTGGTTGGCGGTTCCACCGAACCGCCAATCAATCTTTATATATATATTAGATCTCTTTATTTGTAAACTAATTCCTAATTGATTCTTTGCATGAGATTGTTCAGCTTACAATGTTGTACAGAGTTGAAGAGGAGGATTCTTATAAGTTTTTTATCCACATTCCTTATTCAAATTGGTTTATGAGAAAAAAAGTGTACCATTATATTTAAAGTAATTTTTATTATATGGTACCTATTTTGTGATATTCATTTAATTTCACTCTTTTCTATTATATCTAGTGTATATCTCTTAAATTATACTCTTTAAAGTATTGCTATCATTTTATATCTTTTGAATTGCTCCCTATTTTATTCATCATAAAAATAGTTGTATTATAACTATTATGATTGCATGTGCTTTAGTATATCAAAATTTTAATCAACTATGTTAACTTTGTTAGAATGCATTCTATTGTATTTGCATAAACAATTTTAGATCTATGTTTGAATTATGATCAAGCCTTGCTTGAATCATGTTAAAAAAAAAAGCTCTAATCTCAACTCAACCCGTGTTCCAAACGTTGAAATCATTTCCCCGCAATATGCGAGCATGAATCTAAGCTTTGTCATATATCGTTCTAACCATGCTTTAACATTGAACCTTGCCCAAACATAATTCGAACCTTAATCAAACCTATGTTATTCGAGTCAAATTTCAACTAAACATTTAGTCCTCAAAAGCAATGTTATTTTTGTCCAAACATCAATTATTACTATTTTGAGGCATATAAAGTCCATTATATTCTAATGTATTAGAGCAATTAAAACTTCAAAGTTAGTGCTTAAGCTAAGATGGCTTCATACTAAAGATAGATTACCAAAATATTTTTTCTTCTATTTATTCTTACACATACTTAACAACTATAACAGGCTCATGGAAACTAAAATGAAATTTTCAGAGGTCCCAAATGGGAATAGGCAGACTACTAAGCTCCTCATCGGCGTCGAGATAAAACGGCAACTGAAAACCATCACCAGCACCTCCGACCACCGCCGCAGCCGCCGCGTGTTCTTCAAACGCTCTTATCTCCTCCAACTCATCCCAATTCACCAACTCTCCTCCATCACTGATCTCTTCTCCCTTCTCCTCCCTTTCCATCCCTTCTTCCACAACCTTCTCTTTCTCCTTTATCACTCCCATTTGCTCCAAAAACTCCCTCAAATCAATCTGAGGCCTCTCCTCATACTGAACCTTAGAAACAGAGCCGCCGCCACCACCGCCGCCACGGCCACCACCACCTCTCTTCTTAATCTCCTCCAACCTCTGGTGTATGGAATGAACGCTATGCTGCGCGGTGAGATTAAGCAAGGGCCGGCTTGCAGCGGCGGATACGGGAAGCCAACGGAGAAAGCGGTGGCGGGAAAAAGGTTTGGAATTTGAGAGGGAGGAGGAAGGGCAGGGGAGGGCGCGGAGGTGGGGGAGATTGAGGTAAGCTTCGGGGCCGTAGAGACGGCGAGCGGCGTCATCGTAGGCGAGGGCGGCTTCTTCGGCGGTGGAGAAGGAGCCGAGCCAGATGCGAGAGCGCTTCTTGGGTTCACGGATTTCGGCAACCCATTTGCCCCAAGTGCGTTGGCGGACGCCGCGGTAGTCGCAGGAGGAGTTGAGAGGGCCGCCTTTGCCACGGGAAGGGCCTTTCTTCCATGGACGAGGAGGAGGGCGGCGGAGAAGATTATCCATGGAGGGGGGGAGAGGGAGGGCGCGGGGAAGGGGATAAGTAAGCGAGGGGAAGAGGTTTAAATGAGTTCACGGTTGGGTTTTTGAGTTTTTGAATACATGTGACCGTTGGGAATCTCTATGGGAGGTTATAAAGGGGGTCTAAAATGTAATTTTCATGCTATGGGATTAATGGGAAAATTTGTTACATGCAAATTTGAAATTGTTTTTAGGAAGGATGTGCAATTTGATGTAAATGAGTTTATCATAAGACTTCTTATGGCATGGGAAATATTGTTATTTCCGAATAAGCGACTAAGTGATTATTATGATTTTTAATTAATGTGTATACGTATTTATGTGTGTCACGATTAAATTATTGAAAATTCGATAAAATTGCAATGTGGGATCGGATTTCATTGTGAATTTTGATGGTTTGAGTGAGAACTTGAAAATGAATGTAAGATGATGCTAGTTTTGAAAATATTAATGTTTCAAATGGTAGGTATATAATTGCACTACATTAGAATGTTATTTAATTTTAGATGAAAAAAAAATGATAAATTTTAAAGGTGTTTTTACAAATATACCATATATTTTTTTATATTTACATATCTAAAACCTAAACTTTCATATTTACATACATAATACTCAGATTGTTAATACCACATCAAAAATATCACGATTATTAAGTTTTTGAAAGTGATACATATTTTCATGCATAGTCGCCGAAGTGTTTTAAATATGAATATCAAACTAGGTGTTAGAAATGTAAATACGCAAGAATTGTGTGGTATGTGTGTAAAATTCTCTATTTCAAGTAATTGACACAAGTTATTACTTCATGCATTCATGTCCAATTTGATTTTACAAAATATAAAATGAACAAATGCACTTACTATGTGTTGCTAGCAATGATCATATTGCGTATTCAATTATATGGAAGATTTGCAAACGTACCTCTCAATTCCTATGTATTTACATATCTAACACCTAAACTTTAATTTTTTACATATATGTCACATTATCTCTGCATGAAAAGATGTATGCATAACGTAATATTACGTTCATCATTCGGATGTCTGGACGGCTCATATACGCAGACGTATGATGCAATTCATATCATCATCTGAAAGTAATATTTTCTTCAAAATATGGGAGAGATGAAAAGGCCAACATTATAACCATGTATCTAAACCATTAAACTGTAGAGATAGAGAGAGAAAGAGATGGAGAGGAGAGAGAGTGAAGAGTAGAAAATAGGCCATTAAGAAACCACCTCCCAAACATTTTAGACATTCACGAGCAGTCAAGTTCACATGCTTCGCTATTTACTACAGGAACATTCCGGCCTGATTCCCGAGATCACTGTCCCTATGATCCTCTCTCACTATTTTCCCATGCAGAATTTCTCTCTCCCTCTCTCTCTCACTCACTCTCTCTCTCTCTCACTGTCCCTATGATACTCTCACTATTTTTCCATCAAGTTCACATGCTTCGCTATTTACTACAGGAACATTCCGGCCTGATTCCCGAGATCACTGTCCCTATGATCCTCTCTCACTATTTTCCCATGCAGAATTTCTCTCTCCCTCTCTCTCTCACTCACTCTCTCTCTCTCTCACTGTCCCTATGATACTCTCACTATTTTTCCATGCAGAATTTCTCTCTCCCTCTCTCTCTCTCTCTCTCTAACACGTACAGTGACTAGGGCTGTCAATTTGGCTCGTTGTTCGTGAACAGCTCGTGTTCGGCTCGTTAAGCAGCTCGTGTTCGGCTCGTTCGTTAAGCCTAACGAGCCGAACACGAACAAATTTTTAAGCTCGAAATGTAAACGACCGAACACGAACAACAGTTTGTTCGCTCGTGTTCGGCTCGAAATGGCTCGATAAAAAAAAATTATATAACTTTTTTATATAACAATATATTACATATATTATTTATATAATAATATATTATATATATTTATGTCTAAGTTTAAATCATAACACCTCATGTGGCAATGTGGTTAAGGTCTTCTTTTGTATAGATTTGATCCAGGTTCGAATCCCACACTTTACATCTATTTTTCTCAATTTTAGTTAACGAGACAATTTCGAGTTCGAGCCGAACACGAGCCGAACACGAACACGAATATTTAAATCGAGCCGAACACGAACACACTGTTCACGAGCCGATTTCGAACACGAGCCGATTTCGAACACGGGCTATTTCGAACGAGCCGAACACGAGCCAAGCCTGAGCTCGCTCAAGCTCGGCTCGTTTACAGCCCTAACAGTGACAAATACTAGGCTGATCATTTTTTACAGTAAAAATTAAATCGACAACATATTATTCCACAGGGGCATTGGCATGCATACCATTCAACTCATTCATATTACATCAAAACACCATCATTTTAACTTTTTGAAATGCCAAATACACTTTTTCATGCATAGGAATGATGGTATGTATGCAAAAATTGAAGTTTGGATGGTAGATATGTAAATATAAAAGAAAGTCTTCCTTTCTTGACATCAGAACTTACACATGTAATCAGTGCAGAACAGTTAAAAAAACAAGAGATTGAAAACAATGAGCATTAGCTACAATAGAAATATTCTTCCCTCTCAAAGCAGAAACTGCAAAATTAGATATTACAAGGTTGTAGATTTTTCACATGATTTCTGCAGCTGCAAATATAGAAATTTAATTTAATTACAGTAATCAGACCTGATGCTAATTAACACTTGCTGAGCAGAGCATATTATGAATTAAGTTGCAGCAGATAGACTTTCGGCATTTCTGCCGAGAGAAGATCTTTTCACTGTCTCTGAAGCCTTGCCTGCAAAATACCGCAAGGCTTTTCAGTTTATATATTCATTTTTGTAATATATACATTAAAAACAACAACAACAACAACAAACATTTATCCCACTACATGTGGTTGGCTACATAAATCTTTTTTCTCCCTTTTTACTATTGAGTGTCATATTTTCATTTAATTCTAATATATTAAGATCATTTTTTTATAAGTTTTTTTAGGTCCACCACTATCTTTCTTAACATAAGTCGAATCTCAATCATCTGCTCTTCTAATTATATCATTAGATGGTCGAACTTTAATATGACCGATCCATCTAAGACGACTCTCTCTAATCTTGTTTGCCACTAGAGCTATACCAACACTTTCATGGATAAATTCATTTGTCATTTTCTCTTAGTCAAGCCATCCACCACAGTGTTCTCATCTTAACAACACTTAGCTTCATGCTTCTCTTTTAAAGGCCAACATTCGGAGCCATAAAGCAATGAATGTGTAGGCAATACTTTTTTATCACACAATAGGTTCGATGCATTCCTCCACTTCAACCATCCATCCGGAATTCTACTAATATATCACACTTTTCTATAACACTCGAATGATATAAGTCTATAATTTAAAAGATAAATCTAAAGCTACTGTCACTTTTAAAAACTTTCACGCCTTCATTTTGACCCAATTCAAAACTCATATTCAATTACTTCAAACTGACAATAGTTGTGAATTTTTCAACTCTATATTAAGAGAATTCTTGGTAAGTAAGGACATCCTATCATAGCTCCTCCCAACACCCTTTAACAAAATGGGGTTACCGAGAGAAAAAATCGACATCTCCTTGACGTCACTCGCTCCATTATGTTTCACTATGTCCCAAAACGTTTCTGGAATGATGTCAATCTTACCGCCACTTATCTCATAAATAAAGTCTTTTAAAAAATTCAGAACTTCCGTACCCTTTTATCCGACCTGAGATTGTTCTTTCCTAACAATTGGGCTTCTCCACTTTAAACCCCAAAATTTTTGTCTGCATAGCCTTTGTTCGGAACACAGTGCCAACCGAAAGTAAACTTGATCTGAGGTCCATAACATGTGTTTTTTCTATGATACACTGCCACTCAAAAGGGGTATCAATGTCTTGACCTTACCACAAATAAAGTCTATGTGAGTATTGATGTCACCTTTTTTGAAAGTATTCCCTACTTTCCTAACTCGGCCTCACGTGAGGGGGAGCTAGAGTTGTCGGATACCTTTAGTTATCCCGCTCCTGTGGATGTTCCTCCCACGCCACCTGCCATCAAGGAACCATGCCCAGCACTGCTTCGACTCAAAATGAGGAAATCAATTCCTCTAGTAAGGAACGTAATCATACATATTCTTTCTATCCCGTGACAAACTATGTCTCCTTTTGCAGATTATCGCCAAACTATAGAGCATTTGCTACGCTCATGACAAATCATCAACTTCCATCTACTATTGAGGCTGATTTAACAGATCGAGCCTGGAAAGATGTTGTCATAGAGGGAATGAATGCCCTTAAGAGAAACCATACTTGGGACATTGTTGATCTTCCTCGAGGCAAGAAAGCAGTGGGATGCCAGTGGTTTTTTAGTATCAAGTTCAAATCTGATGGATCCTCTGATCGCAACAAGACACAGTTGGCCGCCAAAGGGTACTCACAAACCTATGGAGTTGACTACGAGAAGACATTTGCTCCAGTTGCTAAATTAAACACCATTCAAGTTCTCTTATCCCTGACAGTGAATCTGGATTGACCCTTATTCCAGCTTGATGCCAAAAATGTGTTCCTGAATGGTGATCACATAACAGGTTTACATGGCCTTTCCTCCAGGCTTTGACTCCCCTGCCTCCCAGAGGCAAGTATGTAGACTGTAAAAGTCTCTCAATGGACTGAAGCAATCACCACAAGCATGGTTTGGGAAGTTCACAAAGGTGGTGGTAGACCATGGATTCACTCAGGCTCAATCCAACCACACAATCTTCTTTCGACATTCTTCTAACAACTAGGTAGCTATTATTATCGTTTATGCCAATGATATTGTTCTCACAGGGAATGATCTGATAGCATTGAAATCTTTGAAAGACATTCATGTTGCCTCCTTTGGGATGAAAGAATTGGGATCTCTCTGGTACTTTTTAGGCATGAAAGTTGTTTGATCATCTCAGGGCAGTTGTTTGTCTCAGCAGAAATAAGCCATTGACCATTTGACAACTTCTGTGCAAAACAATAGCTCTTCTGATAGAACCAAACGAAAAACTTCTTGATGTTCCAAAGGCAGTTCTTGTAAACAAGACTCGCAACCAGTACCTTGTGGGGAAACTCAAAAACCTTGCCCATACACGCCCCGACACATGTCACGCAGTTGAGATAGTAAGTCAATTCATGCATGACCCCTATGAGCACCATCTCCAAATTGTCCATCGAACTCTCCACTATTTAAAAGGTACATCGGGCTCAGATTTGTATTTTTCTCGCCACACCTCTCGCAATATTGTTATTTTCACATATGTTGAATGGGTCGAACAAGGTTGTCATTTACATTGCTCACAATCTGGTACAGCATGATCGCACTAAGCACGTTGAGATTGGCCGACACTTCATCAAGAAAAAACTTGAGTCCGGAAAATTTTGAGTTCCGTTTTTGTTATCCAGTAACCAACTGACAAATATCCTCACAAAGAACCTTCCTCGGCCACTATTCGATAATTTCAAGTCCAAATTGACATCTATGCTTCAACTTGAGGGGGGTATTAGAATATTTGAATGGCTAATAATAGCCATTATTTAATTCTGATTATTCTAAATTATTTCCTTTGATTTCCTTCCTTTTTCTATACTATTCTATTTTATTTTTTCCCTTTATATTATATCTTGAGTTTAATTTTTCCTTTTTAGTCGATCCTGTAATGGGTATATATACCCCTCTTTGTATCAATAAGATGTATTCTGGTTCTATTCTAACAATATATATAGCACAAAATTCTCATGTATTTACATATCTCACACCTAAACGTTATATTTAAACACATAGACTCAAATCTTTAATATCACATAAAAAATAACACTACTATCACTTTTTAAAAGTAAAATACACATGTTCATCCATAGATTTAAATCCCCAAAATGCTATGTACGTAAATATGAATGTTTAGGTGTGAGGTATGTAAATGCTTAATAATTTTGTCCTATGTATGTAAATCTCCCATAAAAAAAGGAAAGGTTAAATGAAAGTGTGCCTCGGATTCTTACAATCCTTTTCTGCTTTTCGTCTGCTGCGCCATAGAAGGCGAACTGGTGTACCAGGAAAACCCACATTTGATCTTAGCTGCTTCTCCATATAACGTCTATATGTATCAGGAAAAAGTTTTGCATCATTAACAAAGAAAACAAAAGTTGGAGGACGAATAGCGGCCTGTGAAAAAGTGATGAAAATGAGTACTATAGCACTTACGGTAGAAAAAAAAAGTTACATATTTACAATTTCATAAAAACAACATGAAAAAAAAAATCATGCAAACAAGAACATAATCTTGCAAATGGCTTCTATTTCATTGATGAGCACTGAAAAGAGGTAATGGATTGTAAATAGCTTATAGAAAATCTGATGTAGGAAGTATTTTGTTTTAAAAGATTAATAACAAATCATGGTTACTAAATCCTAAACTAGCTAAGAGTAATAAATAGAATGTTTTGAGATTAAACATGTTGAGTAAATTATACTACTCCCATGGACTTGGAACTGATAATCAATTTGTCCCACAGGTTACAAATTTTCCCATTGAATCTAGTTTCAAGTGTGTTCTTCTCATTAAGTACATTGTTACCAAAAAATATATAAAAATGCAACACTGATGACCTCCCCCAACTGGTTGCTTGACTTCGACTTTGCTTTTATTTAGGTTACTAATAGAATGGTGAGTATTGGAAAAAACAATATTTTCTAATTTATAATTCTATAAGTAGGATAAAACAAAACAAAATAAAAGATAATATCCTCAATAAGGAAAAAGAATATATTATAATAATAATTAATACAAATAATTTAGGCCATAGATATGATTAGCACTCCCTCATTAACTTCGTTATGTTTTTAAGTCTATTTTTTGCCCTACGAAGAAAATGTGCCACAATGAATTAAGCCGTGGGTCATACTATGACGTGAATGAGGAATTAGGGTTGCATTTTTTCCACAATCAAATTATCATGAAATCTATTAACTTTTGGGACTTGAGCTGCATATTTGCATCGATAGGAAAATGGTATAAATACACATTACAAGACTCAAATAAAAGAAAAACTAAATAATAGGAAAAACATAAATTCAGAAATAAACCACATAGAAAATACATAAAAATGGAAATATAAGCAAATAAAAATAAAGGCTAATAATAACTGTAACGGAAATAATAATTCTAATAATCCCCCTCAAGTTGAAGCATAGATGTTCGTCATGTTCAACTTGGATTTGAAATTATTAAACAATGGTCGAAGAAGATTATTGGTAAGAATATCCGCTAATTGAGCATTGGATGAGACAAATGAAACACAAATCTCTCCTAAATTGAGTTTCTCCATAGTGAAGTATTGGTCAATCTCTACATGCATGATACAATCATGTTGGACCAAATTATGAGCAATGTTAATGATAACCTTATTAACATAGAATAAATGTAGAGGAACAGAAACCAGCATACGTAATTTACGGAGCATGATGGTAACCAGAGAGTTTCACATATACTCAAGGACATGGAGCGAAACTCCACTTCACCACTGCTCTGAGCCACAACCGATTGTTTATACTTTTCTACGTGAAAAGATTTCTCCGCACCAACGAGCAATACCCAAAGGTAGATCATTGATCATGGGCGAACATGACCGAATCAGCGTTCGTATAAGCAACAATAGACCGAGAAGTGTAGTACGAGAAAAACAAATCTGAGCCCGATATGCCTTTTAAGTAATGAATAATACTGTGGACAACTTGGAGATGGTGTTCATAGTAATCATGCATAAATTGACTCACAATACTAAACGTGTGGCAAATTTCTGGGCCAGTATGAGAGAGGTAAACAAGTTTCCCCAAAAGATGTTGCGAGTGAGTCTTGTTCACCTAAACTGCATTGGGAACATCAAATAATTTCTCATTGGGATCCATTGGGACATCCACCGGTTTGCAAAGAAGAAGGTTATTCTCTTACAACAGCTCAAGCACATATTTGCGTTGAGATAGGCAAATGCGCCTAGATGACAGAGCAACTTCCATGTCTAAGTTGTACAGGAGCGGCCTAAAGTCCTTCATTTCAAAGAAAGTAGCAAGAATGTTTTTCAGATACTCCAGTATTGGTAGATCATCACTTGTGAGCATAATATCGTCAACATAGATGATAAGCATAGCAATCTGGCCACTGGAGGAATATCAAGAGAAGAGTGTATGATCTGATTGGGTATGAGAAATCCATAGCCCATTACCTTCTTTGCGAACTAATCAAATCAAGCTCTTATGGTTTGCTTCACTCCATAGAGGGACTTCCGCAGTCGACACATTTGTCCCCGGGAAAAGGTAGAGTCAAAGCCTAGGGAGAGGCACATGTTCACCTCCTCTGTGAGATCACCATTTAAGAAAGCACTCTTAACGTCAAGCTTGAGAAAGGGTCAGTCCAAATTCATAACAAGGGATAGCAGGACCCGAATGGTGTTTAATTCAGTAACAGGAGCAAATATCTTATCATAGTCAACTTTGCATGTTTGTGAGTAGTCTTTGGGACCAACCGTGTCTTGTTGCTTTCAAAGGGTCCATCGGTTAAATTTGATGCTAAAAATCTAGCAGCACCCCGTTGCATTCTTACTTGGAGGAAGATCCACAACATCCTACTTATGATTTTGTTGAAGGGCATTCATCTCATCCATCACTGCAACTTTCCTGGAAGGGTTTGCTAATGATGCCTTAATAGTGGATGGGAGATGATGATTTGTCAGGGCAGTAGTAAACGCTTTGTAGATCAGCGATAAACTGTGAAAAGGGATATTTTACCATGGAATAAAAAGTGCTTGTCAGATTACATACATCAATAGGAGAACTCACCTCCTCATTTGGAGTTGGGTTTGTTTCGGAGATGTCGCTCGGAGTGGAATTCAAGTCTTGTAAAAAAGTAGCGGGCTCCAGAGTAGGAATATCGGGACGAGTGCGCCGAGTACAAGCACGAAGGGTGGGAGGAGGGTCTGGTTGTTTGGTAGGTGGTAGATCCAGAGGGACAGAGAGCTCATCGAATATAGTGGTTGGAGAAACATCCACAAGATTTAGATAAGGAACAGTGTCTAAAAAATCTAGCTCCCCCCACTAGAGGCAGTGATGGGGAAGTATGGGACACTTTCAAAGGAGGGAGACATCAACCACGTATAATTTATTTGTGACAAGATCAAGACACTGATAGCCTTTTTGAGTGACAGAGTATCCGAGGAAGACACATTTTGTTGACATGGGATCAAGTTTATTATGAGTAAGTGCACTGTTCCAAACAAAGACCATGAAACCTAAAATCAAGAGTGGTGAAGGAACGATAGATGGGGATACATGACATCAAGATGGCTAATGGATTTTTGAAGTCGTGAATTTTTTTGGAGACTATTGATGAGTAGGTGACAGTAAGCACTGCATCATTCAAAAACCTTTCAGGACATTAGATTGAAATATAATGAAACAAGCCACTTTGAGAAGTTATCGTGTTTTTCTCTCGACTATCTCATTCTGTTGATGAGTGTCCATAAACGAGTAATAATGGAAGATGCCCTTACTTATCAAGAGTTAAAAATTCACCTCATATAGAGTTAAAAATTTACGATTATTGTCATTTCGAAGGACTTAAATTGATATTTTGAATTGGATCAAAATAAAGGAGCAAATGTTTTTTTAAGTGAAGACAGCTTCAGATTTATATTTTAAGATATAAACCCACGTCATTCGAGTGTGGTTATCAATCAAGGTAAAGAACCATTGATTATAACAGTAGCAGGGAGTGTGAGATGGTCCTCATAAGCCACCGTAAATAAATAAATAAAAAGAGTGGAAGGTGTGCAAGAGTGGAGGGGATATGGCGATGATATTTAGCTAATTGACAAATCTCACAATTGAAACTAGCAAAATTTTTATCAGTAAACATTGGCGGATATAATTGTTTTAAATATTTAAAACTAGAATGACCCAAACGATAATACAACAGCATAATAGCGCATTCAGGGGACCGAGAAAAACTGCAGTTGCTGGAAGAAGTGTCCTCGTTTTCCGTATCTTTCTCTTGAAAGAAGTAGAGGCCGACTACCCACTTAACAGTTCCAATCATCCTTACCGAACGGTAATTCAGAAAGACCCAAACATCAAGAGAAAAATGAACAATGCAATTAATGTCACGTGTCAACTTACTGACAGATAAAAAGTTTATACTTCAACAGAAGTACATGTAACAGATTTCAGAGTTAGACCGGTTGTATTAACAACCGACCATTTACCAACAACTGAATTACAAGAGTCGTCAGCAATTTTAATTGTATCTTTCCCAAAGCATAGATAATATGTCGAGAAAGCTTGAGAGCATCTAGTTATGTGGTCTATGGCACTCGAATCAATGATCTATGGACTAAAAGAGATAAAAAAAGTGAGTTATATGACACTCAAATCAATGATATATGGACTAAAAGAGACAAAAGAAGTGAGTTACATAGGAATGATACCTTAACAGAGGTGGGAGGTCGACAGGCCCGAAGACAACCGACTGAAACCAAGCAGCTAGATTAATTGCTCCATCTGACTCTTAAGAGAATTGGGTAACTTCGGAGTGTTTCGAGTAAAGCTTGTTGTACCGTATTGGATTTAAATGTAGTAGTGAGACTCTTGGCAGAGGAGGATTTAATTGAAGGTTTGTACGTCGGTTTCCTGTAGAGTTTCCAAAACTAGTCATGAGTATGGTTGGGTTTGTGACAAAATTCTCAAGTAAAAACCCCAGACAGAGAGAACACACCGACTAGAGAAAGATCAAGCCAGCAGAAGGGATCTTCAGTGGCTGGAAACGTCCGCAAGCAAGCCAAGCGATAGTCTACAAGGGGGTTGGCGGTGAGAAATGGCGACCGAAGGGAACACCACCAGGCGGTCGGCACTAAGTATGTTGGCAGGAAGAAAAGCAGGGATGACCTGCAGTTGGCCGACAGTAAAAATACTACAGGAAAAGACCTGCAGGTGGTCGACGGCTATGTAGAGATTCCGGAGTTAGAACCATCACTCTGATACCATGTTAAGTATTGAGAATTGAACTGCATACTTCCATTAACAGGAAAAGAGGTATAAATATACATTACACGACTCAAATAAAAGGAAAAACATAAATTCAAAAAAAGAACACATAGGAAATACATAAATATGAAAATGGAAACAAATAAAATAAAAGCTAATAATAATTGCAACGTAAATAATAATTCTAATAAAACGTAGAAAAGCAAAAATATGATGTTGCCATCAATTAGTTGAATATTCATACTATTTTGTGTATTTTTATGCGTTGTTTTTTTTTTTTCTATTTGTTTTTTCTATCTATTTTCAATTGGTTTTACCTCTTGCCCAACTGACTCAAGATGTTGCAGAAAATATAAACATGAGTTTGGAAATAATAGTGATCAGTCCTAAATGAAGTAGTAGAGATTTTTGTTATTCTAAGATCGAGTTTTGCTAAAAAAAAGTGTGATTTGATCATGAAAGAGAGAGTAGTGGAAATTAGATGCAATAAATTGGCATTAAGGTATGTGAAAAAAGTCTTTATTAGAGGTATCAACAATGAGTGACAATGGAGAATATTTATATAGCGAATCAACAAAGAGAAATATGAAGTGAGGACAAAATACATAATCATAGTTGACATTTGAAGATAAAGGAGATGGAAGATTAGATCAACTGTAGATGGCCTCTATCGAGTAGGATATGCAACCAAGAAGTTTCATACATAAGAAGTTGGGTCCTTTTTAACAACCCCGTGCCATATGCACAATCTCTGCCAATTCAGGTGACATTCTCCCACTATCTCCCTACAGGTTTTGACAGGTTGGGACCACTGAGGCTCTCAGGATTCTTCCCTTTTAGGCTATATAAGCATTGCTGTAGCACTGCATTAGTGAGTATGAACATAATGGGAGTAAGGCAGCTTAATGTCACCTCCCAAAAGAGCCCTTATGGGTGGTGGGCAGCCCAGGACTTAAATACTGCTTTTCGGCCCTACACCTAACCAATGTGGGACTATTTGTCCGTGACATTAAGCTAGCCAAGTTTTGTCACTGTTTTCCTACTCTTAGGTGTCTAATTTCTGCAGCTCTTTATGGTATTAGAGACCAGGTTTCATCCCTAATACCTTTCTTCTTCCCTCTCCTACTCATTATTTTCGACTGAAATCTTCCACCAGCAGAACAAACACATTTTCTTCAACAACCCTGGCTGATTACATCATAACACCAGCTCTTAAGTTTCTCATGTCCAACATTACGGCAGTTGCCACCATTCAACTCACCGCTGACAACTATCCAACTTGGAGATCACAAGTAGAAAAGCTCTTCAAAGCCAATAGATTCTACAACTTCCTGGATAACTTTGTTGTTTACCCGGCATAACAAATTAGAGACTCCAATGAAAACCTCACACCAATCCTCTTTTCCTCACTTGGCGATTAATCGATCAAAATCTTTCAGCTGCCATGCATTCGACTATTTCGCCCTCTATTCTACCATGCATTCTCAATTTGGAATCTACAACAGCAAATACGGAACACATTGGCAAAGAGATTGCAATCCGCCAATAGATCAAAAGTAACGCAACTAAAAGAGGAGCTCCATCAAATCTCAATGGAGGAATGAACAATGTCCCGATATTTGCTGGCATCAAGGCTTTAGCAGTAGCAGGAGGGCATATAGATCAAGAAGACATAATTCTACATATATATTAAATGGCTTGCCCTCTACCTACCGGACTTTCAAAATGGCAATTCCTACAAGAGCTGAACCGATCACTTAGATGATCTTTACTCCTTAATTAAGCAGTAAAGAGACTAACATTGCAGCAGAAAACATCTAGAAATCAAACAATGCTGTGAAAGCTCTCTACTTCTCTACTTAAACCGGTGGTCGTAGCAACAAAAGAGGTAGAGGCAGAAATAATATGGATTCAAGGAGAGGATAAGCTCAAAATACATCCAACACGGGAAGTCGATCTTCAAACAACAACAGCAATTCCATCATCTCATGCCAAATATGTGGAAAATTTGGTCACATAATTTTAGCTTGTTGGCATAGAACCAATTTTAACTCCTATCCAGCAGCCAAAACTGATAAGGCACTCTTCACCTCAGCAAATCGGATTGGATTCTCAATGGAGTTATAAGACACCACCCAATTCTTATGTGTTTACATGTCTAACACCTAAACTTCAATTTTTACATACTTGTCACCTTATCTATGCATAAAAAGGNTTGCCTCTATAGGGAACTTGGAACCCAGGTAAAATAAACCCTATTTAATCTTTGTATTAGATAGGGGAATTTGTCGGTCATAAATAAAATGTTCGCAGACCAAATGGATGTCACAAATCTCTTAGTTTGCAGGATTGGGTCTATCGCCGAGGTCTATACTTATCTTTCGGGAGGGTGTAGTATTCGCGGTATCAGTCACGATTATGCAAACTATTGGACGAATGAGATCCACTTGGTCTCATTTTTCAAAAAAAAAATTAAAACATACTATTTTCAAAACCAAAAATATATCTATTATATTAAATTAAATTTCAAAAATTATTTTCATATCCATATTTTCAAATCTATATCTATCGAAAAAGTTGACCGACAGTTATAAGACACCACCCAATTCTTATGTGTTTACATGTCTAACACCTAAACTTCAATTTTTACATACTTGTCACCTTATCTATGCATAAAAAGGTGTATTTCACTTTTTCAAAAAAAAAAAAGTATAATAGGGGAATGGGGGTTGAGATTGACAAGTTAGGTCTGCATTCGTGGAGAAGTAAAATTATATGATATGTAAATATGCAAATTTTTTACCTGAGTGCTATAGTAAACACGTCCTCGTTTGCCGCCTCTTGTCATCGGTGGCGGTTTAAAGGCTACTGCTTCCTGTACCACTTGATTCAGAATGGATGTGCTTAGCCTTCTGGATCTTTCTCTTTCAACCATGCTGGCAGCATCAATAATCCTGGTAGCATAAGTTTGAAGGATTAAAGAGAATGTCACATGCTACAGAAGCATTCTAATTGAAATTATGAAAGGTTAATCATATTAATGTGAAAACAAAAATGCAATAGAAATATGATAAGCAAATAAATCATATTTTTACTTGGAAAGATGGAAAAATGGATTTATGTTCATAACAGATCTTGAAAAAAAGTCAAACCTTGTAGCAGCACTCAAGCTATCAAGATAACACGGATGGAGAATTCCATTTAATAACTAATACTTATGAAATTAACATGAATAGAACCTACTTTACTAATGCCACGATTGGATGAACTGCACTTGCGACTCTTTTGTAACTATTCTAAATCGATTTAGTGAAAATAAATTGCTTGATCCAATCATGCTACATAATTAAATTGATTTTCATTCAAAAAATTTTGTCACAGTTCTTGCAATAGGCTATCAACCATCCCAAATCAGGCTAAATTAGGAATCAAAACATTTCATTGAAAATCTCACAAGCTTGCTCTAAAAACAAAATTAGGTTAAGGTGGACTTGAATTAATTATTCTAATCATCAAGTAGACAGCATACTGAATATTTCAAATTTGAGAGGGGAATAAAGGTAAGTAAAGACCAGTAACGAAAAAGTAATACTTATCAACACTATGGCCAGTAGTTGCAGTAGAATAAACAATTGGCGCCCAGTTAAGCATGCGCAGCTTCTCCCTCACATCTTGCTCGTAATATGTAGTTGTTTCATGGTTCTTTTTTGGTATTGTATCCCATTTATTAACAACAATAATGCAACCTTTTCCTTCTTTCTCAATTCTTTCAGCAATTCTGTAGTCCTTAATGACACTTAGCAAAAAAATTAGTTTATAATATGTTCGAATAAAACAAAACAGGATTAAATTTCCAACAAAACAAAATTGAAGAAGAGACTACTACTAAGTTACAGTGGATGGTTTAATGATCAACGAGGGAAGACAGATTATATCAGCTTTAGTATGGAAATAAATACTTAGAACTTTTCAATCTCGCAGATAATGCAAAGAGAAAAATTATAATAATTAGCATGTCTAAAAGCTTGTGAAGTAAAAATGCTCTGTTTAATTTTCATCTGATGGATTAAAAAGGAAGAGAACTGCTTGGCATATTTTTCACTGTTGCAGATAAACCATATTTACTATTCCAACTGGAAACATCAGCAGTTCCAGAAAGTTTGTTACTCTTATTCCATTTATTTCGTATTCCAAAAGTGTTACATTAAATTAATGCATGGCATTCCACAAAAAGAAACTGGTGCTATTTTACAAGAAAAGAAAAAACAATTTTTAGATGCAATTTGCTAAGACATGAGAAACCTGAGCACATCCAAAAATTGAAAATTATGTCGAGTAAAAATAGCAATTAGTTGCCCCTTTGCTATGGGCTTAAAATTTTCGGTTGAAAAGGAGTTGAGATTTGGCTTGGGCCCAACTTCAATCTTTTTTTTTCTAATTCACACTTCCTAACAAGAGATATTAAAGCTCATGGTTCAACTAGGATAAGGTGGTTCATTCAATTTTTCAAACCCATGGGTCTTTAGTCTTTGTATTATGGTTGAGGAAGGTTCAAGTATGGGTGACTCCCGCGATGCCTCCCATGATTCAGAAGGTTCTTAGTACGTAATACTAGATGATGCCGAAAAGCTTCTGCTTAAAGGCTAATGATTGTTGATGTAGAGAGCTCTCATGTGAGGGGAAGATTAAAATGTGAGACTATGTTTAGTCCCATACTGGATAGCTGAAAAATACATAGGTGCAAAAAATAGCAGAAGGTTGGCTCTCACTCATAGGCTTAAGTTTTTTGATTGAAAATGAATTTCTAGCCACTTTAGCTTTGCCCCGTTTAGTTCACACTTCCTAACACAATAAATAAATGGTTGACTTCAAATAATGAGTTAAATATAAGCAAAGGAACAATTCAAGACATTTTAAAGCATAATGCCATATCATCTGTGCTTCTACCACAAATTTACTACAGCATGACATATATCATGATTAACGGGACATCATTAAAAAATTTGTTCAACATACCTCATTCTGCTCTCAAGCCGTTCCAAGAAAACATTTGATATCCTATTACCTACTAGGATCCAAAGAAACATGTTTTGTTTCTCAATGTCCTAAAAAAGGAATACAATACTAATCTGAAAAATAATTAACGGAGAACTAAGGAGGAAATTTAAATTGTTTCAACTTCTAAATCATGTTACAACACGGCAGGTCTGCCATGTTTTGCAGATGCTTGCATATACTAATGATTATTTTTTAGTACCACTTTACCCCATTCATTTTATCATAAAACACGCATAACACCTATGCACTCAACCTCTGTGTTTTTGAGTATAGTATCATGGATATCTTTTCTTTCCAAAATAATAGAAAAAATTAAAAAGGTGTTCCTGCCTATAGAACCTCATCTTCGCCTCTGACATCAACCTTGCTATCCTAATCTTTTCCTTCCAAAATAATAGAAAAAATTAAAAAGGTGTTCCTGCCTATAGAACCTCATCCTCGCCTCTGACATCAACCTTGCTATCCTCTCTCCATCTATCGCGTGTTTGCTTGAGAGAAATGAAAGAACAAAAAATAATTCTCCTTTAATCCTTTCATGAGCGGCGAGAACTCGAACTAGCGACACCTGCCTCTCTGCTGTAATTAGGTTATTTTATCTTTTTTTTATTATTATTACTTTATTTATAGTGTATTATGAAAATTTGTTAGTTGGAGCTCGATCCCTTCTGTCTACTCCAGAGCAGCCGCGCTCACGCGAAGCTAAATCGCGAATCGCCGCTTCCCGTTCCCACTCTTCCGATCGCGAAAGGTTGCGCCGCGACCTTACGGTTACGTGAACTGCTCCCACCTACAATTCACGAAACGACGCCGCCCCTCACCTCTTTTAAGTTGCAAGCAAAGAGGAAGAAAATTAAGAGAGCACGGTTCTCCTTCATAGAACTCACGGTTTTTGGCGTTCTTCTTCAAGCTTCCTCGGGATAGAGAAATGAAAGTGCAAGTAGTAGTTTCTTGCGGCAGAAGAAAAAAGAAAAAAGAAGAAGAATATTGTTCTCCCTTGGATTCTTCTTGGTGGCTTGTGGAAGAAAAGAAATTGAGTTTATTTCTCTTGTAAGTTTGTCTTCTTCGGTGTATCTCGGTGTAAAGTTTCTTCGGTGTATTTTAGTTTAGAGAGAGAAGAACAGAGAGAGAAGAAGATAGAGCAACGAAGTGAGAGACTCCTCTAGTAAGTCGAGACGATTGACTAGTGTAAATTCCTCATGTAGTAAAATCCTCTGCAGCTCCGTGGACGTTAGCAATTTGCCGAACCACGTAAATCTGTGTGTTATGTTGTGTTACTATTTCTTTCTGGTGTGAAATTCTCGTTCTATTTTTCGCTTCGTCGTTGATAGTTCTCTTATTTTATTTCTATATATAACTCATAACAACTGGTATATAACTCACAACAACTGGTATCAGAGCGTGATTTCGAATCTGAAGAAAGAATGATGACTGCAGATGAAATGAAGATTTTAGTGATCGAGAAGTTTGATGGCACAGTTTTGGTTACTGAATGATGCAAATAGAAAACTACATTTATAAGAAGAAACTTCATCTTTCATTATTGGGGAAAAGACATGAAAGGATGGATGAGGCTGAATGGAATTTGTTGGATCGACAAGTTCTGAGGTTATCCGATGGACCCTATCGAGATTCGTTGCACACAACGTCATCAAGGAAAGGCGACTGCAGATCTTATAGCAGTCTTATCAGGTCTGTATGAAAAGTCATCGCCCAATAACAAGGTACACTTGATGAAGAAGTTATTCAACTTGAAGATGTTGGAAGGTGTTTATGTTGCTCAACACCTGAATGATTTCAATACTATCACGAATCAATTATCATCTGTTGAAATTGATTTTGATGATGAGATACGTGCGCTGATATTGTTGACATCGTTGTCCAATAGTTGGGAAGCCATGAGGATGATAGTTAACAGTTTTGCAGATAAATCTAAACTGAAATGTGAAGATATTCGTGATTTGATTTTGGCTGAAAAGGTGCGCAGAAAAAAGTTCTGGCGAGATCTCAGGTTCGAGTTCGGCACTGAATGTTGATTTCAGAGAGAGATCACAGGACAGGAACTCAAATAGAGGGAGATCAAAATCAAAGTCTGGTCAGCAGGCAACCTGCTAGAATTGTGGCAAGACCGACCACATAAAGAAGAACTGCAGGAATTCCAAGAATATGGAGAATAATAGCACAAATGTGGTATCTGAAGAAGTACAAGATGCACTATTGCTGACAGTTTATAGTTCTGTTAATGATGGAAGTAAAGAGGAGAATAGGTCCGGAGCACCCATTCCTATTGTTTCACAAACAGATAATGAGGAACCACAGAGCTATGAAGAAACCTTGCAAGATGAAAGTTCGAGCAAGTTGTAGCTGACAGAACTTCTACCAGAGAAAAAGACATTACACAACAAGTGGGTGTACTGGCTGAAGACTGAGTTTGATGGTAGTAAGAGGTACAAGGCTAGACTTGTTGAAAAAGACTTTCAGCTGAGGCAGAATATTGCTCATGTAGTGGGAGTTGTAAACTGAGACAAGAGTAATCTAAGAAATAGCTTAGAGATGCAAGGCTATGTGGACCTTGCTGATATGTTGACTGAGGGTGTTACTCTTGAGAAACTGAAGTTATGTACAGCTTCAGTTGGTCTTCTGGTGTGAAAACAGGAGTTTTGAGTTGCAGAAGTGGAGGATTCATGTTTGAAGAAAAAGTCGACGCCGCCAGTGGAGGATATCAATTTGAGAAAGAAAACATTGTAGCTTGTGTATCAGTCTCCAAGTGGGAGATTTGTTAGCTGGAGCACGATCCCTTCTGTCTACTCCCGCGCTCACGCGAAGCTAAGTCGCGAATAGACGCTTCTCGCTCCCGCTCTTTCGATCGCGAAAGGTTGCGACCGCGACCTTACGGTTACGCGAACTACTCCCACCTACAATTCGTGAAACGACGCCGCCCCTCACTTTTTTTAAGTTGTGAACAGAAGAGGAAGAAAATTAAGATAGCACGGTTCTCCTTCATAAAAGTCACGGTTTTTTGTGTTCTTCTTCGGGCTTCCTCGGGATAGAGTAAGGAAAGTATAAGTATCAGTTTCTTGCAGCAAAAGAAAGAAGAAAGAAAAAGAAGAAGATTGTTTTTTTTTTGCTTCTTCTTGGTGGCTTGTGACAGAAGAGAAATTGAGTTTATTTCTCCTGTAAGTTTGTCTTCTTCGGTGTATCTTGGTGTAAAGAGAGAGAAACAGAGAGAGAAGAAGAGATAGTAATGAAGTGAGAGATTCCTCTTGTAAGTCAAGACGATCGACTGGTGTAAATTCCTTAAGTAGTAAAATACTCTGCAACTCCATGGACGTAGACAATTTGTTGAACCACGTAAATCTGTGTGTTCCGCTATGTTACTGTTCTTTTATGGTGTGAAACTCTCATTTTATTCGCTTCATCGTTGATCGTTCTCCTATTTTATTTCTATATATATATCACAACAACTGGTATATAACTCACAACACAATCTTCTTTTATAAAAATTTCATCCTCGAAATTTATAGTAAAAGAATATCTTCCAAACCTTAATTAAAAAGATGTGAATAACTTTCTTCATTTCTTATTCTTTCTCCCATGAAGCATCTCTTTCAATTCCATGCTTCCATAATACACAAACAAAATGAATCTCTCTATTCTTAAGCCGCTCCATATCATGATCTATGATTCTTTCTAGCTCATCCACAAATCGCAGGTCAGGTTGTATATCTATAGGGTCGGTGACAAGCTTACTAGTCTCATCAGCAATATACTTCCACAGAGAGGATCGATCTCCCTATTAATTGAATTGAATTTGAGAAACTCCTGATTAATTTTATTCTCTTTGTATATATGTTTATTTTAGAATTATTTCCTTTCCATTTTTAGGCTAGATATATTTGCTAATATTGTAAATTAGGAGGGACCGGTTTATCTATATATATAACCTTAGGGTTGAAGATTGAATAATAAGAATTATAAGAATTCTCTCTCAAGTCTTTCTACATGGTATTAGAGCAAAGAAACAAACTCTAGCTCTCTCAGCAGCCACTAGTCCTTGCAGGCCCTTTGCTAGATCCTCTCCTTGCAAGCGGCTCCCTCCATGCTTCTCCCTGTAGGCTTCCAGGTGTTCCTCCCTACAGACTTCCGAACATTTCCCGGGTTCTCCCTGCAGGCTCCCTTTCTCTAATGTCTTGCACAAGAGCATCCGCAGGTAACAACCACCTCCCAGCCACAAAAAGCTCCTTCTTGAGCAAACAGAGGAGTCGCAAGAATTTTGAAGAATTCATCACAGTGTGATCCTTACCAACCATCCAACCGTTCGTCGCTCTAGCAAGCAGCAACCAGAATCCTGCGGCAAACAGCACAGCAACCATGAGAAGTTTACTCCAAGTTACCATTACAAGGATCGAAGATTACTAGTTCTCATAGTGCAGGACGAGGAAATAGATAATGAAGAAATAGAGACAACTGTGGAGGAGAAGGAACGCTCTCATTTTTTCCCACCTTGAGGACAAGGTGCCATTTGGGGAGAAGTATTATTCAATGAGTGTCTAACCTAAGACAAATTTGTCTTTTGTATGTCTAAGGGCAATTTAGTCTTTTCTTATTATTATTGTTGGGTAAAAATATGTTTGTAATGTCTAGGTTTAGGTTTATGCATGAGATTGAGTTGTGAGTTTAAGGTTTACATTTTGGGAGAGATTTTCTACCTCTTGAATTGTAGGAATTAGGAGAGATCGTCTACCTCTCGAATCGCAAGTGCTTATCTTTGTATTCTCATTGAGTTGTTTGAATTATTAAAATAAGAAATATGTTTGCCCTAATTTTTCAGATTGTGCTATTTCCCCATGGTGGGAAAAAGAGGGAGCTTCAAATTACCTGCTCTGTTATACAAGACATTGCTTCAATAACAAGTGCAACCACATCTGAACGACGAATGGCCCGAAATGCCCGATTCACAGATAATGCCTCAGTCGTGCTACCACCTGAAGCAACTGCTGCTCTCCGTCGAATTCCAGCCGTATCAATAAGTCTATATTTCTGGGGAAAAAAATGTTGCCTGACATTAATCCCAATAAAGTAACACTATCTAAAGAGAAACATGAGAAGAAAAATGTAACAAAAAGTTCTGTGATGTCTCATAATTTTCTATCCCTCTCAAATATCCTAATAAGAAGTAGAAAGCTGACCTGTCCATCCGGTCCAGTAAATTCAGTATCAATAGCATCACGGGTGGTTCCACTGATTGGGCTGACAATAGTTCTGTCCTCACCAACTAAAGAGTTCAAAATACTACTTTTCCCGACATTTGGTCGACCCACAATGGCAATAGAAGGAACATAACTGCTTTCCCCTTCACTGATCTCAAAAGCCTACAGGAAATTCGTTTATTGGAACCAAATTTTATAACAAATGGAGACATAAAAATCAGTACTAATGAATGAACAAAATAAAAAGTTCATAAATAACATGTTCATTTTAACTTTGTGATAACAATGATCTTCTGCAACATCTCTCATTGCACATTAATAAAAATTCTCAAACTGGCAATGGAAACTCCCATACTCATTTTAAGCATCTTCATGATGAGGTTTATATTTCAACGCAAAACAATGGTTACAAGTAAAAGTCTGAAATATTCTCTATAAAGTCAAAGAAAATTTGAAATATTGGCATCGTTCCTCAGACAAGTCTCCTACTAATTGAGAAGTCTACAAAAAACTTAACATAAAAAATATTATTCTCTATCTAATCAACGTAATACTCCTGCACTAAATTAAGAATTTATTTTCATATCAATTAGAACCTGTAAATTATATAGCTAGAAATAAGTATAATTAATTAGTGTAACTATAAATAATCATAGATTAGGAATATAATTATTTTCTGTATCATTAAGAGAAATTTGATTGAGCAAATCACTCAATGGTTGTCTTGTATATTACCTATTCTTTCCTATATAATGATTATAACTCTCTAGAGGAAGGCAAGCATTGTGCACCATTTGTCATAGTATCAAATTCGTCTAAATCATCTTATGCATCTAGTCTTTCACTTAGCAAAAACCTCATTAGGATAAAACTGAAAGTCATGTGAAGATCCCTTAGAAGGTTTTGTGAAGATCCATGAAGATTCCGCCGTTCATTGACAAGTAGACTAAGATCCCTTGGGGATTCCTACGAAGATCCAAAAGTATCTCAGCGTTCATTCAGTCATCATTGCACTGTTGTTCACATCTCGTTCGTGAATTGCCATTCTTGCTTTCAGATTCTGACAGGGAATGAGTTCCATAAAAATTTCACATAAATAATACATTATACATCACCAGTATCAAATCAAAATAATATAATCCTTAATAAATAATAGATAAAACACCTATAATTCAAGATGTCGGTAATCTCTCCCAAATCATAACCCTAATCCTATGATTCAAGACAACAATCACACATAACCTAACCCTAAATATATTAAGCTCTATTTATGCCTACAATGTAACTAACTTGCACTTTTAGTCCTGCGCCTAACATAATTCTTTAAATTATTTAGCAAGCTCATCGTTAACTTAGTGTGGCACGAGGCAGACGACACTGTATACATTACTCCCCTCCGAAAAAGGCACATTGTACTCAAAATGACACAGAAGAACTGTTATTGGATCAAATTGTATGAATCCCATGTGGCATCACAATCTGGCAATCATTTCTATATAATCAACACTTTTTTCCCACTTGTTGATTCCTAATAAATCTGTTTTAACTCAAGTGGCTCAAAGGAAACTTTCATATCTTCCATGAAAGTAGGGGGAAGTGAAAAAGAGGACACATTATAACCCACAGCACGTCTCAGCTACGATACGTGGAACATTGGATGGAGTGTCGACGAAGGTGGCAATTTTAAACAATAAGCCACCACCCTAATCCACTCGGCAATCTCATAATGAACAAAGTAGAGTGGGGAGAGCTTCTCATTCCTACGTTTAGCCAATGTATTCTACCGAAAGAGTCAAAAATTTAGACACACCCTATCTCCTACCGCAAACTACACATCTTCCAAAATAAGCACCTGACATTAGGCATTGTTGACCTCAATTTTCTTGAGGTCTAGTATTTCTCGTAGGAGTTAGGATCTAGCCTTAGGGGTCTTCCTGCGACTATCTTAGAACCTTAAAAATGGGACCCGCCTCGTTTTAATTCGACATGTTTCCGTCCTCTTTTGGAGTTTCGCGGTGCGGTATCGACTTCTAACACTTAGAAGGATGAGACCGACATGAGGAAACCCAAAATGGATTCCTATAGGACCTTTCCGAGCCTTAGGTTGGCCTTCTGCACAATTCGCACTCCCGCGCGCACAGGCTTCGCAATTCGGAGAGTCGACGCGTCCGATCGCTGCAATTCGCATTGCCTGCACTGTTACTTGTCGAATGCTCGAGTAAACCTTTTGGGACGATCGATCGCGGGTCAAAATTTTGTGAAATTTGAATTTCGACGCGTTTTGACCCGATTGTCGACGACGTTGTCCGAGCGACCCCGGATGACGAAACGGACTGCGCCAACGCGTCCGGAACTTTAATTTTGTCCGGGGAGGACACCCATTTTGTCGCGTCGCCGCGCGCGAGTAAATTGTGCTTTAATTAATATATATATATATATATATATATATATATATATATATATATATATATATATATATATATATATATATACATATATTGATTAACGTTTTCTTTACCCTCCCCCCTTTCCTCTTTTATCCCTAACACTCCTCTGCGCTCGAGCTCTGTCTCCCGCAACTCTCCCGTTCGCGCGTCTGGCCCTTTCCCTTTCTCGGTCTCGAGCCGTGCGAGCTCTTCCTCCTCCACGCGAGGGAAGCGTTGACCTCGTCCGTCCTTCCCTGTTCTTCTCCTGCCCGCGGCCTTCCTTCCCGATGCCGCGCCAGTCCCTTGAACCGTGGGTTTTCTTCTCTCGGCAACTTGACTCTGGGAAGCTTGTTCCCTGGTACACTAGAATGGCATTCTTCTTCTCCTCTTCCCGATACTTCTCTCTTTGCCACTGGCCTCGGCCGCTCGGTCCGAGAGGCGCTGTTGGCTTCGTCATCTGTAGGCAGGGAAGATCCTCTTTTGGCTTTTGTCCCGATTCGAGTGCCGTGGACATTGGGGTGGCTTTCTTTTCTCTTCTTCTTTATTCCCTGCCTATAAGGAGAGTTCCTGACTATTTGGTTGAGGTTGTTGAAAGTTTAGCTAGAGGAGAGAAAAGGAGATTTTGAGGGGAAGCTTTTTTTTTTTTAGTTGGTTTTTTGTGCTGCTGTGCCTTAGCACTCTCGAGGTACCCCTCCCTCCCCCTTTCTTTGGTGCCCTGTTTCATTGCGGTTTTCCTCTTGGCAGAGGCTTTGAGCCTGTTTCTGTTGGATGATACAGCATGCTAATTTTTCTTTTACTTGTCTGAAATGAAATTTGAGCATATGTTAAGTTTAGACTTAGTTAATTGCTTAAACTAGGGAGGCTTTGGCATGTTATGTCTTACTCTTACTTAAAATGAAGTTTGGGGAGGTGGCATTCTACTGTTTTGTACATGTTTGGAGAAAGGGCTCGGTTTTGGGCTTCCTGCGGCTTTCCCCAGCTTGAAATGCAGGCTATAAATTTTTTTTTTAATATGAATAGCCTTGCATCTTGTTTTGAGAGTTTGGCTTAACTCTTCATGAGGCATCTCCCCTGTTCATACATTTGTTGGAATAATTTCATGCTTAAAATGTTTAGACATGCAGGTCGTTCCTTGAGCTTAAAATGACTAGAGCTTTAATGTGGTATGGCTCGATTATATCAAGGCTTGGGCTTGTTTTAATATCGTTGAGCTCTGACTTTGGCTTTTGGGTTTTCGTTGAGCTCAATTTTGGCTTCTTGTTTCTGGTTGAGCTCGGATCTGGTTTCTGGTTCTTGTTGGGCTTGGTCTTTTTTGGCTCGGTTTGGAACCTCGGCTTTGGCTTGAAATGGCTAGATCTTTAACGCTTTATAGGAGTGGATTTTAATGTTCTTAGGCTCAATTTTGGGCTTCGAATGGCTCGGCTTTGGTTTTTGTTGGACTCGGCTTGACTTTGGTTCTTCTTGAGTTTGGTTTGGCTCTGATGAGAGCTGTGTCTGTTTTGTTTAGCCTTACAGGGCTCGGTTTGGCTCTAGTGTGGACTGTGTTGGCTCGTTTTACCTTTGCTGGGCTTGGTTTATCTCTGGTGGAGGCTGTGTCCACCTGTTCTAGCCTTGTTGGAAGCTCGACTTTGGCTTTGGTTTTTGTTGAGCTCGGTTTTGGCTTGATTTGATGTCACGGTTTTGGATCTGAAATGGTGGGAAGTTTAATGCTTTATGGAAGTTTGAATTTTGATATTGTTAGGCTCTATTTTGGGTTTTAAATGGCTCCTGGTTTTTGTTCGAGCTCGGTTTGGCTCTGGTTTGGGGCTGGCTTTGGCTTTGTCTCTAGCTGAGGGCTGGCTTTAGCTTTGGTTTTGATTGAGCTCAGCTTGGCTCTAGGTGGGTTGTGCTTGCTTGTTCTAGCTCTGCTAGACTTGGTTTAACTCTAGTGTGGGCTGTGTTTGCTTGTTCTAAGCTCAGCTAGGCTTGGTTTAGCTCTGGTTGTTGGTCTTGATTTGCTTTGTTTGGCCTTTGCTGGACTTGGATTGGTTCTAAGGTAGGGGCTGTGTTTGCTTGTTTTAGCCTTGTTGAGCTCGGTTTTGGCTTTGGGCTTTTGTGGGGCCCGGTTTGGCTTTGATTGAGGGCTGTGTTGCTTTGTTCAGCCTTTACCCGAGGAATGATTATAGGGGAGGGGGGCTTTGCTGGCTTTGGTTCCTACTCCTACCCGTGAGACCCATTGAAATTTCTTGAGTTTAGTTTATCCCCTCTTGTTGAGTTTGAATCATTT
>NEWO01000162.1:397925-414536 GCA_003013225.1 Phalaenopsis aphrodite | reverse complement strand
CGATAGGTGTGTTGGTGGACTAGCTCCACCTGGACGTTGTGCGTTGTGTGGGCCCCGCACTGGGTCCTCGTTTTGTCGTTTCCTCGTATCTTTTTGGTTTAGTTTGCTACTTGCAAATTGAGCCAATTGTTTCGCCTTTTAACCGCCTGTTTAATTTAATTAAATACCTTAATATTATATTTGCTAAGCAAATGGTAAATTTGAAAAACACCTTTTAAAAACCCACAAAATAAAGACAATTAATAATAAGGAAAATGTGTACCCAGTTCACAGCGCGACCTTTGTTTTTTAGTGTCCGCACTAAAACGATAAGGTATTGGCCGATACTTACCCTCAGAGCTTTCTTTTTTTGAAGCTGCTACGATGAAGTTCTCAACTCTTACTTTCTCCTGCAACTTGCCCACCGGCCGGGAGGCCCGCAATATTGCCCCTAAGATCAAATTTGGAGCGGGATTTGATGAGTTAGAGGTCGTGCTTGGAAAGGCTCCATTCGTCGTTATGAAAGTCGCTCCTCCTGAAGTTCAAGAGCCTTCTGCCGGGTTTGACTTGAACTGTCACCAGGACTTTCCTGTTTATAAGAAAACGAAGACCGTCACCGCCCCAACGTCCGTTAAGTCAGTCGTCCCTTCGTCCGTCCGTTCGAGAGTAGTTACGCCTACTGCCGCTGGATTCACTGTTACTGTGTCCGTTGTACCTGTTGCTAAAAGAAAGGAAGTCTTAATTGAAGAGGGTTCAGTTGATGCGTTTATTGCCCCGCCGTCAGTTTTCGAGACTGGTTCCAGTTCAGGGACCGCGCCGCCAACTAAGTCACAAAGAAGGAATCGTAGTCGGAAGATTCAGAGGGCCGCCAGGGCCCAGGCTACAGAGATAGCCCCAGTTGATGAGATTCCTCAACAGGAGGAACTTGGATTGCTTGAGACATCTCCTCTCCTACGTGGAAGTAGATTTCATCCGTTGATAAATACTTCCGGGGATGAGAGTGTTTACAGGATCGCCGCTGCTTTACCATTACTTCATGGTCGTGGTGAGGGGAGGGAGAAGCCCACTCCTATCACCAGAGTTCGTACAGTGTTTGAAAGATTGGCTGCCAAAGAGGAATGCAGTGTCGCCGAGTTGCTTAAGCGGATGGGATGCATTGTTTCGCCCCAAATGAAGAAAGAGATCTTGAAGAATGTTAGACCTGTCCGCCAGCATCAGAGATCAGTTGAAGTACCTCCAGCCCGTATTCCAGTCAGATTTCGCCTTGGAAACCGAGTCAGTACTGGTGCTATTACAGATGACGCACCTGTTGCGCTGAGGCCCGTAGGACGTCGACCAGTTAAGTCGCGTTTAGGCCCGAGAATACCACCTACCGTCGTCCACAAAGATTTCCCAAGGAGAGATAAGGGGAAGAGGTCGCCCGACGACGTACTTGGTCTACACCGTAGGGAGCATGCCTCTCTTCGACACACCGATGCCTTTACCGAGAAGCTTCATCTTAAGGCATCAACGTTGGAAAAGAGGGTGTGGGTACCTAAGGTTGTTGCACCAGTTCCTTCTGTTAAGCCCGTGGGGCAGGTTTGTGGAATAAAGCAGAGATCTGAAGTATCCAGAGTTGTCACAACAATTGATAGTGAGGTGAATGAGCAAGTAGAAGATGTTCAGCAGAATCCTCCAGATCTCAAGATAATACGAGAATCAGTAATTGAAGAAAAGGTCGAGAGGCTGAGGACTGAGATTTCTGAGTTAGCCAGAGAGCATGGAGTCCTCATGGGTGATGAAAATGAAGACTTTGAAGGTTACCTCGAAGAAGACTTCATGGATATTCATGTCATCGAGACTAGAGCCACTTCTTCTGCGCGCGATGCCCAACCACTTGTGGAAGGGAACGCCGCGGATGAGCTGCGTAGGGCTATCTTCCTGAAAGACGAAGAGATCAACCAAATGAAGAAAAGAATGGAGGAGATGGCTGCTGTCATGACTGCAATGGCTGCAACTCAGGGACAGTCTCAACCACAACAGGTAGCCTCTCCAGAGGTTAATCAACCAGAAATTATACAAATCGTGGATGAAAGGAGGGAAGTCGCCTCAGCTAACAGAGATGATCAGCAAAAGAGAGACTCCGCTCAAAGCGTCATTCCAGAAAGGGAATTTAAACAAATGGTCGAGCAGGTTCGGGAGGCCTTAACCCAGTCTAAGGGTGGTGCATTGGTTTTAAAGGGTAGACCCTATCCGGAGGAATTCGATGTCGTACCCTACCCTAAGGGTTTTGTGTCACCGAACTATAAGATATTTGACGGGACTGGAAATCTCATGCAGCACATGGCACATTTTCGAGCAAATTGTGGCAATACCGGTGATAGTGAAGCATTGCTTTTTCGTCAGTTTGTCTGCAGCTTATCAGGGATAGCTTTTGATTGGTATGCCGAGTTGCCCAACGGATCAGTGGAAACATTCGCCGAGTTAGAACAGTTTTTCGTGAAGAGATTTGCTGGAGCACGACACCACGTCTCTATTGGGGATCTTGTGACAGAGAAGCAAAAANTTCTTACTCGTAGATCCTATAATGGGTATTTAGACCCTTCTTTGCATCAATAAGAAAATAATTGGTTTTATTCTCAAATTAACATGGTATCAGAGCGTTAGTTTGTTCCAGCATTCGTTCCAGCGCCGGTTCTCCCTCCACCCGTTCGATCTAGAAGCTAGATCTGCCGTCCAGACGCAGCGTTCATTCCAGCGACCGATTCTAGCGACAGTGTTCGTTCCAACGACCCGTTCGCCCTCAAGCGGTTCTATCCAACGGCTAGGTCTGACTTCCAGGCACAGGTTCTTCCTCTAACCGACTGGATGTCCCTTCAGATCCTCAGTCCAACCTAATAGGGCTTCCTTCCAGCCTTTGGACGGTTCCTCCGTTGGTCGGGTCTTTTTCCTGGATCGTCAGATCTCCCGATCCTAGTTCTCCCTCTAGCAGTCAAAATATTCCTATGTCTCGGCATCCCAACACTCCTTCGACTCTGCCGGAATTATGGCGAACTCCACCATAGAGCCATCTTCTGATGATGTATTTGAATCCACTGGAGGATCGACACCAACCTCAATTCCTCTACAAACCGAGGGGCCAAAAAACAACATGAACTTCTTGATCATAATTCATAAACTAAACGGCTCTAACTTTCTACAATTGTCTTAATCTATGTCTTCGTTCATCAAAGGTCGTGGGAAATTCGGTCATCTCATCGGTATGTTTTGTGAACCTCAAAAGACTGACCCGGCGTATGGAGCGTGGGAAGTGGAGAATTTCATGGTCATGCGTGGTTGATCAACTCCATGGAGACTTCGATTAACCGATCATATATATTCCTTCCTTCCGCCAGTGCCCTCTGGACAGCATTCCGTGATACCTACTCGAATGTAGAGAATTCCAGTGAACTCTATGAGGTGTTTGAGAAAATCAGTGAACTCTATGAGGTGTTTGAGAAAATTAGTGAGGCAAAACAAAGATCTAAGACTGTGACCCGATACTACAACAGATTTAACTTTGGAATCTGCGTTACATGTACATCTGCTGAAGTGTAATATTTTATCTGCAGTAAGTTGACATATGACATTGATTGTGTTGCTTATGTTTCTCTGATATTTGTGTCTTTCGGGATTGTCGTTTGAGGAGCATGATTAAGACTTCTAAGCCGGTAGGCAAGCTCTACTTCTTTCAAGATAAAAACACAAAGAACGAGAACACTTCACCCAATAGTTGCAGTTTATCTCAGTTACTAAATATGCTATTATGTTATTACACTATTGTTTGAGACATCCTAGTTTCCATTATCCAAAACAATTGTATACGTTGATGTTTATTAATAAAAAATTTTCTAATTTTAAATGTGAAACATGTTAGTTAGTTAAACATCATCGTTTTCCTTATTCACCACACAATTACAAAGTTTTCGCTCCTTTATCTCTTATTCACAGTAACTTATGAGGACCCTCTCACATTCCTAGCTACACCAATAAATGGTGGTTTCTTACTTTGATTGATGACCACACTCGGATGACATGAGTCTATATTTTAAAAGATAAATTCGACGTTGATATCACTTTCAAAAACTTTCACACCTTCATTTTGACCCAATTCAAAACTTATATTCACGTCCTTCGGACTGACAATGGTAGTGATTTTTTAACTCTATATTAGAAAAATTATCGGTAAGGGCATCATTCATCATAGTACCGATACTTCTCATAAAATGGGATAGCCGAGAGAAAAAAATTGCATTTCCTTAACGTTACTCACTCAATTATGTTTCACTCAAAGTCCCAAAAAAGTTTCTAGAAAGATGTCATTCTTACAGCCACTTATCTCATCAACAGAGTTTCCTAAAAAATTCACAACTTTCGTACCCCTTTAGTCATCTTGAGATCGTGCTTTCCTAACAATCGGGTTTTCTCCACTTTATATCCCAAAAATTTTTTGTGCAGGTCTTTGCTCGGAACACGACCCCAACTCAAAGTAAACGTGATCTCAAGTCTATAAAATGTGCTTTCCTTGAATACTTTGCTACTCAAAAGGGGTATTGATGGCTTGACCTACCACAAATAAATTCTAAGTGTTCCCTACTTTCCTAACTCGACCTCCAGTGAGGGGGAACTATAATTCTTGAACATTGTTTCTTACCTTACTCTTGTCGATGTCCCCTCCCCCCACATCACCTACCATTAAGGAACCATTTGTTCCTTTGATTCCACCAACTTCTCCTACCACTAAGGAGCTCTTTGTCCCCTTGGTTCCACCAGCTCATCCTCCCACTCTCCATGTCTACACTAATCGCACTCGTCCTGATGCACCTACTCCCAAGCTCGTTAAACTCTTGTTGGACACTGAATCTCCTAAAGACGACATCCCCAACATTGTTTTTACTCTAAATGAGAAAGTCAGTTCCTCTAGTAAGGTATGCAATCAGATATGTTCAGTCTATGTCATGGCAAACTATATCTTTTTTCGCAGATTATTGCCAACCTATAGAGCATTTGCTCTGGACCTGACCAATCATCAGCTTCCATCTACTATTCAGACTGTCTTAGCAGGCCCAGCCTGGAAATTTGCCTTCATTAAGGAGATGAATGCCCTATAGAAACCATACTTGGGACATTGATGATCATCTTCATCACAAGAAAGTAGTGAGATGTCGATGGATTTTTAGCAGCAACTTTAAATCTAATAGATCCTTTGAACGCAACAAGACATGATTGGTCGCCAAAAGGCACTCACAGACCTACATAGTTGAATATGAAGAGAATTTTACTCCAGTTATTAAATTAAACATCATTTGGGGCCTCTTATCGCTTGCAGTGAATCTAGATTGGCCCTTATTTCAGCTTGATGTCAAGAATGTGTTCCTGTATAGGATGTATACATTACTCTTCCTCCAAGCTTTGACTACATTGCCTCCCAGGGGCAATCATGTAGACTATGAAAATCCTTCTATGGATTGAAGCAATCCACGAGCATGGTTCAAAAAATTCACAAAAGTGGTGATACGCCATGGATTCATTCATGATTAATCGAATCACACTCTCTTCTTCCTGCGTTCCTCCATCGACCAGGTAGCTGTCCTTATCTCACAGGCAATGATCTACCAATATGGGAGTCTCTGAAAGGCATTCTTGTTGCTTCCTTTGAAATGAAGGAATTGGGATCTCTTTGGGACTTCTTAGGCATGGAAGTTGCTCGGTCATCTAGGGAATTTGTCTGTTTCAGCGAAAATAAGTGATTAACCTTTTGAAAGAGAACAAACTTCTTCTATGCAAACAAGTGGTTGTCCCAATGGATCCCAATGAAAAAATTATTGATGTTCCCAATGCACTTCTTGTAAACAAGACTTGCTACCAGCATCTTTTAGGGAAACTCATCTAACTTACTCATACACATTCCGCATATTATATGCAATCGGGATAGTCAGTTAATTCATGCATAATCACTATGAGCATCATCTCCAAGTTGTTCACAGGATTCCTCACTATTTAAAAAGCGCATCAGGCTCAGGTTTGTTTTGTTCCCGCCACACCTCTCATTCTATTGTTGTTTACACAAACGCGGATTGAGTCTGATCCGTCAATGATCGGCGATCTACCTCGAGATAGTGCTCATTTGTATGGGGAAACTTGGTCACATGGAAAAGCAAGAAGCATTCTATAGTTGCTCGCAGCAGTGCGGAAGACGGATTTCGGTCAATATCCTTGGGAATTTGTGAAGCTCTCTGGATACGCATCATGCTCCATGAATTACATATGACAGTCTCCACTCCCCTACAATTGTTCTGTGATAAAAAAACTATCATTAGCATTGCTCACCACCCGATCCAGAACAATCGCACCAAGCATATTGAGATTGACAGACACTTCACTAAGGAAAAGCTCAAGTTCGGGAAAATTTGTGTTTTGTTGGTGTCATCTAGTGGCCAGCTAGCAAATATTCTCACAAAGAACCTTCTTCAACCACTGTTCGATGATTTTAAATCTAAGTTGAACATGACTGACATCTACGCTTCAACTTGAGGAAGAGAATTAGAATATTTATTAATGGCTAGTTTTAGTCATTATGAATTTCTATTTATTTTGAGTTATTAGCTTGGATTCTTTATTATTCTTTTCCTTTTTCTGTTGATCTTGTTCTTATTTCTTTCCTTACTAGTAGATCTTGCGATGGGTATTTATACCGCTTTTTGCATCAATAAGAAAATAACTATTTTTATTCTCAACACTTTCTCATGATACAAACAAGGAAGTAGAAAATCATCTTCAAAAAATTCCTGCCCTCATTATTATTTTCAGTTTTTCTCCCTCCCCAAAGATTTCTCAGGCCACAACCTTTCTCCCATGATGCAGACATCAGTCTCCGACCCCAGCATGCATGGAATACTCCCCACCTCCATGCATTCGCCTGCCCCTCCCCAATCGCTTTACCTCTCACCGGCATCTCCACTCCCTCATGCAAGATCCAAAAACCACAGAGCCCGTGGGGAAACCATCTCCAGCCCGAACTGCAGCTCCTCGCTTCCATAGGTCAAGCTGAAGCCCTCCACTCCAGCATTTCGCCGATGTCCCATCTATTCTCCTTACTTGAAGTATACTTCGCCATCAACTGAAACCAGCAGCTTCTCAGCCTACTGTCCCAAAACCCTGCACCCCAAGCGCAAGCAGTGAGTTCTTCGCTCTCTCACACAGCTCCACCTACCAACAGCCCATCAGTGCCTATACTTCACTCACCGAGCCCTACAAATCACAGCTACCGCTTCTTAGTGCAGGCAGTCATGAAAGCCAAGCCTCCCATCTCCCTCAACGGCAGCTAATTTCACATGCCGAAACGAGCTCTATCCCATATCCAATCTCCCAGCCCCAAGCGGCTACAAAAAGTCTAGAGTTGAAATACTGTAGGATTTGCTGTTGTTTTTGCAACTTAGCAGGTTTAAGTTAAATGGTGAATTGAATCATGCTCATATTCTGCTATCAAACAACCACCTCCAAAAGAATCCACTCCAAACTCCATTTCAGTAGCACCTCCCTCACCTAAAAGCTTTTGCCGTCCTTCGTCTGCCCCCGGCATCCTCTACAGCTGACCCTTAATTACCAAAATAACAAACACACCTCTTTTCTCTCTCTCTAAAACATGGAGGAATCCTTCACCAACCACTTCCTTCCCTTCACCTGGGGCAAGCCAAAACCCAAACCAACGTGACGGGCAATCTCAGAAGCCCATCTCCACCAACACTAATTTCTTATCTCTGAAGTTCAGAACAAAAAAAGGAGAAGAAAAGAAGAGCAAAAAAAAATTGTTTGTATGTGCCTCAAAATATGTGCCTCGCCTCGTCGATCTCATCGGAAGATATAAAAAGGTTGCCACCTGAAGTGCCAATAGCAGCGTGTTTGGTGCATCGAACGGAATCCTAAACAAGCTTTTCTTGATGTGGCGGGGGAAACTCAAATGTGACGTCACGACATAGTAGGTAATTCAAAAATAAGTACCGTACGCGCATTTCATTGTGTGACGAAAAAATTCTGCTTTACATGTCCTTGTGTTCATTTGCAGATTATAACCATATACATGATTATCTTAGCACAATAGGAAGGATGACGTTCAATTGTCAAAATTTAAGTACCCATACAAGTTTTTCTTAGTGTGGCGGGGAAATGCCTATTAATTGTGTTTTTTGTGCGGGTGAACGCCCTCATACACGTTATTCTTAGCATGGTGAGATGAAGAAATTTAGCTCATGGTGCAAATCACTCATATATGTTTTTCTTTACATGGTGGGGAGGCCCAACTTTTCTGATACAACCCCCCATGCAAGGATGACGTTAGGAGAATGCCTACAGAATTTTTGACTAAAAAAACCCACAAAGAAAAATAACTTAAAAGAACATGTTAAACACAAATAATTTAAAAAAAGAAATAATTGCAAAATTAGAATAAATTAAATACTTAAGGCACAAGCAAACATATATAAGAAATACGTGACTCGATATCTCATCATCGAGCTCAAATGCAACCTATTGAACTTAATATTCACCCACGATTACAAACAAGATCACTTGATCGCTCCTTTATAAGCATAAATAAAACTTGAAAGCTTGTTTTTGAGAGTGAATGAGACTCATATTGAACACAACGAGCATTTAAGAATTTATGAGCAATCAAATTAAAGTAGTGGTGAAATGAAGTGAAAGCCACATCTACAGCCCAAACTTGATATTTTATTAGCCCATTATTTAATTATATAAAAACAAGATTTTGATAGCTTGAAACACGTGCAAAACTTATATCACACAAATCGCTGTTGAATCCACGACAAAAATGCGCAAGTAGATAATAGGCAAAATTTAAGAATCAAAATGAAATGTTTGTATGCATTCCACCCTTGAAACAATACTGCAAATAATAAAATCTAAATATTTAGAAATGTGCTCTCTTATCTCAAGTTTCCTAATTTTAAGAGTATGAGAATGTTGTGCGGGTTAATCACATATCTATGCTAAGAAATATAATTCACCTAAAAATTGTGCAATTATTTTGATTCTACAAAAATTCTATTTTCAAAATCTCAATTTAAAATATTAATTTTTGCACATTCTCAAACGGGTCACCTCGCCTATAAGGTAAAGTTGTAATTCCCACATCTAAGGCTATCAAAAAAGTTTGTTTTTGGCGAATAGCTGGTGTTCGAATTATTCATTATGCGAGTTGAACATGAACATTTTTTTAAGATTGAATTATAAACAAGAAGAGTGTGAAAAACCCTTTGTGCGATCATGCTCGGCTCGTTTTAGCTTGAAGTAAATAAATTATATATATTATTTATATAATAATATATAACACATATTTATATTTAAGTTTAAATCACCATAGCTCATGTAATTCTGTGTCTTTTATTGCATAGGAATGGTACAAATTCTTTAATCCAACACCTTACATCTATTTCATTAATTAATTTAAGCAATTCAATTTCAAGCCGAACACGAACAAAATTATGTAAATAAAGTGGAATACAAACACAGTGTTCACGAGCAATTTCGAACACGACTCGATTTCGAATAAAATTAATTTTGAAACATCCCAACATGAGTCAAGCCTGAGCTCGCTCAAGCTCGACTCATTTACAGTCCTTAAACGAAGCAACTGTTTACAAGGATTCTTCTGTCAGTTAGGTCAACTAACTCCTCTAACTAAGCAGAACATGAACTAAAATGACCCCGGACGACAAAACCATGGGATCTTGATTGAGTGCGTCATCATTTCCCCACCATCCACTCTTAAGCTTACGGTGGCAAAATTATAAATTTTAAATTTAAATTTGTTGCTACTATATACTGATTGAACACTTAGTGTTTAACGAATAGCCTTGATCAAAATTGCTCTCATTATCAGGAGGGATAACTAATCATAGAGGTTTGTGCCTATGAGAAACCTCAAACCCCAAATCTTAAAGCCCTCGAAAAATGATGGTGAAATATGTTGGTAGTGTCTTATTTACTATCTCATTTGTCTTCTGAAAATTAAACTCGGAACCTCAAGGTATACTCCCTCATCCTCATTCTCGTTTTCATCTTTCTTTATTTTTCGAGAGAGGTTGGGGCTTTCAAAGTTTTAGAGCCCACAGACCAGAATTATGTTCCACCAAGTTTTAATTAATTAAATACTAGTCTTGAACAAATTAGACCTGAATTTGAGTATTAAAGAAAATGTCTAAATTTACCGTTTAATAAGCAAAACCCATAATCTAAGCATATGAAAATTCATCTACCACCTAAGCCTGCAAGCTAAAATTCAATCATGACTCCTATGCAGTCTTCAATAATCGCTCATCCTTCAAATTCATACAGATTTCACATTATGTTAGCTTATAAACCCATTCCTGTCTGTTTTGGTTATCCAAGGACAATCATACACAAATGGTTTCAAACATATCTACTCGATCAAGATTTGATGTGATGATACTCAAAATTAAAAAAATGCATGTTTTGGTCATCCTTAGAGGTAAAAAAAAATATGAAGTCGATTATTAAGAAATTTCTACTCTTGTGGCTGAAATAGCCACAATATGAATGACTGTATTTGATGTTGCTTCAAAATGATGGCCATTTCACCGGAAAAAACGTTAAAATGGAATTTCTACATGATCTTAATGAGCAAATTTATATGGATTTTCCACCTGACTTTTCCTCTTCTTCATATGTATGTAAACTAAATCGATCTCAATATGAATTTAATTAGGCTCCTCAAGCATGTTTTCATAAATTTTGGTCAACTTTACTATATTATCTTTTATATAAAGTCATTATATGTCATCGTTATTTCTTCGCAAGATCTAGTTGTTCATGACATTATTATTGTTATTGGGACAAATTTGACACTGATCACCTGTCTGCAACATCTTCAAGCCATATTTCATGTAAAGAATCTTAATGCTCTTCTTACAGTTGAAATTTCAAACTAATCCCTCTAATATAATCCAAAATCAAAATATATACACACAAGTTCTGATTATATTGATAGACCTCCAAAATACTTCTCCAACAAACACTCCCTTAGAAGTAAATACGAAGTATCAAATTCCTTCGATCCGACTTGAATTATTTGACAATTGCTCAACTAGTTATTTCATTGTTCAACAAAATAGTTAATTTATGCAAACTCTCATCATTTACTCTTACTTGTCATTCATCAAAGCATCAACATCTTAGTGGGACGCCTAGAAATGATTTGTTCTTTCAGAGCAATTCTTCTCTTCATCTTGTGGCATACAGTGATGATTGGGTCAATTATCCTAATAACCGACAGACAGGCACGAGATAGTATATATTAGTGAATCTTTGATTTTATGGAAGAGTAAGAAGACACTTTATATGTCTAAATCTAACTACCGCACAGTTTCTATCATATACTCTGAAATTAATCGACTTCATGGACTTCAACTTTTCTAGAGTATGCCAAGTTCTCTCCATATGAACAATACTAGTGTGAAGTGTCATTAAAATTGTTGTCAATAATGTTTATCATGAGTGCTCGGAGCATATTTACATAGATTTTCATTCAAACCGGGATGCTTGACACTCAGTATTATTTATCTATCCACATATTAAGAAAGTCTTGACGCGATGACATCATTAGTGTCTTGTGGAAACTTTGATACTTTCTAAACAATAAGCATCAATTTAAAGGGGGTATCAAGTAGATATATGTCATAATTTCTATATTATTTTATTGTAATTAAGGATCGAATATGTGTAAATAAGTAGTGTAGTTGTAAATGGTTCTCTAGGAAGAGTAATAATGACCAAATTTGGAATTCAACTTGTTGGTATTCTTCTGTTTATAATAACCATTAAATATCTTGATTAATCCATCATATTATGTTAAACATTTCTTGTTCTGTCTAGTTTTGTATAAATATGATGAAATATGTGATTAATTCAAGTGCCTTTCCAGAATTAAACATCTACACAATAAACACTACTAGCTTTCATATTCCTAACTGTGCATTGATAACCTTGGAATGGAGTTACAAGGGAAAAAGTGCAAACAATTTGAAGCCTTCATAAACTAATGAGCGAAAATGTTCCACCATGTAAAGAACAGGAATACCTATGTAAACAAACAAAATATATTTGCACCTTCAAAACTATCATGATATATATTGTCAAAGTTTACCAGCAAGGACGCTGCTGAAAACAGATAAGCAGGAGGAAATATTCTATATCTGACATTGTACCTCAATTGTTTGCAGCTCTGAGCAAACAAGCTCAAGAAGATCACCTGTTCCAGTGCCTGAAATAGCTGATATCGGCAGAGGAGTAAACCTGGCAATAAAATTGAGAAACATCAGATTTTAGATATAAATTTGGGGATAGAATAAGCATGTTGATTTCCCTTAAATTGAAAAACCTTTTACCTTCGTGTATTTTAATTGTAACATTACTATAACAGTTAAGATCCTAAGAAGCAAAAATAAACAAGCAATAATTTAAATGAATCGAATAGAGATTTCTCCTCTATTTGTTTTCACATTTACTCATGTTTTATTGACTGGAGATGGTGCATTACTTACAAGTTTCTCTAGCTGCCTTCAATGGAGAAAAAATTAAGCTTTCTTGCATCTATATCTAATAATACAAACCATTATAGACCCTCATGAAAATAAGAACGCAAAAAGTAGCTTATAAGAAAACATATTTTGATATAGGCAAAATGACCCTTGTTAGAGAAACATTATATTATTTGGTTAATAGATGGCTTACCCCAAGGACCAAAACTCTGACGCTTGCAGTAGACCCTTTCGGGGAGATTCACACTTATTAACGGCAAGGATGATAGGCTTGGTGGAATAGCTCTTACGCAGCCAATCTGCAATATCTTCATCAGCCACAGTTAGCCCTGCCTATTAAAATATACCATTGTTATTAGAGAAAGAATAGAAAGCACTATAAATACAATATACATGATTCTTCTTAACAAAAGTAAAAAAAATGGCAGATAGAAATGACAAATATGTAATTTTCAAATTCAGATCCAATGTCCTCTGGGTCACCTAAGGAAACCTAACCACTTCTCCTGAGTTGAATTTAAAAGCTAGTATTTTCAGTTCATAAACTTCAGTCACCTATAACTGATTTTCAGTTGAATGTCAATGCATAATAAAAGACAACCTGTACCAATTTATACAAAAGAAATTCTAAACTTATAAATACAATCTATACCTGTCCATCTACGAGAAATATAATAACAGATGCTTCCTCCAAAGCAGCAGCAGCTTGTTTCTCGATCATGGAAGGCATCCTTGCAACAGCGGCTTCCCTAAGAGCAAGAGGAATCCCTTCCATGCCAATAGTTGTAGTAATGTCGAGTTCCTTCATGACTTCATTATGTGACCTTGAAAGGATCATGACACCACCAGTATCTATTACCAAAAATTCACGGTCTCCCCAAAAAGATCTACCGTAAAGACGATCTCTAGTAACACCAGGTTCATCAACAACAATAGCCATATTCCCCTAAATAATTTCAAATATTACATGATTTACATTGCATTAGCATGGAGTAATAGATGGATTTAAGAGAAATAACCAAAATAGTACCCCAACAAGGCGATTAAATAATGCTGATTTACCAACATTTGGTCTTCCAACTATTGCTACCTTTGGGAGAAGATGATCAGGGATCTAATCAAATATAAACACATAATTAGTACAAGGTGAGGTTATTATTATAAAATAATGATCACAGATTATCAGAATAGAAAAAAACTTGGAAAACAGTTCTTCAACTTAAAGTAAGATTGCTTAACCACACCCCAGCATGTTTATGCTGCTTTATTTTCTCGTGTTTGTTGAGAAAGAAAACTGCATCATTTTGTTAACTAAACTTACAGCAATTCCATAAGCAAAAGATCTTGGTTTAGAGATTCGTCTCTAGACAGGACTCATTAAACGAGTATGAACTGTTGGAAAGGATGCAAAGGATATCAACAAAATCAACTCTTCTACGAAACCAATAACTGAGCTATGTTTAATTGAAGCTAAGTTTGTTATCGAGCTGAGTTGAGCCGAGTATATCATATTTCGGACTTGGCTTAGTATAATTATAAGTTGTTCATGTTCAGCTTGAGCTTGTGTTGAGCTTGAATATATTGTTCAAGCTCTTGTTTAAATTTTTCCATGTTTGAACTTGATTTATACTTGATTTGTTTATAACAAGTGAACAAGTATTTAAACATGCTAATAGACGAGCTAAAAATTCAAACAAGTATCTATATTTTCATATAAAAATTTCATTAAATAATTTTACGAATCACACCTACTAATTTATCGATTATAAACTCTGTAAAATGAAAGTTAACTCATGAACCATAATCATATGGGCTGCAATCTCTCATATTTTAGCATGATCATGCTTTCAAGTTTGCACCCAACTCTCATTCAAATGTAGATGTTGGTTTTCCCATAGTAATATGCACTTGTTCTTTTGTTAGTTTTTTTGGATAATTTTATAGATATTTTTTAAATTGAGTTGTTGCATCATCCTTATTTTTAATCATATATAACTTACAATTATTGCACTGCACTTTTTCAACACTCTTTTAATCAAGTAGGATTTATGAGCATAGTAGAAATGAGAGACATACAAGAGACTAGAGTTTCAGATATCCTTACTCACCGCAATCTTGCCATTGCCATCAATGCTTGCACGCCCTAACAACTCAGGATTTTTTATGTTCCGAGTGAAAACGAGAGACGCGAAATTTTAAGAGGTCAGAGGAAAAGTGAGTTTTGCGGGAGTTTAAAGTTAACTTTCATACATACCACAAGAGACTTGTGTATTTTCACATCTAGCACCTAAACTTTAATAAAATAATTATATACTAATGAGATAAATATATAATTAATAATTGATCAAAAAATATTATTGATATCATAATACATTACTATTAAATTTATAATTAAATAAATTCTAATTAATTAAATTTTATTTAAATAATATATCATATATGATACAAATTATGATCGAGTTTAATATCGAGTATTTAATGAATTACTCGTTGAATAACAAACGAGTTTGTTCATGAACAAAAATGAACAAGTACAACTTGCTCATGCTTAGTTCATTCAAGCTCCGAGCTTTTAAAAATTATTTAAGCTTGTTTATTTACTAATTTGAACGAACATGATCGAGTCTTAATCAAGCCAAATTTGAGTTGTTAATCGAGTGCATTGGATCATTTAGAGCCCTAATTGCAACATTACTCCATATAAACAACAATTCCACAAATTATGCTCCCATTCCATGGAACAACAATGTGGAATGGACAACATAAAGTGAGACAAAAAAAAATAGAGAAGGAAGATTTACATGCATACCACTCAATTCTTATGTATTTACGAATCTAGCACCTAAACTTTAATTTTTACATACACACTACCTTATCTATGCATGGAAAGGTTTATTTCACCTTTTAAAAGTTAAAATGGTGGTTTTAAATTTATATGAAAATTTTGGATAGTATAAATGTAAAAAGGTGGAATTTCAGTGTTAGTCTGTTAGATATGTAAATGCATAAGAATTTTATGGTATCTATGTAAATGCCCACAAAAAAAGAAGAAAACTCACGTGTATATTCAAAGTTCTCTTCCTCTGCAACCTCTTCCCCTTCTCCTCATAGATTTCATCCTCTATAAGAACCAAATATGTCAAATAAGGACCTTGCACACTGATGGCATAGTTAATTCATCAAACAATGCTATGTAATTCTATGATATTACAGATGCCACGCATGTGTCATCTTTTGCCAATTATTTTACAAATGGAGCTTATGTTTATTTTTTGCCAGTATATGGAGTGGATGGGAACAGAACGATTCAATAATCCCGTCGAAAACTATGTAGACCAACAGCATCAACTTGATGAAAAATTAATGAACATTTCCTACAGCTGTGTTCGGTATCAAAAAGCTATTGGAAAACATACCTAATTTGAGTTCCTGAGACAAGAACATGGAATGCTTCCTGGAGGCACGGCGCGCCTCTTCGTCAAGTTCAAACAAATCGAACTCCGATAACTCTCCCTCCTCCTCTCCAACCTCATCAAAATTGCCTTTCGCGTCCAAATCCAAGGAATCCAGATGGCGAAAAGTACATCGCGACGGTCTTCTGCGACGATTAATTAGATTATAGGAAGAGGAGTGGGATGAAAGAGAGAGGTGAGTGAACAAAGAGAGTGGGTTGGGCTGAGTGTTTGCAGAGAGAATTTGAGGGAGGGAGGTCGGAGAAAGTGGGAGGTAATCAGTGGGAGGTGGCGGAAACCTAGAGTGTGTTGGGGAGTGAAGGTGTCGGGAAAGAGATGACGCCATTGCAAGCCGAGGAAGGCCAAACAAGCGGTTTTGCCGCTGCTTGTAGCCGGGAATGTTTAAAGTGAAACATTATTGGGAATTTCACCTAAAAAAAAAACTAATATCAAAAGTAATTTTTTCTTAATTAGAAAAATGAAAATAATGAAACTAAAAATATATTATAAAATAAAGATTTAAATTTCTTGCTTTGTCAAAAGAAAATATAAGTTAAGAGAAATTTAACCTATTATTTATATAG
>NEWO01000162.1:385916-397321 GCA_003013225.1 Phalaenopsis aphrodite | reverse complement strand
TATATATATATATATATATATATATATATATATATATATATATATATATATATATATATATATATATATATATATATATGATGCTTATCTTCATAATTAAGACATTTTTCTTCATTTTTAATTGCATGAGAGTAGTGGATACTTAAATGTTTAGATAGAAATGTTACTTTGCTTTGCAACTTGCCATCTTTATTCTTCTTAGAGTATCATGTTAGATTGCTTTTCATAACTATTGGAACTATGCTATTTTACCATTTATATAGATACTCATGTTTGAATTTGTTGTCACAAGTTTTAGCTGTTGATTGATCTGTTGTTAGAAATTGTAATAATAGCAGATATGGACTTTTCACACATATCTAAGTATTACCGTTCAAATTCTAACAATATCGACAATAGTATTAACTAGGATGGGCATTTTAGCAATCAAGATGCAAATGATGACACTTTTATTGGTTTAGGAATATCTAATTACCCTCTAAATATAAAGTAATGGCACTTAGGAGAGTAAGCATATGCCTTCCTTTCTAATTAGTTGATAATAATTGTAAGTGGGTTCCTACATTAAGAGTAGAGCTCATTAATATAAACCCTAGCACTCATACTCACATACATTTTGAAAAAAAATACAATTTCTTCAAGATATTTCGTGCTTGCTTCAAAGTCTGCACTGGTTGTTGTAGGTTGCTCGTAGGCATTATGTGACTTACTGTTTATCACTTGAAATAAAAGTATTCAAAAAAATATTATACATAAACTCCTTAAATGATAATAAGAATATTTTATTATAGATTTATTGTGTTTACATCTGAATAAAAAAAACATGTAATATGTTTCTATTTTGTTGAATTATAAGGTTATGATATTGATCGACTAACTTTAAAATCATATACACCAAAAATCTGTCTTTGATGTACTGTCATTAATCCAAAAATTGTAACTTTGTCATGGTTAATTTCACATGTGTGCACTATCATGTTTTTGATGTAAAACTAACTAATTGTCCAACAGTCAGTTACCAATGTATATGAAAAAATAATATAATATACATAGTGTGATAGAATCATTGAATTATTGAATTAACTAGGGTATATGGGAATCAATTGTTGGCCTGAATAACCATATTAAATGAATTATTATGAAGAAAATTTCTAATAGAAAGTTGAACTAATCAAAAATAATTATAGAAGTTGATTTATAAGCCTAAAGAAAACACAATGGAGATAGCTGAAAAAATCTATTATAAAACAATCAATGATGTTGAAAATCTTGGGTTCAAAGTTTTTGTGAAATTAATTGGTTTAATTGCATATGTGGGCAAATGATTTGAGTCATTGTAGCCATATGTTTGCATTTAATGATATTAATAAGTGCCCACTATAATAAATTTATGTGAATGGTCTTAACATATTTATTATTTGGTGTTTGAAATTATTATTTACACATTATTGATCGTGTATCCAATTATTTGTTTAGATTGTGTTAACATTGTTATTGTCATGATAATAATGAAATGACTTCAAATGATAACACTTTTTTCTGGTCAATCATAACCCGAGTTCTAATCATATTGATGTGTCGGATCAGTTTTTGACACTCTTATTTGAAAGCACTTCAAATGTATTGTTATCATAGGACCATATAAATCTTTTATATATTTTTTTATTTATAGCAAACCAAATAGACCCTTAAAAATAGCATATACCATAACTACTTAATATATAACATTTTCATTAATTAAATTTACTAATCCTAAGATAACTATAAATTAATGAATACACATCACGTGATCGCCATCACTCGACTTGCGACTGAAGCATCCATCCAACGGTCACGATTCAGGCACCACGGTCCCAAAACACGCCCCTTGTTTCCATGATTAAACCGACTTCACCTCCCATTAAAAACCTAACCCCCCTCCCCAAATCCCCACCCCAGAAAGCAAAAATGCGATCCCTTCTCTTCCTCTCCGCCTTCCTCCTCGCCGCCGCTCTATCCTCCACCACCGGCGCTCGTGGCTCGCGGATGGTGGGTGCTTGGGAGCCGATCGATAACTTATCTGATCCGCACGTGCAGGAGATCGCGAGATTCGCGGTGGCAGAGAACAACGAGAAGACCAATGGTGTTTTGAAACTCAGCCGCGTGGTGAGCGGCGAGAGCCAGGTGGTTTCCGGCACGAACTATCGCCTCATCGTCGAGGCCGCCGGCGTCGGCGGCGGCGGCGCTCCGGCGAAGTATGAGGCCGTTGTGTGGGATCAACCGTGGAAGAAGTTCCGCGAGCTTATCTCCTTCCACAAAGTGAATTACTAGAGGGTGTGAGATTTCTAAAGAATAAAGCTCCTTTGTAATTTTTCGTTTGTCTGGTTCTCCGAATGTCTTGATGTTAAGTTATCGTTATGTGCTGGTATTATTATTATGAGTATCGTATATGATTAGGGCTGTCAAAACGGCTCGTGCTCAACTCGTTAAGAAGTTTGTGTTCGTTTCGTTCTTTATGTTAACGAGTCGAACACGAACAACACGAAAAAATATTTGTTCGTTCATGTTCGACTCATTTTTGCTCGAAATACTACTAATTAATTATATATATTTATATATATTTGATAAGAGTATTTTAAAAAGTTTAATTAACTACGAGGCTACAAAGATTTATAATCAATTAAAAGTATTAATTAAGAAAATATAATAAAAATTATTAAATTAGATTCAAATAATATTTTAAATCTTGTCCCAATCCTTAACATCTTATGACTACGTGATTAGGGCTGTCAAAACGACTCTTTGTTCGTGAATAGCTCGTGTTCGGCTCCAAATATAAATGAGACGAACATAGTTTGAGTCTGGGCTCAGCTCGTGGTTTACACCCCTATATATGATTAAAGAAAAGGAGCTAGTTTACACCCTATATATGATTAAAGAAAAGAGGTATTACATATATGCGGCCGAAATGTTGTATATTTACATACATTATACTCCAATTTTTAAAGTGTAAAATATAATTTTTATGCATAAATTTTTAGTAGGATTTTAAGCACCAATCATATAAAATATTAAATATAATATTTTAATAATTTAAATTTAAATATTACACTTTAATTACTCAAAATTTTAACTCAAAGTATTTAGTAGTGGGTAAAACAGGACGAAATATTATGTCTAGAAGTGCGGACGGCTAATCATCGACTATCTCATCGTCTGTCGATAAAGTGTATAGCGACGTGACTGTCGGTGATTGGCTATCTGAACGTGTAATGTCTATATAGAATATTTTCATATAAAAAATATCTGAAATTAAAAAAAAAAGATTAAATGTTATAAAAGTTATAATTTTTTAAAATTTATATTTAATGTTTTAAATGATTAGTAGCTAAAAATCTCATAAATGTAATAAAATATTTATGAAATTGTGTCCACTCCCAAGAATTATTATGGCGTGTAGGATAAGGTACTGTTGTATGGACCCGAATGAATGGCCAGATTTCAATGGTGGCAATTATGGCGGGATCAACGGTCGGCCAATAAGGCACATGACACGTCGCTTTTGAAAAAAACTTCTCATTATGGACTTGCAATAATTTTTAGATTAATATAATAAATAAGAAAGATTTACATACATACCCATAATGTTTATGTATTTTTTACACTCATATCATTCTAGTTATGCATGAAATGCATTTTTGTTAAATGTTAAAAGTATGTATTTTTTATTTTATAAAAATTTGATCGGATAGGTTAATCTGAAACAGACTAAAAAACTCAACGAGTTAGAATTCTTAGTCTGAATTCGACTCTCGAATTTATTTGGGTCAACCCAAACTCGAATCTTATTGGTTGAGTTCAGGCTGAGTTGACGTGCAGGATAAATTTTAAGACACTCATATTTAATAGTTAGTATTTATAATTTTTTGGCTTGGGCGTGAAATAGGGCACCAATAATGAAACTACAAACACATGAGCTAAGGAAAATAATGAAATATGTGATGTTTTACATGTTAGATTTGCATGGAGGAAGAATGAATTTGTATGTTTCTCTCCCCCAATTACTCTAATTTTAGGGAACAAGAATTAAGAGGGATTTCTCTAGTTTAATTATCATGTCGGGCTCATGAGGTAAAGGTTAAGAGAAGCCTTATCAACTACTAAATACAAATAATCATTTATTTTACTGTAATTAGCCTACAAGCATGGAGCTGAGTTGAGATGTTTCACCCAATTACTGAGAAAACTATATCAACATCTTTATTAAAGAGATCGACTAGGCGAGGAGAACAACTCGCCCTAAAGCTGAATTGCTTAAGGTTAAATTATCTCAAAAGCCAAGTATGCTCACATGGATGTGACTCAACGAGAATATACATCAGGACACAACACTGCAAGAGATAAACAAATAGTATTAATTAGATGGTTAAAGTTATAAAAAAGGGATAAATTATATATCTTTAGGGATCTGTGCAATTAGTATTTATTTTGTTTTGTATGAGAAAAAAAAATATTATATATAGAGTGTGTGCTTGTTTTGGGGTCAAGAGAAACTCCCAAAGGGACATATCCTTTAGCTAATTACATATTGAGAGCTGCCCAAAAATACTCTAGATAAAAGGAATCATGCTTACACTTGTATAACAACTAGTAAAGGATGTCGCAAAGGACGGTTATCTCACAGGAGCGTCCCGATGCTTTCGAAGCTTGTGCCATACAAGTAGAGAGTGAATCTTTTTCGATCTCATACAGATGGAGACTTATCGGCGGTCAGGGCCTACGAAATAACTAAGTCGACTTATAATGTTCACACTATGCTTCTAAAGTCTAACCGAGTCATGAGGGTAGATGGTAAATCATCGTATCCCAAATAGATTGTAGACTATCCAAAATTAGGGGCCTACGAGCCGACATCGACGAAGCGTCAAAAGGAGCAACAGGGCTCAAAAGGTGTAGCAAAGGAAAGGTGGAGTGATCTTAATCGAGTAGTGATAGCCGAGTTAGGATATCATGGATCCGTCTTCCAAAGCTATTAAGACTCTAAGTTTACCTAGTCATGAAAGCAGTCAAGCCAGCACGACCAGAGACCCCTTGTTAGTAATCAAGGAATTGCATCGTCCAAGGGGACCTCATCAGTACTAAGGTCAAGAGAAGAAACCTTTAGTCATATAACCCTATTTTAGGAAGAGCAGAGGTGGGACTTATACCTGCCAAAGTGGCGAAGATGTCGCTAGAGTGGAAAGAAACGAGAGGTACGACTAATGAAGCTGGAATACTCTCACAAAGAACTTACTCCCAGTCTAGGTCTGGGAAGTCTCGAACACCCTAAACGTGCTAAACAACTACATAAGTTTAAAACTTATGCTTGGTCAATCAAGTTGAAGACGAGTAGAGACTTCTCATCGGGACATGCAATATGATGCAGTTAGATAATCAGATCCTAATATGGAGGTTATTTTAGTATGACAAGAGATATAATCATGCAATGCAACCTATTTAAAATTCTGCCTGAAGGTCATGAAGGAAAATAAAGACAAAATTTGAAAATCCTGAATAATTTAAGTCTAAATTTTAATTAGTCTCAAAATTTTATTATTAAACTTTTATGGAAAGTTTATACAATTTTAAGTCATAAAGAGCTTAAGCGATCCAACCAATTCTTGTACAAATCACAAGATAAAAAGAGCAAAACCAATTTCAAGCACCATGCAATAGAAAAAAAAAAGTGTGTTTTATGCATGACACCTTGCAAGAAAACCACCTCTAATATATTGGTGTGCATGTCTCACACCCAATAAATGCACAAAAGCACACAAAAGTGATGTCTGACAAGGGTAACCAACCCAACAGAAAACTATAATCAAGACATCAAAAGAGACTACCCAACATCATAGTCCTTGCCTAGCACAACATCTAACGTAGAGTCTTAACACAACATTTAAGTGAGTTTAGGGTTATGTCAAAAGGCTGGTGAATGTTTTGACGGGGACACCATCTCCGACCTTGTATTAAGGATTTAAGAATTATAAGAGGCGTCACTAGATGCATGTTTTGAAAAATCTTAAGTTTTAAAAGGTTGATCTCATGTATAGTCTAATGTAGAGATGCAAATAGTTTCAAAATATATTTTTTTGAAAATATTATGTGTATAAGTAATAAAAATATGTAAATTTTTATGCTTTTAGAATAGTTTCTAAGAAATAGAGAGCCAAACTGACATCTATTAGACCCCTTGGAACCTTAGCGCAACATGTACGTGTGGGTCCACGACGCAATAACTAGTATTGCCAAGCGAGACATCCTTGCATGCAATACTAAGTGTTGCATCTTGACCAGCGGAGAGTCGCTCAGTAAACGAGCCAGTCTTGTCATTGAGATGACGGGAGATGCACGTGCAAATGCAACATGATCCAATGTGTGGTGATTGTCCCGACATAGTAGGAACGATAAAAAGTTGGCAAACATTCGTCACAAATATATGAGGGCATATCCTAATGACGAAACATGGACTGTGAGGAAGTGGTCGATTAGACCTATGTGGATGACGTATCGATTGAAGATAGTCGATTTAATGAGATTAAATCGGTGATAATAGATCGATCTAATCGATATGCAAATGTACCGATTGTGCTGAATAAGTGGGCAATCGATCAACAACGCATGTGAAAATACAATATTTTTTATGCAAGTTTTAAAAAAATCATGTCAAGCATAAAAAAATTAATGTGAATACATTCATGCAATAAATATCCCAGTCGTGCTTGACGACGAAATCAGACTCATCCTAAATATCTTACGAGAAACCAAGGGTAAACGAGCGATAGAGAGGTGTACTAATGCCTTATTGCGTGAAGTAGCAAGACACTCGCCTTTTTTTTCACAACATAAGGTGGGGAATCTCTCACTTAGAGGATTCTCCATGACCGAGAAGGCGAAGACCAAAGGAATGTCCTCATCTTCTCGATCAGTACGTTTCAAATGTCCATCTAGATGAAACCACTGATACCAATGACAACACCCCGACAATTAACACAATAATTCAGTCTCTCGACAGAATGCTAAAAAGCTTAAACTAACAAATTTATTTGTTCAAATTTTCATATTCATATTTTATCCTAAATACTGGGGTTGCTAACGCAAGTGCACGTATCACTTTTCATAATATAGGGCTTTAAAGAGCATGGAATGTCAAACCCACATGAAACAATGAAAAACCAAAGTAGGAAAATATTATTGTCTACTTCATTTTTTCTTAGTTTGCAATTTTGAAGTGCTTGAGTTTTGCTAACAAACCTACTGCAATTATCTAAAGTTACACCTACAAAGTTTTTAACTACACTATGTGAATTGGTTATGTCAAGTGTTATGGTTACTTTTCCTTGCAGTGATAATAATATAGTATAGATGTGGAAGAAATGCGAAATAAGATAAAGTTTTGTGACAAATAGAAGCATAAATCTTATTTATTCTCTTTCGAGTGTATAAAGAAGCTTGGTTAAAGTGACATTAATTCCTTAAGTCTCACTTGAAACCCAATGAAGTCTATCTCCCTTTTTGTTTGCATCTCTCTTCACTGTACTTTGATTAATATCCTATAGTTCAACGGGATTTTCCTAGTTCTCTATGTCACAGCTCTTCCGAGTTCTTACGGGTTTACAACACATTTTAATAGATCAATTGGCCAAATTGAAAAGTAAACTAAGTGTAAATGAAAATCATCACAATTTTAGAATAAAAATTGTTTCAGTTTGCTATCCACATTCCTACATATCTACTACATCACCACAAGGAAAATCATGAAAATTTACTCAGAAAACATGGATAAAACAACACCAGAATGCATTAAAACAAATAGATTCAATATATAAATGTGTTTATGAAAACTACAATTCCAAATCACAAATACACTTATTTCGCTCCCTCAATTGACCTTAAGAATGCTCCACTCAGCCCTTGCTCTTCTCTTGTAACTCTTTACACAACAACACTTACAAAACAACTCATCTCACACCCCTAGACTTGCTTAGAACAAGTCTAGGGCACTTACAAACACAGGAAAAATTCATCCAAAACTCTCTCTAACCCTCGAACACACAAAAAAAAAAATCAACACACGCCTCTTTTCCAACTCCTCTTCGACCTCCTCTTCTTCTTCTCCCTATTCTGCCTTAAATTGCTCTGAAAATTGCCCAACCATCCATGAAGAGGTGGCTCAAACTGCTTAAAATTGTCTAAATTTCAATATTGATGCCTATGTGTCATACTAATCTGGCGTCATGGCCCTGACCTTCAGGACTAGGGCCATGGTGCCCAGTGCTTGGCGCCTTGGCGTCAACCTCTTGAGCTGCCTTCAGGTTTGGGGCCATGGCAAGGAGCCAACCTCTTGGGTTTCAGGCCTGACTGGTGCCTAGGAGCCCAGTAATTGGCGTCATGGCCCCAACCTTCACAAATGTTTTTTGCTCCAATTCTTTTCATTTTCCATGTTTCTTCTACTTCATTCTATTCCTAATACATGTTATACCTGAAAAAAAAACATAAAAAAGCACTTCTTTTAAGTACCATTTCATTCAAAAAAATGTGCAAAATATAACAAAATTCATGCAATTATCCACACATCTGGACTCATCGACGCCCGGGGACGCAGCGACAGGTCTCAAACCATCCCAGTATGAAGTATAAAAAAGAAATTTACAACTTTATTTTAAATTTTACTATTAAAAGTGTGAGTTGAATATTGGTTTTTATTTTGCAAGAGTTTGAGCAGCTCTAGGGGAGACACTTCGCCACTTAATCTTAGACTTTCTGCTAGCAGTAGTGGTAGTTAGTCTACCACTACACAGACTGAGTACAAGCTTTGAACTTTGGCGACGAGGAAGAAGAAGGGGAGGGTTTATAGTCTTGGTACGAAGGACATAACCTTCAAGGACAATAACTCCCGAGGTCCAATGCTGAGTTTCCCAAGTTCCTCATAGCCAGATCAGGGGGTTCTTTCCAGGTAGGTCACTGCAATGAATGAAGAGCTACACCAATTGCGTGAAAAGATGATAGAAAACCATCATCATGTCAAGGACTCTATAACATGCATAACAGAGATTTTAGCAGATCGTCGGAGCAAGCATCTGATGACAACCATAGAGGAGGAGGAGGAAGTTGAAGAGTAGTTTCTTTTATATTTTCCTTTATTTTTCGTCATTACTTTGAACATTTATCATGGATTTTTCGGTTAATGTTATTATTCATATTTGGGACTATTCATAATAATATTTTACCTTTCATAACTGATGTGCATTCAAGGTTTGATCTGTATTGATATGGTTAAATAAAATGTAATTGAGATGTGTATATTTATTGGGTCCAGGTTATGAAAATGTAATTGTTATTATGTCTTTTTTTGTATAATAGGTTTGCAACTGATTTGCATCCAATTTGCGTCGAATAATCTGACACTAAAAGGACAATAAAATTCCGTCATTTTTTAAAATTATCAACAAGAAATTGGAGGATAATCTGATTAATAATATTATCGTCTGGTGTTTTCAGACATAATATGTGCTAGAAAATTCATGATGGTAAAGTAACAGATTATCGTCTTAGCGTTGCATGAGAATTCAACACACACTCAGGTTAAAGAAAACAACCAGCGATGAAACCAGAAGTAATTACTTGAAAAACTTGTAAATGGGTAAAAACCGCAGAATCTGACCCAATTGTAAAATCCACTATAAGTTGATAATTATGAAGACTCATTGTCCAGCAAATAGTAAAAGGAAACTAGATTTTTCAAGTTACAATGTCGACTGAAGGTGTCTGGTTAGTGGTGGTTGATGACGATTTGTGGTGATTAACGACGGTCAGCGGTGCTCAATGAGGTTAGTTGTGGTTAACGATGACATTAGCGCTTGATGACGACTAGTGGTTGTTGAAGACGGTTGGAAGTGGTTGATAGTGATCAGCAAGTGTCAACGATAGTGACGATGGTCGATGACAGTCAGCGGTGGTCAACAGTGTTCTGTGGTGGTTTACGACGATCAACGGTAATCGACGGGTGTCGATAATAGTCAGCGGTTGTCGACGAAGGTCAACGGTGGTCGGTGACGATCAACGATGGTCAATGACGGTTGTTAGTGATTGACGGAGGTCAGCGGCGGTCGGTGGTTGTCGTTGACGGCCGTCGACGATCAACAATGATGGGGATGACGCTTGACTTCAACTCATTCTCAAAGCTTTAAGTTCTCTCTCAAGACTCAAGCTTCGCCCCTTCTGAGAGGGGTATGTTTCTATTTATAGTGTTATAGATGCAATTAATGCAAGAATATGAATCACTTTGATTTGACAGCCTGAAGAGCTTCCTTCGATCAGTCAAACATTTGATGGACAATTGAGTGCCTTAACGATGCCATAATTGAGCAATATTGAGTTTTTTGGATTCGTCTTGTTCAGACGCTTGATTGGACTATAAACTCTTCAAATTTGATATTTGTTTGACCTTCTAAACGCTTACAAAAATTTTTCAAGTGTGATTTAATGACTTGATTTGGTCTTGATTTGACTCATAATGGACTAGTTTTTATATCATTGGGTCTGTCTCATCGAGCCAGACAGTTTGACTATAAGTTTGCTGAAAGCGATGATCTGGATGATTTTTATCAAGATCTGAACACTCATTGCTCAAATTATTATCTCGAGATTCGTGTCTTACTTCGAGATTTGTGTAAAATGATAGAGATTTGCTGGAGATGTACCAAATCACAAAATTTGATGCATGTGTAGCCTAAACATATGTGGCGATAATATGAAGCAATTACTTTGCATCGAAGTATGTCGACGCAAAATTAACGGTATTAACATTATTGACCTCTGATTTACTCGTTGTTGACCTCATTTTTTGTGAGGTATTTCTTTCCTCTTAATGCTTAAGATCTAGTCATAGGACTTTTCCTTTGACTATCCTATAAGACTAGAGATGAAACCCACTTACATAGAAATTCAAGTCATTTCTTAGCTCTCTTTAAAAGGCTGGTCATAAACCTTCAGCACTTGGAAGGTTAGAACCAACTTGTGAGGATCCGAGGACGAGTTCCCATAGGGTTTAGAAGCCTCAATAATACCCATTACGACTTTCATACATTCGTGCACAAATATCACGATTCAGACGGTCGACACGATAAGCATTGCAGTTCGCGTAACCTACACCTTTATATGTTGCATAATTAATTGAAATTTAGATAAAATTTTGAAACGATCGATCGCGAATCAAAATTTCGATGAAATTTAATTTGACGTATTTTTGACCCGATCATTGACGAAATGGTATGAAATGACCTCGAATATAGTCACGCACCCCCCACCCCCTTCAGGCATGCACCCACCTATCAATATATATATATATATATATATATATATATATATATATATATATATATATA
>NEWO01000162.1:374214-385367 GCA_003013225.1 Phalaenopsis aphrodite | reverse complement strand
ATATATATATATATATATATATATATATATATATATATATATATATATATATATATATATATATATATATATATATATATATATATATATAATGCTTAATTTATTAAAACAATAATATTTTTGTAGTTAAAAAATAATTTAATAATCAGGGGACATTTTAAGTTATAAGGTTTGGGATTATTAAAATTTAAATAAAAAATGAGTACATATTGTTAAATACTGATAATGTTAGCATTAAAACTTTAATGAAGAAAAATTAGTGAAAATTATTATTAAAAATTATCTATATTAATTTATGTTAGCATTTAAAGTTAGTAGTTGTGCATTAAAATATTAAATAATCACTTCAATTTATGCATTTAAAATATATATGAATCATTGAATTCATAACTCTTGTGAATTTGTATATTACCAAAAAAATAAAAATATTACCTTGTTTTGTGTGAATTTACCTTTGAAATGGTTAATATTGATTAAAATTGATGCAATTAGAGTTGTTTTTTTTTTTCGGTTTAGACTTATATGTAATAACTAAGTTTTAGCCCTTATATCATAAATTGTATCCCGAACCTCATAGTCCATAACTAACGACGCTGTGATTGTAGTGCAACATCGCACCACAGTTTTGTCTGTTTGGGTTTTGACACTTTTTTCACAAAATTGCCGTTGAAACCTACGTTTTCGCACTACTCTTAGTTAGGTGTGGTGACAACTTTCAGCTGTGACCGACTTAAAATTTTTTTTTTTTCTAATTGTGACCGTCGTTTCTGAACATCAGATTTTTATTCAGCAGCTTGACGACTGTTTTTTAATAAACTGCAGCTGCCATAAACAGACCATATAAACTTATTGTAGAACTACTAATATCAATTTGTCGGTGTAACATCAATCGAACATCAACCAATGACATAAACAATGCATTGTGAAGAGAACTATGGGTCTAAATATTAATTTTGAATGTTTTTGAAATTAACCAATGCATAAAATTCAAGGACTAAATAAAGAAGCTTAAATTTTCATCTTGTGATGTGAACCATATTAGAAAACAAAATTAAAATACATCATGAAAGTTCCAAGTTGCTTCACACATCTCAGTTAATTTGGATTACTTTTCAACGAGTTCATCTTTCATTTTTTGACTTGCATATCTCACATAATACGAACTTATATTATACAGTTCGATGTTAGTGTCAGTCTATCATTTCAAATTAAAATTATAGCTTGATAAATCCACCTTCATAAAGTTGATTGGCTCTAAACCATAGTTTAATAGAAGTTAGTCAGCTTTAGCTTCCTTGATCAGTCAAATTAGGTGTAGACAATCAAATTAGCTTGAGGTTGGCCACCCAACTCTCTTTTTTCCAAGCTGATCAAATTGGATTTCCATCATAAAAGAGCACTCTAGAGTTACTTTTGGCCATGGCATGCTTATAATCTTTATTGGTATGCTAGTGATATTCTCTATCATATAACAATAACTTCTCTCTGTCTCTAAGTTTATTGAAAGTTGATATATTTGTTTAGGGGATTTACATACATATCACCTAATTCTAATTAATTTTTATATCAACACACAAATATTTAATATTATATACATACTACCAATTCATTCTCGTTAATCATATCTACTATTTCATCAATTTAAGTTCGCATACTTGCGGTGTAGGAGTTGAAGCTCACGAGTGGGGAAGGGAGGAAGTAGTAGAAAAATGAGGCTTACTTTCCTCAATGGTTTTTGGTAGGAGCGGGGTGGGGGGAAGAGAAAGATGGGAGTTTTATATGTCTTTGTACGTCGCGATCTTGTCCTATCCATTTCTTTGAAGCTTGCCATGACGTTTGGGAGAATTTGGGCATGATTTTAGTCAGGCGTCAGGCGAAAGGAAAAGAAAAATGGGAGTTTCAATGGGATGAGTTTAAGAGGTCTTTGTATTCTTCCCTGACTTCCCTCTAAAGCTTGCAAAGGCGGGTTATAGGTTTTCGTACACTTTAACAGACGAAGTGGTCGATATGATTAAGTGGGGAGAATTGGTCGGTGTGTTGCAGATCCGCCTATTTTTTTAAATTGAAGTTGTTAAGATTATTGAGTTTAGTTGTAAATGGAGCATAAATAATAAGTTTTTTATTCAAATATGAATTTACTTATTAGAAAGAAAGAAGATTTTGGATCCAACTCCAAAATAAATAACGGTCCGTTTGGGGCAGCTTGTGCGTTTCAGGATAAACTGCTTATCCTGAAATGTGGCCCGCAGACCAGCCGCGAGTCGACCCTCACGGTCTGCTTTTAGTGAAAAAATCAAAACACAGTTTCAGATAAGCTGACAAAACGAGAGAACCAAAAGGTACGGCGGCGTTTTGAAAACGCCGCACGCACTTATAAGCTGCCCCAAACATACTCGCACAATCACATGTTCCATACATTTAAAATATTTACAATACTCTGGTCCTCGTGGAAGAGAATATTATGTTCATCATCCGGAAGTGTGGGTGACGAATAATGTAATGTATCACACCACACAACCCTAACCCATACCCGAAAACGGGATTCATTAGATACAGAAACGGCTGAGACGTCCCTATCGGCAACCTCAGTCTCGTACCTCATGATCTGGCTGTCGCAACTTCTAGTTCTACAATATGCTCTCCCCTCTCCCTCTCTCCCTCCCTCCCCGCCGATCGAAGTGAATAGCTGTGCTGTTTAGCTCCTCGCCGACGAGCAGAGAGGCGGCCAGTTGAAAACTCTTCCATCTGCTTGGAGCCCTAGCAACCGCGCGGCCGTCCATAGCTTCTACTGATCCCGGCGGCGTTTTTCGGCTGCTCGCCAATCGAAAGAGTGGGATGAAAGGGCTCTTCAAGTCCAAGCCTCGTACGCCGGCCGAGGTTGTGCGGCAGACTCGCGACCTTCTCATCTTCATCGATCTCAACTGGGGTACTCGCGAGGTCAAGTGCGAGGAGAAAGTTCGGTTTCCCTCCCTGCAATTCTGCATCCGTCCTTCACTCTTACTCTGTTTAAATTTTTTAACTCCCCGGCATCTGTGCGACTGTATTTTATTAATTGTTTGTTTGTTGTTTGTGTTGTCAACAGTTGGTTTTTTAATGCTTTATCACCCTAGGTTGCAATATTATAATTATTTTCCTAGAAGATATTTTTTTAGGATCAGATTAAGAACTCATATTCTTGAAATTGTGCACGGAAAATGTCTTATTGCAAAGAATCTATCTCATTGTTTGTCATTATATTAATCCCAGAAGTAAATAAATATGATTAAAATGAGAGAAGAGACCAACAGAGCAATGTTCCTCCGCTTTTAAGGATTTTTTTGACAGATCAAAGTTTTGATCTTGCTTCTTCAAGGCAGCCTCTGGCCTTTGAATAAGGAGCCTGAATCTTTTCATAAGTTTTTTTGTTTGTTTGTTCAGTAGGTTTTGTTGAACCGAATTTGAGCAAGTATGCAAAGATCGTCTGCCTAAAGAATGACTAGCTAAATTTTATATTTTACCCATTTCATCTTGGCTTCTTAAAATCGAAGTTAACTTGTTTCACAGATGAAACTATGCTAGGATTGCATAAAACGTTGCAAATTATTTGGCATGCTATCTCTTTAGGGTAAAGAATTTGTTGGCATGCCTAAATTGCCTTCTTAACAAACTCTATTACGCCTAATTGAAAAATTTCACCTTTTTTGTTTCATCATTTTCGTGGTTAGTTTTTTTTTCCAAGCTGAAATATTATAATGAGAAAGTGAAATGAGTACAACATGAACAATTAATATGAATAATCAAAGAAAAATAAAAAAGTACTTAAGTGAGTTATAGATAAAATGAATGCTTGAGGAACTAATTCTTTCGATACATTGAAATTAAAATGGCTAACTTGGATTTCCTAGACGAAGTTTGGTGAAAACAGAGGAGCCTCAATAAATATTTGTCTGATTCGTTCTTTGCCTCTATGAAATCACTTAACATAAAGAGTATTTTTATCTTTTTCATATGACTAGAGCTTCATGGTTTTATCACGATAATAAATTTGAAGGATGGAAGCAATTGGAAAAAAATAGATTAGGATCAATAGAAATGTGTGGAATGAAAGAGTAGGCACTTTGACATGGTATGCAGGAGTAGGTTCAAGAGCCTCTAAACCTAAAGAAAAAGCTGGTTTCAAGTTTTGTTTGTGGACTAGATCTGATTGGGATGCTTCTAGATGGTTGTAGGTTAGCTTTAATTCTTTTGTAGAGCGTCTTATATTTGAAATTTGATTTTTTTTTAAATTCTGGATGAACTGTGAAACATTCATAGAAACTATGTCAAAAAATAGCAAGGTGCATGATAAGATGAGATGTCTTCAAATTTCACTTTTGTCTATAAGCTTAAGTAAAACACGAGCTATTAATGGTATAATGAGACAATAATTAACATTATCAAGCATAATATCTAAGTTGGAGTGATTGGTGATTTCTTTGAATAGTCAAAATGGGCTGACTACTTTAGCATACATATTAGGAAATTACTAATATACTAAATAAGTTGAACAAAAGGCCTAATGTAATTAACTTTGGAGGATACTGTAGTAATGATATAATGACGCCAATGATTCCAATAGATGGTCAGCAATTACATGGAAGTTAGATAAAAAATTATGGATAATCTTCTATGAGAATTACTAATAATGAAAAAATAAAGAGGCCTACCAAACTTAATCATCTTTTCATTAGTGAACATAAGGGCAGGTTTTCCTTTATTTGAAAGGAAGTTTATGAGAATGTAGATTTTTATTTTGATTAAAAAATATGAGGAAATTAGAATTTGATGAAGATGATCTAACTTTATCATTTAGCCTACTAATAACTGTAGGAGGTTCCATTGGGGTTGTTGGAGGCGACCTAATAAGTGGTTCATCCTAAGATTTAGAACTGCACAGTGAGGAAAGGAGGGGTTCATTGGCAAATTGCTGCCAAAGGAGGTGAGTATAGGTTACAAATTGGAACGGTAGGCAAATTACTGATTAGACATGAGGAAGGAATGAGCATGGTGAGAAAAAGTTCTCCAAAGGTAGGGAAAAAGATGGAGAAGAAGTCCTTCAAACTAAGAACAAGATGATCAACTGAAAGCACAAACAAAAATATAGCAAGTAAGATAGGGGCGGGCGGTTGAGCCTTAATATAGACGACATGCTTGTAAGCAAGCGGGAGGCACCGAATGCTGAACACATGTTAGTTCTGGTTCAGTCACATCAAAATTTCGATACGTGAGCAGAAGCATAGGACATTTGAGACGGGACGAAGTGTTTTTGTTGGAGCAAGCCTATGCGAGCCAAAAAGTGATATCATGAGCGAAAGCATAAGTTTTCAGAGTGGAGAGTACGAGATTTTATTGAATTTAAACTTGTGTCGACCCCAATCTAAGAAGGCGAGGAAATGTTGACTTCAAGGTATCTTATTTTATTTTAAAATTGAGAAGGTGCTTTGACAGTTTTTAGTGGATCTATACCATCCTTTTGACTTGCTTGATAATTATTATTATATCACAATATCATCCTAATCAACATGACTGCCCCTCTCTCCCATTTGTTTTATTAAGAAATAATTTTGGAATCAAATTGTATTAAGCAGCGATACATGAAAACTCACCAAGGATACTTAGAAACTATAAGTGATTTTTTTTTATTCCTTCCACCATCACTCCTTCATTTTCTAAAGCCAAATACACACACCCTATCCTCTTCTCTTAGTTTGGTTCGTGTTCAAAGTATACACATACACACACCACAAAATGAAAATGATAATTGTTGTGTTAAATTGCTTTCTAATAATTTTATTTTAAAATTCATCTATGTATTCAACAAAAATGCAAAAACCCAAGAGCTATCCAATAAATTTGTTGCAAGTTAGACATTTTTGCTCCGTCAAAATGACTACTTGTGTGAAATCTTCTATGAAATTCAAGATTATATATTTGAGAAGAACCTTGCTCATTTATTCGAGAAAATAGACAACACATTGGCGCATTGAGAGTTGAATACTTAATTAGTTGTTGTTGAGGGCTAGGAACCAGTTGATCCCATCCTAACTCAAGCCCTCTCATGGTTGTGGTTGTGGGAGCTAAAACCACCAGTCATCCTATTATATATTTCCGAGTTGAGATGGAGGAAACATTAAAGTTCCACTCAATTGTATTTCACAATCAGTTCTTGGATGATTTGATTACTTTGTGGCAGGAGTACTCCTTTATTAGTGAGTATATGACTCGATTCAATTAGCTTACTATTTATTGCAAGTTCGATGAGAATCCTTGTACAATTATTCTGAGGGTTCATTCAAGACTTTGTATTGATTTTTGTTAGGAGCTACTTATGAAAGAGGTTTATACCCTTGATTAATGCTTTTGTATTGTGATAGATCGAGTAGTGTCGGCTACTCTTATTTAGTTTAATGACTTGCTAGATGATTAAGTGTGTGGCTAGTGTGATGATATCAATGATGTCAAGGAAGCATTAAAGGGAGCCCTTTAGCAACCGTGCAATGCTATGGCCACCCTTAGAAAATCATCAACGGGATACACACTATCATTTTCTAAAATTAAGTGAGGATAAAATAAGCAGCCTAATCGTAGGTATCATCAATTATATGAATGCTATTGCCAATTGCCCATTCATTCAAGGTAGTTTCGATGGGTAAGACAAATATTTGTGTCTTACAACACCGCCTTGTCTCTTTTCGGTTAACCATTTATTTGGAATATAGCTGGTGTGATGTTTTGCTTGGATGCACTATTTCCTTATAGCTCGGTCTTGGATCTGTGACTTTGATGTCTCTCATTTTGAATGGGACAAGACATACATTCAAGTTAGAAGGAAAGTGTATTGTTCTTAGTCAAGTTAATATGAAGGTAGGGGTGACGTCTGCCACTTTTTTCTTAGGATTGACAAATTTATTACTTAAAAAATTCTTATTAATTTTTTTAAATTTTTTCTTAAGTATAGGGTAGAAAGATTTATCGAAGGGGGAAAAATTACTTTTTTACTGATTATATTTTGTTGCTCATTCAGAGAAATTTCAATTTTTAAGGTTGACAATTGCCCACTCTGGAATCTTCCTAGTTCCACCCCTTGCAGAAGGAGTCTTTAATTTATCGAATTTGTTGACTTGTTTGCACCCACTAACTAAGGATTTCTTTATAGCATTTGTAATTATATGATTTGAAGTGTAAAGGTAACCCCTTTTCTATTATGCTTTGTTTTTCATGATCTCTATGAGATAACCTCTATTGATGAGTTTCTGATAGAGGAGAATTTATAAGTTTTTAGTCATATATCTAGGACCTTTTATGTTGCTCCAATAAAATTCTATGCATTTTTAATGTATTTGAGTCATGTTATACATATGATCATAGGAAAAAAACAAATAGAAAGTGGATTTTAGATGTATGTTTCGTTGATTTTGAGATGATATTGAGTTTTGAAGTTAACTTTGAAGATGATTTTTGATGAAATATGTATGTTAACAGATAGCTTCAAAGGTTAGCATGATTGGTAGATTGTCGGGATGCTATGATAGTTGACAGATTGGGTTGGGATTTGACAAAGGTTGGATTGGAGTGTATGGAACAGATAGATGGTAGAGTGATTGCAAAGGATTTTGTGACAAAAGAGACCAGTGAGCACAATTACTAGAGAAAGTTGTAATTGTTTGCGGTTTCAAGTTATGAAGTCACTAGAGTTTGCTGTGGAAAGGCCGACGAAAGTAGTGGTTGACTATTGTGGTTGGTTGGTTGAGGGTGTTGATTTCATCAACAATTGGAGTATAAAAAGTTGCACCAGGGAGATAATAGAGAGTACGACAAAATAGTGGAGAAGCTAATGTTGCAGGTTGAGATTAGGATAGTCAACATTCGTTACGCTTGAGATTGTTATAGAGATAAGGAAATGAAGTGTGAAGGAGATGATAAAGAATGAGTAGGAGAGACGTGTGAGCCATTGAGGGACTATGATAATGCCATATGCAAGCATATGAGGGATTGAGAGCGACATGACAGAGCAGTTGGTGAGAAAATAATAGAGCCAAGTGGAGAATGAGATGGAGAGAATGCTAGTGATGGAATGGTGGGAGCAACATGTTGAATAGAGAAAGAGTTGTACTTTTTTTCATTTTAATTTTTTCTTATTAATCATCACAGGTTATATATCTTCATGTGAAATGCCAGTTACGAAACACACACACACACACACACACACGACATCTTATATGGCTTTATGCAATGCTACGTCTGTTGTTTGATATCACATTTGATTGAATCGATTTATGGGTCATGTAAAGGTCAACTATAAGATCGACGAGGCATTAACTTCGGAGGATCCTATACTTAGCTTCGACTTTCATTTGCAAGATGACTCTCTATGGAGGTATACATTTTTTAGTTCTTTGATTTTATTTGCGAGCTTTCTTGTTTATTTGAGTGTTGAAGGAATTTTTGGGCATTTTGGGTGTGACACGACTATTAACATTGTCGGGGATTGATTTTGTTGGCTTTTATGAAGTGTGGGGTTGCATTTGTTAGGTTACAAAGGGGAAGAAATATTGTTTCCGTCTTTATACTCCGTCATCCACTCCACACATGCTTCGGCTTGTGGTAGGGTTACTTCTGTACAGTGTGACAATTTGACTAAATTTTTGCAGTTATGGATAACTTCAAAAAAATGACCGTGTATTCAATTCTACAAGATTTCCAATACACCTCAAATTGGTTCTCTCTTATTTTGTGAATTGGTGAGATTGCATGGTCATGACCTAGGAGAATAGTCTCAGATCATGACCTGCATTTTATGAGTAACTTCAGATCTATTGTATTTTGCACATGTATTAGCATATTTTATTTCTTACAATTTTTTTTCTTTGGACTTTAGCTTTGCTCTGTGTTTGAGGATTGCTATTTTTTCGGCCTTAAGGTGTTAAGGCCGTTACATATTTTAAATTCCCTATTTTGACCATTTTAGCCACCCATTATGTACTTCCACCGACCATTTTGACTTGCCATCTTATCATCTCCATCATCATAACCTACTCCTCTCCTTCTCTTTAATTCCTAGCTTTAGAATTAACTTATATTAATTAATTTGTTGAAAATTTATGTAAGCTACTCGCAAACCAAAGTTGATGCTTCAACATTTTCCCTTCATCTAAGTTAAAATCATGCAACCTCTCCCCTATATGTTTCCTTGTTTGGAATGATAAGGATGATTGTTGAATGAAATTTCTCGAGTGTTAACACTTATTCTTGGTATGCTTTTTAATTCCAAGAGGACTATTTGAGAGTGTAGTGAGTGCAACTTGTGAAAATTTTTTTCAGAAGGATGATTCAATCTATGAATGACTGTTTGTAGAGGACAATTTTTTAGTTTTTGTAAGATAATTATCTTGTATCAGGCTCTCGTAGGATCTTTTTTCATTAATATTTTATTCTCATTGCTTTTGTAAACTTGTTAGTCTCATTTTAGGGCCCATCTTCTCTTAAAAACACCCATAAAAAACCTAATCCACCCATATCTCGTCGTGTTAGCTAGTATAATTTTTTTTTATCAGTGAATATTTTTTTTTTGCATGCGTTTAATTCTTATTATCCTACGGCTACAAGAACCTCATAAAACAGTAGCATGCTTATTGCTGGCTTCTTTTCAAAGCGGTACTTTGTTTGCTATCCTCATTCCTGATTTATGCTTTTATGTATGTTTTATTTCCATAGCTCATGCAAATTTTATTCTGTTTTGGAAATGAATTCCTTATTCCTATGTTTTTTTGTTGTGTATATTGATTTTATTTACTTCTATTATATTCATGGGTCCTCTTCAACTTGATTCAATACAATTATGTTGAAGGTGTTTGAGCTCTCCAAACTTTTCCGGGAATTAAAGTCTATTCTATATGGGAATAGTGAAGCTGAACCGGTGTCTGAAGCATGCACACAACTTACCCAAGAGTTCTTCAGAGAAAACACGCTGCGCCTGCTAATAACCTGTCTTCCAAAACTAAACCTGGAGGTACTTGTGTTTGAATAGTGCATGCTTTACTAGATACTTCAAGGGACTTTTTAGGCTGATTATTTAAAAGAATATTTTATAGACCACTCAATTCTGATGTATTTTCTATGTTATTTGAAACATTTGGGTGGTTTAAATTTAAGAAGTAAACTTTAGGTGTTAGACATGTACATAGATATGAATTGGATGGTATGCCATGTAAATGCCCCTTATTTAAATTGCATTTTTGGGCTATATCAGAGTAGTTATAGTTGTTTTCCAACTTTCAATCATATTTAATTTTTCTTATTTAATTATTATCTTGTGCTCATTTTATTACTCTTATTGTAATTTTCATTTTATGGGTATATTAAGTTCTTTTTTTCTCCTATAGGCTCGAAAAGATGCTACCCAAGTGGTTGCAAATTTGCAGAGGCAACAGGTCCACTCACGATTGATTGCTTCTGATTATTTGGAAGCAAACAAAGATATTTTGGATATTTTGATAACTGGGTGAGCTATTAGCGGTTGAACTGATTAAGATAAAAAATAATTAACAATATTGTAAGATTAGGTTTATTGATAAGGAATGGCAACATTTTTTACATACGCATCATAAAATTCTTATTTATTAATTCTTTTTTATTTACATATCTCACACCTAAACTTTCATATTTACATACACTGCACTATGGTGTTTTAGACTTATACATGAAAAGGTGGATTTCACTTTAAAAATTGATAATAATACTATGCATGTAAATATGAATTTTTAGGTGTGAAATATGTAAATACACACGGATTGTGTGCTCTGTATGTAAATACCCCTTTTTTAAATACATTGAAAGGGTACATAAATTAGTTATCTTGAGTGCTTTATGATAATTGCAATTTTCATGCAGAATTTTGAAATTCAATTTATTAATTTTCTATATATTTTTATTGGACTAACAATTATTATTTTTTGTTACTCGTAGATATGAGAATATGGATATTGCTTTACACTATGGTGCAATGTTGAGGGAGTGCATTCGACATCAATCCATTGCAAGGTATTTTTATGTTTAAATTGGGGTTTTTTAAGAAACTATGTTTTTGATTGCATTGTCTATGATATAATAGTCATCTTTTTTTTTTTTTTGGTTTG
>NEWO01000162.1:331461-370119 GCA_003013225.1 Phalaenopsis aphrodite | reverse complement strand
TTCAAATAAACTTCCAGCATTTATTTCAACAAAGGGTAGCAAAATGAACAATAACATAAGCCTCAAATGTGTCTTTCTCACTTCATAAAATAATTTTCAACATGCATTTCTTACTTTCTAACATCTCAAGCAATGAAAATAATAGAGACAACCCTCCAACATGCTTTTTCATAGACATTTATAAAGGAATAAAGGTGTATTTCTACCTTATCCTAACCATACTTTCAAATGCTTCAATTAAAGAAAATAAAAAAAATGATCCACATGTGTATATTTCATTTCTCACTACCCTAAATAAATATTCATGCAAGCATTTTTTTTATCTCAAGATTTCCAACCGCATGTCTCGAGCAAGACAACAAAATATAGGAGAGGAAGAAGAATACCTCACTTCAGCAGATTTAAAGCAAAGCACTGTAAAACAGGTTCAAGAAAAATACTCCCACAGAAATCTTTCTTGAAAGCCTCACGTAAACAGCCACCCACACTTCCTTAGCTCCAAGCACAAAAGAATCAAATTTTAGAGAAGATTTCAGCAGAGTTTTTCTTCCCTAAAAGCCTCTCACAGCAAGAACATAGCCTCTCCCTTTTTCTCAAAAAAAATTTAACAATCCCCAAGCCACAGAGAACAAGTGAGAATGAAGTTAGAGAAGATTTTGGCAGCACTTCCCCACCTTTTTTGAATTTCGGCCAGCCAAAAAAAAATTCCAAAGTGGTATTTTAAAGCAAAGAAAAGAGGAAGGAGAAGCCACCTACCAGCCACCCTAGCCAACAAATCGCGTGAGAGGAGAGGAGAAAAAATTAAGGCAAGAAGAAATGCGACCTGGGGCAGAGAAAGGGTCGGCCAGGTGGAATCTTGCGGCTGGGGGAACATTCGGTCGAGGGGAACTCGAGGAGACGAGCCGCGTGCGCAACCAGCGGCGGAATGCCGCGTGTGAGGAGGCGAGGAAGGCGCTCGGCTGGACTGCGGCCGATCGCCTCGGTCTCGGGACACCGAACGGCTGCGGGAGGGAGCTAGGGCACGGGACCGAGCCGGGTAATGTCGAGGGGAAATAATCGAGCGTATGGGATGCTTTTTAATCGGGTTTATGCAAGCCAGGGAAAACCTAAATAAAGTTAGGTTAAATATGATTTAAGAAAATATTTAAGATTTAAAAAAAAATAAAATTTTAATTCGTGTTTCACTCATGCATCAAAACATAACAAAATTGATGTTCTTTTTAGGTAATTTTGATGTTCCGGACGCGTTGGTGAGGTTCATTTCGTCGTCGGAAGTCGTTTTGACGAATTCATCGATTTGCGTGCCAATTTTCTCGTGTCGAAAGTATAGCAATATGGGTGTCCTTTCCTACCAAAATGGGTATCCCGGACGCGTTGGCGCAGTCCAATTTGTTGTCGGAGGTCATTCGGAGAAGTTCGCATTTTCACCTGTCCTTTGGGTTAAATTGAAATCCGATTTCGTGCAAATTCGTGAATTTTGTGCATTTGATGTGTGTATGTGACTAAAAAGGTCGTAACGATGTTTTCCTAAGGCTTGAAGTCCTATTTTGAACATTTTCCTTGAATCTTCGCAAAATAGCCCATAGCCGCTCGTTCATAAAACGATGGTCTTGTGCCAAAGATGCTAGACGTCAAAAGAAAATAGGAATTGGCTAGAATTTCTAGAAGGGTGAGTCTCAATTCTAGTTTTCTAAGATGATCCATAGGAATTTCCAGAGCTAGAACCTAGGCTCTAAGGAGGAGAAGAAAAGACCTCACAAAAATGAGGTCAACAAGTCATAGATGGCCTAGTAAAATGCGCTGTAGTAGAATTAATTTGTAAATATTTTCCAAAAATAAAAGCCAAATAGAATAAGATAGACTAATTGATATCAAGGTCATATGCTATCCTATCAATGGAGCAAATGTTTAAATGACGCGGAGGAAAGTGAAATTCTTCTTGATTGATCTCATTGCCATTGGTGAAGTAGTTTTGGAAGGAATTAAAGACTTTGATATGCTTTGGAGTCATGAGGACATAGAGAGAATGAGTTGTCTAAATTGCACCCTACTTTACAGCACTTCTGATGCAGGTATCTCTGGTATCAGCCCCTTCCTCTTTGCAGTTTTGCCGCCATGACAGCAGCCGTTGCCACTTTTCTCTTCTGAATCCTAGCCAACTTTCATATTTCCTCATCTTTATTCTAAAAACATCTACAACCCTTTTATCGGTCCTTATATAGCATCTAAGAATCATAAATCACTGTCAATTTGTATCGTCTAGAAGTTGTAAAACTTTTCACAATTTGCATGGACTATAGAAATATGGCAGTGGGGGAGGCTCAACAATGCGGTGGCAATTCATTACTAGCTTTTGGTGACTTCAAATATCATCTATTCAACTTTTATGATGAAAAAGTGCGAGGGAAAGATTTTATCTTTCTAAAACAATAATACCCTGTCCGTATGAACATATATCAATGAGAGAGTGAGAGAGAGAGAGAGAGATTGGAAATTAGTCCTGCTTACAAGAGAGCCATTTTTGTAGATATCATATGGCCTCATCACAAAAGGGATGGAATTCAATGTTAACTTAATTCTTGTTGCCAATAAGGCAGCGATAAAAGAAGACATTATGAGTTTTTTTATTACATTTGCCTTTGTTTTGAAGATGACGCCACAAGCTACTGATGTGATCTGTTCCCATTTAGAACGTGTTAATAGTTATGTCTTATAATTTTTTTTTTTATTTCATAGGATATTAGTTGGATTGTATAATTATTCATCCCTGTTCCTAGATATGAAAACTTAAATAATTATTGGTCCATTATTTTTAATTATTTCGTTATTTTGGAGTATTTTTGTAAAAGGAACAAGAAACAATAACAGACAAATATTCCTGCTACTTTCTCCATGAGCATTAAATTTTAATTTCTACATACTTTCTCTAAAAAATCTTATTTCTTCTTCCGTAATATCTAATTTTGTTTCAGTTTTTCCTAATAGAGTTTCTTCCAATTATGAACTTTTATGGATTTTTTCTATAATTTTTTTCTTACTGCAGATATGTTTTGGAGTCAGAATACATGAAAAAGTTTTTTGATTATATTGAGCTCCCAAATTTTGACATAGCATCCGATGCCACTGCAACTTTCAAGGTGAAAAAATTCCTGTTGTGTTAAAAGTTAGTTTTCGCCTGCAATGGGTTTTCTTTACATCTGCCCTGTTTTAACTTATTTTTCTCATGCTAAGATTTTTTTTTAGTTTGCTATTATTAATCTTCTCTTATTTTATCATCCCAAAGTCTCGGATATGGAGCTTAGTATCAATTGAGTTAAAAAACGAGTTATAATATATAATTTTAGTGGGTGTAAAATTAATGAATATTAGTTGATTTTACTTGAAGATGATGCAATAGGGTGATATGCTTAAATATTTCTGTTTTATCAAAAGAGAATTAGGATTTTATTGAAGATATAACTATTTATAATTGAGGCCATTTGGTTTATTGTGATACTTCGAGAGTACTATGCATGCAAATATAAGGAAGATTTTAAAGAATATTTTTTAAATTGCAATTAAATTGATTATTATGTATGGATTCAAATGTTGGGTGATAAAGAAGTTATTGAAAGCTAAGTTGAATTGGGAAGAAATGAGAATGTAAAGGTGGATGTGTGACAAGATTATGAACAATTGCTGTAGAAATGATTATATACTACATGGGTGGTTTGTGCAACACTTAATTAAGGTAGTGAAAAATTGAGTAAATGATTTGTTTGAAATATAAGGTTAATATGAAATAACTTTGGAAAAGAGGCAGATAATGGATTAACGAGAAATTATGTAAAGAGATTTGTGAAATTTATAGTCCACACCTTATTGATTCTGATAACTAATCTTTACTTTATTGCTGAGTAATTGACTATTCTAATTTCCCAAAGTTAATCATGAAAACAAAGTACTATTTGCGCACTATACCATTGAGCAAGAGACTAATTAGTAAATGAAATGCTGGAGGTAATTTATTAATGATGTCAACTCATTTGAATATTTTTACCATTTATTTCAGGAACTTTTGACAAGGCATAAATCAACGGTAGCGGAGTTTCTCTCTAAAAACTATGATTGGGTATGCACTACGTTTTTGTTAGAGATATTGTGGCCAACATTTTTGTATTGTGGGAATTGTAGTACACAAAAGTATTCAATTTGTTTTCTCAATGTTCACAACTCAAGGTCAAGGGTAATTTTGATAAAGATTTTTCACTATTTGGTTAAAATCATTGCCTTTTTACACTACTTAGTTAAGTCGGGAAACTCTCTCTTTTTTATACTCGGCGAAGTTTCTTGTGCTTGCATTATTTTTGTAATTCAGCTCCAATTTTAAGACATCTGCTGAATTCAGTTTATTTAGATGTGCTATAAATTATTATTTTTTAGGGGCATCTACATACATTCCACACAATTCTTACATGTCAATGTATATTGCACTTAAACATTTATATTTACATACATACCACTCATTTTTTTTGACATCACATCAAAAATATCACTATCACCAACCCTTTAAATGTGCAATACACCTTTTTCTTAAATGTTTTTTTAATACCCAATTGTTATAAATGTAAATATCAAACTTTAGGTGTTAGATATGTAAATACATAAGAATTGTATGGTATGCAAATTTCCCTATTTTCTATTTGCCTATTAGAGCACATTTTGCCATTGTCAGACTGATAACGAGATATTTTTAAATTCATTGGTGTTACTGCAAAATTTATCTTTGCCTTACTGCCTCAGAACTTTATTTAAATCTTTGTTTTTGGTTTGTGTTTTATTTTATGAATGTGCTTTATTTTTGTATTTTTTATTTTAATTTTTATTGAAGAGAAATGCCATCTCTCTTCCAAAAAAAAAAAAAAAATGCATTTAAATTAAAACCACATCAACTTATGATTAGGTGGAATAATAAAAATATTTTTCAACAAAGAGTACGGCACCTATTACGATTGATCCAGTTATGTTATTGGAGCTCCCAATGTTTTCTTTTTTATTTTTATTTTTTAATTTTTGTAGTTGTTTGGGAGTGTAACCTTTTTCTTTTTCTTTTTTTTTTGCTGGAATAAGATTCTGGCAATTAATATCTAAACCCAATCGTCTTTTGTGTACACCTTTTAATTTCTCTATTTTGAATATTTCAAAACCATTTAAACCTATTATTCTTTTCTCTTCTATTTAACCAGTGGGCATTCCCACCCCATATTTACTAAAATCCTTCACTCAATTGCTCCTAATGTTTACTATATATTTATCTTAGCATACTCATTTATGCAGGGTGATGGAAAATGAGATTTGTGTGTTTTATTAAATAGAATAGTCTCTTATGTTTTACAGTGGTTAATACAAAAACCTGAAGGAATACCAAACAAACAAGGATTGATCTGACAATCTGAAAAATTTACTAATTTTAACTATAACCTCAAGTTGGAGCATTTACGTCAATTAATTCTGGCTTTTTAGGCTGTTATGAAAATAGAAGATTACCGAAAGGTTTGGTGAACATATTTGCAAGTTGGTGTAAGCCAGGGGAAGACAATACAGGTCATGTAGGATTGAATATGGAGTGTGATGATCATTACATAGTCGTTTACTTGCCATCGTTTACTTGCTGAAATGGCTATTGACAAGTGGAGTTTAGGTAGCACCTCATGAGGTATATGGCAAGCCGATTGGGACAACATTGATTGTTGGTCTTGAAGTGGGTTGAGGCCGTTCACTGTACACTTAAAGAGGTTGGGAAATTATAAACATGAGCAAGAGTGAAGAGGAATGGATGAGGAGTATGATTGGGACTGAGAAGAGGTGGCATAATATGGTGTTGACTCGTGCAATGTCACATATGTAGAAATATAAATTTGTTGAGCAATATTCTTGTTATTAATAGGAGTAACCTAGAAAAATGGATTGCAGGGCTTATTGTGAAAGTTTATCACCCGTATGAAAAGAATCCATGAAGCATTTACTTCCAATGACATGTCGATGGAGAGAAAAAAGAGATACCTTTGGATTGAGAATGGAAGAGGGGAGACTCTTTATGAGATAACATATAGTTGAAATAGCATCACCCATAAAATGTAACATGAGCATAAGCAACATTGTGCATATGATTTTATGGTCGTGAAGTATACAATTTCTACTTGAGTTGGGGTTGGCTAGAAATCGGCTTGTGGCTTGTATTCAATTTCAATCCATCTCTGCATGAAATTGAATCAAGCTCGATTTGACTTGAAATCGAAACAAGCTTTCTTAACTTAAGCTATTTGGATTCGTTTTAACTCAAAAATCAAAAAAAGATGGCTCATTTCGATTAAAATTAATGAATAAAAATAAATTTAAAAAAAAAAACTAAAAAATCCTATCATTCATGTATTCAAAACTTTTAATTAGCATTCTATTAAATAAATTTAAATATATAAAAAATATTAATAAATAAGAAAAACTTTGAGCCAATCTTGAGATAGTTCTAGTTGATTCGTGTACGGCTAAAGATCGGATTGAAAAAAATTCGATCAATGGTTTTGGTTCATAGCTCGACTTGTTTGCTTTGATCCAATATCGATCCGAGTCGAAATTCAAATTAATTTTGAAGCGATTGACAATCTTCAAGCTAAAGTTTTAGCCTTATGACTATGCTTGTATTTAGCATCACCATTCTCTTGGGATATATGAGGATAAAATACTCTGATAAATGATGTCATTTACAGCACAAGTGAATTTGAGTTTGCATATATTCAAGAGAATTATCAATATGAGGAATTTTAGTTATTTTGAAAATTATTATTTTTTTTATAAGAAATGCAATAGATAGCTGAAACACATACTTCCATTTCAAAAATCATAACTAACATGAGAGTGTTCATTAATGAAGATTACAAAATATCAAAAACATTAATGTGTAAAAATAGGATTAGGAACCTAAATTTCTATATGAAATATATCAAATAGGGCACTATCAGGACTTCAGTTAGATGTGTCCTTCGGTTAGATGAAGGAAAAGACACTCATTGATATTTATCAATTTTACAAGCATTGTATTCAAACTTAATTATTTAAACCATGGTAATGGTAATGACCTAAACTACAATGCCATCGTTATGTAGTATGGTGTGAAAGGCAGGAGGAATCATGCTTTACTAGTTGTAGATTCCACCTGTTTCAACACAACCACTAATCCCTTTTCTTTCATGGAGATCTTGAAAAACATAATGATAAAGTTAAAAATCAAAGAACATTAACGAGTTTTAGCTAGACAATAAATGCATTGTATATTAATGCCTTTGCTAAAAATTGTCTAATGGGAAGAAGCATCAGCTACAAGGGCAAGTGGTTAAAAAAGGTCAAGTGAGGAAAATTCTTCAAACATTGATCACCTCATGTATGACAAAACATCAAATTCTAAAATCCATTAAGCTTTACCATGGTTGATAGCTACCCCTCCTTTCTTGTGAAGTTTTTCTTAAAAAAATTCTCTCAAGAATTCTATCCTTCTCAACAACTCATCTTAAGAGCTTACTCCTTTTCAGTGACTTTTTAAGACCTTCCTATTGGCGTACACCTATTTTTATAGTTGAGTAGTTCCAACAAAATCATAAGATGAAACAATTTTAGAAGCAAACATAAAAGTCTTAAGAGTTTTGAATTAAGTGATTATATTCCACCTAGGAGATTGTGATGGATCTCAAAGGAGTGGTGGTAGTGTGAAAGCAATCAATAGGGACGAATGATAAAAAAAACATATTGGTAGGAGGAGGATAATAGAACATGGCCACACATTGGTCGAAAGGATGAAAATCATGACCAAACGAAAATGACTAGAGAGGGATGGTCATCCTTCCACATCCATATCAAATTTTAATTTAGTGTCCATGAATATAACCTCCATGAGCATCATAATGCTAGTAGTGAGAACAATTTTATTAAGAATATGTGTAGAAGGAGATATAGCTTAGGAGCCATAGAATCTGTAATTCACTGAGATTGCATATGTTAAAGGGATAGATGAAGTTTAGAGATGCATTTAGCATCAAGGACTTATTTTTTGTTGTTAGATATTTAGATTTGTACTAAAGTAGGTTATCCTTCTTACTCCACGGGGCGCTTTTATAAGAACCCAACCTACACTATGAGGGATATAATCTATCACGGCTCAACCTATCCGATATCAGGTTGAATCTCACAATTTTATCATTAATAGCCACCTATACTGATATTGCTTCATTATGAGCATACTTAACTATAAAATTTTCAAAATAGCTTCAACTTTTATGATTAAATGCATCTCACATGTTTTATCTAATTTGTTTTTAGTTTACTTATATACTATAAAAAAAATTCCTACTTGATTTGTGATTATTATTTTGTTCTCCTTTGTCCGAAAAGCCTGCCATGAGTCACTTTTTAGCTGGGTAATCACACCTTGTCCTATTTTTTGGACCCATTTAGATTGGAAATGCCATGGTTTAACTAAATTTTGCATGGCTTATTCTTGGGCTACAAATTGTACTAGAGGAGGTCTAGCTTTGATGCTAGACATTTACTCTTTAGATTTAAATTTGTAGGAGGTCATCACCCATCATAAGAGTGATCCATTACGGGCACATGTAATAATGGAGTTCCTAAAGAAACTCACTTACTAACACTAAATAAGTATCTCATATATTTGATCCAACCCATTACTTATATAACCCAACAACCTTTACTACCATCCTTAAGTGGGATTAGCTTCATTCCTACTCTCTCTTAGGAGCTACCATATTAAAAACCTTTAAGGAGTCGCTCTTTGTTTGGGCCTCTGCTCCAATGGCCATGCCTCACCCTCTCTTTTAAGTTGCCATCTTTAAATTTAGGTTGTCACACTATAATAGAACTTGATGAAAAAAATCCTTATGTTGCAGAGAAGAAGGATTGGAGTACAAAATATACAAACATATAGCTTGAAGTTGGTATTTTCTTAGAAAAATTGAAGCAGAGAAAGGCCCACATGGTCTTAGCAATCTCTGTGAAACTTGACTATGGAGGCAATAAAACGTTTGAGATTATGGATCATCAAATCAAGAATTACATTATTAAATACTTTTCATTTGGAGAAGTTGACAACATGAGAGTGAATGACCTCACATAAGAGTTGGCTAATACTGTTGAACTTGATCGTGGAATCAATGGTGAAGGAGGGTTTCAAATCTTGTATAGGTTTAGAGGTCATGACATCTTGAGTTAGAGAAGAAGAGAAAAAATCACTACACTTTTTAAAAAAGATCACGCCTGTAGTAGCAAAAGAAGGGTTAGTGAGAGAGATTTTTTTAGTGGCATTTATGGGTATAAAGGAAAGCTAGGGTAGGTTTTTAGGCAGGCCCCAGTGACAAGCGTGCACTAAACAAGTGCGATATGATAATGGTTGAGGAAACCCACACGACTGTAGAACTATTTATAAACGTGAAAGTGGATCGGTAAGCGAGGGATACAAGCATTTGAAGGGGAGTTAGGGTGTACATGAGTCAAAAAGGAAGAAAAAATCGTGTTAGCTGGTAAAAATGAGGGTAGAGCAGGAGACGGGGGTTCATGCATCAAAAGTTGAGTGAGTCTATGCAATAATCAATGAATGAAAGAGCACATGAGTTGTGTGATGCATTGTAATGTGTGATGTGTGTGAGAGAAGCGAGCCAACATGCAATAATTTTGGTGATGTGGTTTGTACAAATGCTTGTATATCCTCATCGGCATGCTGAAGGAGCTAAGCACATGTGATTTTCTCAACTTTTATGTAGAAGATGGTGAGGGATTAGTGAAGGATAGGATTTTCGTACTCTAATATTGTGTAAAGAGGAAAGTTTTTTTTTTTTTTGGTTTATTTAGTATGGGGATCTCCTATGTATATTAGGAGAAAGGATACAATGTCTTTTAACTTTGAAAATAAATAAAGTTCACTAGACATAATAAGACAACTTTTCCTAATGTAAAATATGATGCTAGGATTGCCAAATTGAACTTTCCAGTCAACACTTTCATTCATAAATCATCTTAGATCATAATGTAATTTTTCAAAGTTTTACTTAAAGCCCCATCCTTATATGCTAGCCCTCATAAATGATTTTTATGACTTTCTTAGTCTGATTTGTGACCTCAGCCCTATCAAGTTCTACAACCTCGCAACTACTTGGCGTTCTTTTGTCTGAGCATGGATTGTTATCTTTCAAGGAGTATTGTATGTGGTCCATGTTAGCATTTTTGCCGTGTCAAGAGTTGAGGTCAAGCTTGATTGAAATAGAATATTGACAGAAGAAATATAACTTGGGAGAGGTGAGGTAGAGGAAAATACATGCATGCGTCTCTGTTCATTCGTCCATTGATCAAGCCTCTAAACCCATTTAAAATTAGCTGGGCTGCTTTATAGCTAGGCTAGATTGAACCAAACATTGAGTTGATATTGAATTACTGATTCATTAGAATTGAATGAATTTCTAACCTTAAATTCTGGGTGCCTTGTTCTATATCTTATACATAGTAACCTCGAACTAATGTATTGAAAAAATAGTACATAATAATTTGGAATAATCCTAGGGAAGCGCTTTTCTTGGTTCAAATTTAGTAGTTTGAGTGAAGTGTCAAAATAGAACTATTTATGTGGGGTTATTTTAGTCCCATAGCTAATAAAAATGTCAAATTAGTTTCCATACTGTTTTAATGGGGGCTAAAATAGTTCTCATTAGGGACTATTTCAACTCTTTAAAAAAAATCTTGAGACTAAATTGACATTTTTATAAACTCTGGGATTAAAATGAACCCCTTGCAAAGAGTTAGGGGGTCATTTTGACACTCTCTTTAATTGTGCTTATTTTGTTTGCTAATTTGTTGTTCACATGAATTTTTTTTTTCAGTTTTTTGCAGACTTTAATGAGAAGTTGCTATCTTCTTCCAACTATATCACAAAAAGACAAGCTATCAAGGTGCTGTTTCTTTTATGTTTATATTGATAAGAAAATTCGTTCCACATTGCTTTAGCCCTGTATAACTATGAATTGGGAGCATGCCACAAAGAGAAAAAGTTTATTGTATATTTTAATTTTTATGTTAAACTTGTAACTAGTGAATACAATAATCAAACTAACCTTTGAATACTTGCAGCTTTTGGGAGACATATTGCTTGATAGATCAAATTCTGTGATTATGTTGCAGTATGTTTGTTCGAAGGATAATATGATGATTCTAATGAATCTTCTGAGGGTATGTAGTATCCTTTGTTGCTATGTAACTTTGTATTTTTGAAATATATATTAAAATCACTTTTTTGAAACCTTTTTATGGTTTTCATTTAAGCATTTTCTTTTTTTTTTTTTCATTAATTTGCAACAAAGCCTAGTCATGCCAACATTTGTAATTATATATTTGGCAATTTTATTCATTAATGAAAATTATGCTGAATTCCTTCATGATGACCAGTTTGAAACATGACTTCTTATTTTTTGTATTTTCTTAGAAGCTTTAAGTAAACATTCCTATGATATTACCTTGTCATGGTTTTTATGATGACCTAAAGTTCACTGGATGTCTATTGATTCATTGTTAATATTTTCACAAATTTGATGTGGACTATATTTTTTCTCATTCTTTATCATATTTGATATTTTAGGGGGTCTGATGATTATACATGATCTGGAGATTACATAAAAAATATAACTAGTTGGATCATGGAATCAAAATACAGAGAGACTAAGAAATCGCGATCATTGAAATTTACATATATGATTTTTTGATTGGGACTATTAATAGTGGTGATTCTCAGGTCAAATTATGGATAATGAAGTTTAAGTCAATGATTCTCATATCACACTGGTGATGAAGATGGACAATGCATAAAATTTGGGCTATTGAATAGTTATTTGTAGGAATGGATAAGACCGATTGAATTATTTATGCCATTGACTAATAACTAAAGGTTTTAGGACTCTTGCTTCTTGATCAAGTGAGAAACTTGAAGATTTTTGCGGAGAATTTTTATTTTTTATAAACATGGGGATTGATTCTACTCGTTTGGTGATTTTTTTCGCTGTACTACAATTTAATGTTCTACGTTTTTGTATTTGATTGAATTTGTGATTGATTTTATTTGAACTTCGATACAATCTGGGCTACGAAGAATGCATGGTTTTTTTAATTTGCTGCATAGCCTTGCTTTCATTTCAAGTTCTTTTCTAGTTGATAATTATTGAATTATTATTCACATTGAATTTTTTTTTCATAATTTTGGTTTTCATCTAAAGCAACCCATAGATGTTAATGCTAAAATTAGTAGCCTGTAAACTACGTATTATTTCGTGGTTTAAAAGGTTATAGACCATATAACATCTTATCATCTGATTTGGTATTAGAGCTTAAGATTAAATCATAATGTCTTTTACCTGTAGTATATAAATTTAAAAATTTAAATGAAACTGCTTTTACTATGATTTATGAGAATTTTAGAATAATTATTATAAAGCTAAGATATGTTTGATTTCTCAAGATTTGAATTTGCTTAAATAAAATTAATGGGACTTGCTTTGTTTTTTTTTTTTTTTTGCAAATGCTGTTGAAGTAAAACTTGCTTAGGCTAATATGAAATATAAACATATAAGATTATTAATATTATCAAATGATTTTAAGGATAAGCTGCATGATTAATTAAAGAACTTTAAAAACGTTGAATATTCTCTTTATGCGTGTGAGTAATTTAGGTAATAGTGTTTGACAAGAAATTAAGCATGAATTAAACTACAATTCACTAAATATAATATATGAGACTTTATAATGTTTTTTTTTTAAATACAGTAATTATATTGGGATTACTACACCTGTGCTTAAAGTCATAGTTTTGGGATTAAGGCACTTGTGCCAAATATTTCTTAGGAAAAAAAAATTTCACATAAAACCAATAAGATGCCCATTAACTTATGTTTTCTGTTGAAGAATTCTTGCTTCATTAGTTGTTAAACGAAGAATTAGCTCTAAAAAGCCTGCAATTGCAAAGTGATCCTAATATCAACTTTATTAAACATAAATTTAAACTTGAATTTACTCTAAAATGTATTCATGAATGTAACCTAAAATTTAGCCGGAGTTTAAATTTAAGTTTCAAATTGAATTTGAGCGCATGATAATCTTTTAATCTGATTCTCATATAGAATTTGATTGTTTTCCGAATATTTTGAAATTGAATAAATCATGTGTTTTAAAATTATTAATTCAATTATGCATTGAATAATATAACTCTTGATGAATTATTTATCAAACTTAACACTACAAGTTCAAGACAAACTTATTATGACTTTGTTTTTTATTCTTACTTTCCTGAGCTACAAATTTATAGTAAGTATTCTTATGGAGAAAGTAACGCTTTAACTCATCAATTGCCTAATTATGCTAGATACAACAACAACAACAACTAAGCCTTAATCCCACCACGTGGGGTCGACTACATGAATCCTTTTTCTCCATTGCGTCCTATTTAGTGTCATATTTTCATTAATATCTAATATGATCAAAAGGATTCATGTCATGATTTTTTCGACAAGTTTTATGCTGGCTGTCGAATACCTAACACAACCTTCCACTTTTCACATCCGGGCTTGGGACCGGCAATGGACTTAAAAAAAATCTGAAATTTAAATGATCCACTACTTAGTTGAAACCAAAAAGTATGATTCATCACGACTTAACCTTTATACCATGTAGGTTAGGTTTTTTGAATTGGTTGTCCATAAATGTATGTCATATTCATTGATTTTTTATTAAAAAAGTTTTAACAATTTAATAAATATTAATTTGTTTTAACTTCATTATTGCTCTTTGACTCTGTTATTGTGCATCTGTTAGGAAATATATCAATATTTTTGCATTTTATTTACATTCAAGATATCCTTTTGCATAACTATCCGTTAATCATATGCATGATTTACATAAGAATATTTGCAATTGTAAATTGATTAAATGAAACTTTTTTTTTAATTTGATTTGATCACAAGGTGTTCCATAATCGTTCAAATTATAATTTGACTAGGTTTTAAGCCCCATTTTAATTGTAATATTATTATAGTTGTTTTTAATTAATAATACATGTGTAGTCATTGTACAATTTCCAATTTGACAATAATTTCAAATTAATTTTTGAAGAAAATATAAACTTAAATTTTGCTAAGTAAATGTCTGGTATTTTAATATATTTGGAAAAGACAAAAAATAAAAAGAAAAAAGAAGTAAAAAAGATGACAAGCAACGATTCCTCAAGTTATTGATGTCGAATCCTCAATCGGTCTAGATCTCAAATCGTTAAGGCAATAAAGTTGAGAAATCGAGCAAAGGTTATAGAAACTATACTTGATTTTTATAATTGCAAATAAATTCCAAAAGTTCATAATGATGTTTCTATTCTTGGAATACACTAAAAACATCGAAGGATGAACCATCATTATCCTTACTAAATTCAAAATAAAGAAAAAGGAAAATTTACATATATACGTCACAGTTCTTATGCGTTTACATATCTAATACCGAAGGTTTGATATTTACATTTATATACATTGGTAATAAAAATAAAATAGTGTATTTCATTTTAAAAGATTACTATTAGTGATTTTTTATGCGACTTTAAGCATCTGAGAATTATGTACGTAAATATGAAAGTTTAGGTGTTAGATATGTAAACATATAAGAGTTGTGTGGTATGTATGTTAATGCTCTTTTCATAAATAATGATAAGTTGACCAAAAATAGTAAAAGGGAGAAGAAATTCATGAATGCTGGTTATTGCATCATAGCCCCCCTTGTCATAACTCTCTCCAAAAAAATAAGGTGGTGGAAGCTCTTGAAGGTGGATGATATCATCCTTTTGTTATACTAGATATAGCATTTCATATGTTATAAATAGAATTGCCTATGGAAAAAATAAAAGCACAAACTGGCCATCAGAAACCGCTACAAACTTAGATTGGTATGCTTCCACTTCCAAGGTTGTAATATTTGGAGCGTGTTTTTTTCTTTACAATTTCTTTTTGGGACTTTAGTCATTATCGCTGTTGTGGTAATTTTGCCACATTGTTTTGGCCTGTAGCAATTAAAGATTTGTTTTGCGACAACATCTTTTTTATCTGTTATTTAGGGATTATATCAATCAACAGACTTTCATGTTCATGAAAAAGTTTTCTTATGAGCCTTTTCGTGCTGATTTTTGCTTATGAAGCGCTTGCGACCTTCTTTGAATTTTCTTTTGAGGAAATGAAGGAAATTAAAATAGGTGATTCGTAATATTTGATATTAAGGAATTGGAACTTGCGAGTTTTTGGCTAGATACAAGATGAATTGAATGAATTTTTTTCTTATTTTGGTTGCTTGGTTAACCCCAGGAGGCATATAAAATTCACTTATTGTTTAGCAATAATGAAATAAGATTTCAATTTTTTTAATTTTTGCTGTGTGCATTGTTAGTTGTAGATTCTTGGAGCCCTTTGTTAATCCTGACGACGAGTGAGTTTCTGTTAGATCGGCACCTATGGCGCTGCCCGCTAAATATTGAGACGGCGCGAGACTAGAAGGGTAATATAGTAATTTGTTATTTATTATTCTTTGGTATAAATAGGGCTTGATAATATTAGAGTCAGTTTATGTGTGATTGTTGTCTCAAATTTTAGGTTTAGGTTTAGGGTTTGGGGAGAGACCGCCTATCCCTCGAATTGTAGATGTTTATGTATTCAGAGTTGTATTGCTTTGATTTGGTATCTCAGCCGAATAAGCTCTTTTATTTCTGCCCAAAATTCCACAAAAATCTATCTTGTTTCTTATCAAACAGGTATCCAAAGCCTCTACTTTCTTTGTCGTCGTTTACTCCCAAGGAAATTTTTTATCACGAAGGCATAACTTTGTACGCCGCAATCCTGTCGTGGTTTTCCTGCTAGCTAGAATGGAGAATGTATCAGTTTGGTCACGAATGCGTGCAGTCTCGTATTTGGCTTCCTAGTTGAATTGAGATTTTATTGCGAGGTTCGGTTACACAAACGTGTGTTTGTACGCCACACGATCTCGTCACTGGCTTCCCAGCACTCGAATCGTGATTGGGGCATGCCGCGTTCTCAACCTGGGCTTACCGGTGAATTTATGACAAAGTTCCTTCAAGAAGGCGGCGTGACCGAGATGATTGTAGGCCTCTTTCTGCTACTCCGCCATTTTGAAATAGTCGAGACGACCTATTAGAATTTTTGGAACCATAAAAAATGAAGTGAATTTATTGTTTTTAAATTGCAATGTCGCTAATATTTGTTGAAATTAAGAGTTCGCAACCTGTGACCTTATTTTTGTTCATTTACACATACCACCAAATATTTACATATTAAACACCTTTAGTTTAATTTTTCCAGTTATATCACCCAAATCTTTCATATGACATAAAAATACCACCATTTTAACTTTTAAAATGTGAAATACACCTTTTCATCGAAACGTATAATGGTGTGTACGGAAAAATTGAAGTTCTGGGGTTAGATATGTAAATATATAGTAATTGAGTGGTATGTCTGTAAATCTTCCATTTTTTTGTGTGTTCATTGTGCATCTCATCGTATCTTTTATTTTCAAATTAAGATTGTTTTTAGATTTATATGATAAGATTACATGGAGATTGAGAGTACTTATGCATAAATCTGCTTTTCTGAAAGCTTATGCAGTTACGTATGAAGTCTATATGCAAAAATACCCTTTATATTCCTTCTTCCAAATATTATAGACATTATCGTTAAGAAGCTAATAAATCTGCTTCTCTGAAAGCTTATGCAATTATGTATTTGATATATATTTCATATTGGTTTCCACTTGCAGGAATCAAGTAAAAACATCCAAATAGATGCATTTCATGTGTTCAAGGTACCAAAATCTTCATTCCTAAATCTCCATATTTTCCACTGTGCTTCATTAAGGGGTGTAACTTAGTCGAGCTGACTTGAAAGCCGGCTCGAACTCCGCTCGATAAATGGCATGTGAGCTGTGCTCGATGAGCTGACAAGTTAAGGTTAAACCAGCCTGACTCAACTCGTTAACTCGTAAACGAACTCGTTTAAAAAATATTACGGGCATTTATTTACATACCAAACAATTTTTTATGTTTTTTATGTCTAACACCTAAACTATCATATTTACATGCATACCACTCAAAATCTTACACCGAGTTATAAATTTAAATATCAAACTTTTGTTATTAGTTATGTAAATGCATAAGCATTGTATGGCATGTATGTAAATTTCCCAAAATATTAATATAGATAATCTTAAAATATATTAAAATGCAAGAATTTATCTTTAAATTATTAGAAATATTTTAAAAATAATATTTAACATTTTCTATCATGTGATCTCATTATTTATCTTCTAATTACTTATTTTATTTGTTATTTTATTATAAAACTTACTTGAATTAATATTGGTCTCTCTCTTTCATAATAAACAAGTTGGCTTGTGAGCCTGCTTGTACTCATAGAATTAAGCTCGAGCTCAAGCCATCTGAGCCGGAATCGACTCGTCTACTCCTTGGACTCCATTTTTGATTGATTGCTCATTATTGCTTCTCCCTCCTGCAGTTATTTGTAGCAAACCAGAACAAACCAGCTGAGATTGTAACCATACTTGTCACCAACAGAAACAAGCTTCTTCGGCTCCTGGGTGACTTCAAGCTGGATAAAGGTTGGTGCCAATTCATTATTTATTAGGTGGCAATTTGCAAAACTTCTTTGCATTATTTATTTATGGTTTTGTTGCAGAGAATGAACAATTCGATGCAGATAAAGCTCAGGTTATGAAAGAGATAGCATCCCTGTAACTGTAGCCATGAGGTAACTTTACTCTTTCCAGATGGGGAAAGACTTCATGTTGTAAAATTGGTGTAAAATATTTGATGGAGATTAGAAGATTTGATCTCTCATATCTATGAAATTTCTGTAATTGCTAGGAGATAAATATAATAAAATTTGAGAGGTAGAGAATATAAGTGGTGCTGCCATCAGAATCATGTGTTTGTAGGGAGTAAGTTTGAGTTGTAATGACATTGTAGAGAAAACTTTGGAGATGGTTTGCTTTACTTGTTACTTGTGTATTATATATTTTGGCCTCTTAACTTGATATTATATATAAACGACTAGAATAAAATGTGGTACAATGAAGTGTTAAAATAGTTCCCGACTATTTACACAGGGTCGTTTTAATCCTACAGTTTATCGAAGTGCCAAAGTAGTTTCGACTATTTTAAAATTGAGCTCTAATAGTCATCGATGGGATTATTTTAGTCTCAATTTAAAAGCTCAGGGGGCTATTTTGACATGCCATCAATTTTGGGATTAAGACACTCTCATCTAAATAGTTAGAGACTATTTTAACACACACAATCTCTCTATCTAGAGAGAGAGAGAGAGAGAGAGAGAGGTATAACCTAGGGTTAAGCACTATAATTTATGCCAAATTATTATTATTATTAGCCGACAGCTGCTGTATTAATTTTCTTGCCGCCGTGTGTTCAGTTGTTGCTATATTTTATGAACTCATATTAAGAAGTGATTAAGTAGTAATCATTGAGTTGTTAGAAACATAAAATAGTTTAAATTGATGCAACATTTATTATTCGAAGTGTTTTGTTGAACCATCTTGTTATGATTTTTAATATGACAATAATGAAAACTTTAATTACCCCCTGAATTGCTAATAAATTACAAATTAGCAAATATTAACTCAATTGAAATTTTCTTAATCAAAGCCTTGATCAATAATTAAAAACTAAAACAAAAAAAAAACACATTTTTTGAACCAAAGTTGAGACAATGCTGAATTTATGAAAATAAAACTTCTATAATTACAACTATAGATTTTCAAATCATTATTGTAAATAAATAAGATGAAAAGGTTTAATAAACATGAAAAAATATATATTAATAATAATAATAAAAAGCTTCAGAAACAGAAGCATGTCCTAACTACAATAGTCAAGCACAACAAGCCCGGTGCCACTATAAACACATCAATAACATATGAAAATTACATCTACAACAACGAAAAACTATTACGTATGTAGACCATATTCATGCGAGTTCTGTGTACAACAGTGTGCAACAATGTTATACATGGAGTCTGCACAAATACAGAATCAGTACGTAATATTCTCTCTACCCGCCCTCCTCTCTCTCTCTCTCTCTCTCTCTCTCTCTCTCTCTCTCTCTCTCTCTCTCCATCCTAACTACCAAGTAACAAATTAATAATATAAACCCAAACCCTAATAAAAAATATCAGCCAACAAACACACAAAAAGAACCAAACCTTAACAGAAATCCTTCTCCATATATATATATTTCTAAACTCCTTGATGTTGTCTTGCACCATAACCATTAGTGCCATTCACTCCATTAACACCATTGTGAGACTTATCAGATCCACCTGCCCTCTTCCTCTTCAAAACAACTCCCCAAGTAAAGACTTCGAGGATCACGGCGATGCCTCCGAGTGACGCAATGATCCCGATATAAGCATGCTTCCACTTTTCGTCGGGGTCTAAGATATCGAATCCCTTGAAGATGTTGACAATGCTGAGGACAATGACGGTGTACCCGACGGCATGATGGTATATGTTCCAATATAAGCGATATTTGTGATCCTTCTTCGGCCTCAAAAGCAATGCAAATACCTATATGATTCATATTCATATTACATTACATGTTAACTCATTCAAAAATGATATAGAGATCATGATTTCATACATGTTTACTCCTACGTCTTATTGTCTTATTGTCATCGTTGCAGATTTCACTATGATGGGAAACAAGTAGGCAATGAGATTGAAAGATATTTATACGTAGGATGTAAATCAGATCAAAGTGTACACAATTAAGAGTAGCGCGGAGTATAGGTGTTAAAGATTGCCTTGACGTATGAATTTGACCTGAACTCGATTAAAAAAATTCAGATTTGGGTTCACTTGAATAATTTTTGGGTTAGGTTCAAGTTATGAATCCTGATCCACTTACTTTTTTCAGTCGGGTTTGGGTTGACACACCAGCCTTGATATTGACCCACTAACATAAAATTGAATCGAAATCGACATGTCAACTTGAAATTGACCTGAGATTGACCCAAAATCAACCCGAATAGCTATTATGTCTTATATTAAACATGTTATATGGGTCAAGTTCAAGTTCACAGGTTAAAGACAGGTAGGGTTTAGGTTTTACTTTTAGACTCATTTAATATCCAGGGTTGTGTTCTGGTCAAACAATTCAAATCGGGCCAATTTCAGGTCGAACCTGAACCCAACCCGCGAACCAAATTTGACAAATCTAGCACGGAGAGATGAATACCTGAAGGGTAGCGAGGGTGAAGAGAGTGATGCCGATGTTGCGATGCGAGTGGTAGGTGATTCCCTTCGAGTCGCTGCCGAGTTTAAGACCGGTCCCCCATCCGGCGACTCCGACTACATAAGCAGAGCACTGGCAAGCAACATGGAGATAGAACCATGCTGGATCAGCAGACTTGAACACTCTCATGTACCTTGCAATTATGGCTCCAATGGGCATCAAAATCCCCCAACTCACCGCATTCAAAACTCCATGTGTCTGCAAATCATTTATATAATCATGATATTTTTGTTAGATTGATTGATAAAGAGGAATTCTTGACAATAAATATATTTTCATTAAAAAGATGGGAGATTATTAGGCTTAATTTGTAATAAGTGGTGTAAACAAGTCAAGATATCAAGCCATCCCCGACTTAAACTTGAGTTTAAGCTCGACCTTAATTAATTAATCATCTTCAAGCTCCGAGGCTGAACTCGGACTTCGTTCTAAAACTTTTGACTCAATTTATAAGCTAATGAGTCAAATAAAAGCAATCTTGAGTTAAGTTCCTTAGCTCATCAAGTTCAACTCATGAACTATATCGAGATGAGCCTGAGTCAACTCAAGAGATAGCTTCGCTCAATTACAAGAAATTATTACGTGCAACTATTACACGTACTGTGGGCACGGTGCCGAGTGGCGTGGCCATATCCAGTCGTCCGGACATACAAGCACCCGCACTTAATATGCCTCCCTCAATTACACCCCTATCTAGAATCCCAAACTCCATCAATAATTCCCATTAAATACTCCTCCCAAGCAAAACAACAAACATAAATCAAAAGAACCATAGCAAAAGAATATAAACTTACATTCTTGCGATGCAGCCTCGAGCTCCCGGCGGCCGCCGACGACTGGCCGGACAGCAAATCCAGCGTCGCCGTCGACTGAACATTCGGCCCGGTGGTCGGATGACCGGACGGCAATCCATTAGAGAAGGTATTGGAAGCTTGCCACACATGATTCACCCTCGTCCTGTTTCCCGGCAGCTGAATCGTCGCATAAATCGTCATCATATTGCTGGCAAACTCAGAACCCATTCTGTAAACCTTGAAGCTAAGACTCGAGTTCTTCACCACGGGATTGGATAGAGTTATAGGCGAAGATACGGTGGTCATCACGTTCCTGGAATCGTGGAAGGCGAAGATTGTCTGAGCTCCATCCATGCCGGAGCCGGTGGGGTTGAGAGCCCAAGCGATCCATCCGCCGGAGGTTTGAGGGGCGCGGTAGGCGAGGTCGACGGTAGAGTTCGCCGGATGGTAGGTCCAGTGGAGGGTGGAGGAGAGGACGGGGAGAGAGTTGCAGAGAGAAAAGAGTCTGTTTTGGGAGAACGTGTCGGATGTGCAGCTTTGCTGGGAGGAGGAGAGTGGGGAGAGAGAAAGGAGAAGGAGGAGGAGGAGGAGGAGGGGGAGAGAGGTTGATTGGATCTGCATTTTTTGAGGGAAAGATGGGATTTTGGTGATGGCGGATAGAGGGAAGGAGGGGATTCGAGGGGGGAGGGGGATTAAAGAAAGGGTTTTGATGGCAGCAGGAGGGGGGAAGAGGGATTTGGGTTCTTAAAAAAGGGAAAGGGGAGGGTGGGGGAGTTGAGAGTTGTTGACTGGTAAGATTTGGAAATGTGGAAGCTCCACTGGTTGGGAGGATGGCAGGAGGCTTCTTTCTGCCTCCCACCAACTCCTCCTCACGTCTAAATGTGCCTTCTTTTTCAACGTGATCGACAAAAATAAAGAAAAAAAAAACTTTTATTTTTTTAAAGTGAGAAAAAAACTTGATTTTTAAATTTTTGTTCATTTTTTTATTATTAATATTTAGTTTTGATTCATCCCCAATCTGTGATGAAAATCAACTTGTGGCTCGTTATATTTGATTTCGAGCTGAGCCGACTCGAAATTGAATCGAACTCAATCGGGTGGATTTACCAAAGTTTTAATCAACTCTTTGGCGTATAAATATTCAATGACGAAAAAATATAATATTAATTTTTTGTAAGAAAAAAAATCATTAAATTGGGCTTTGATTCATTGTTTGCATCCTAAAGCGTGTGGAATTCTTGAAAATGTATGCTTAGAAAAAACCCATTAATTCAAGTGGTCAATGTAATTTACACTATGCACCTCTACTATGTTAGGCATGACAATTTACATCTTTGTCACACCGCACAAGGAATGCACATTCAACAACTATACTTAATCCAACTTTAATCTAAACTATAGTTAATCTAACCTCTGTTTAAGGTTTTGAATTTTTCTTCTGAAATTTAAGAATTTTGATGAAATGGTTATAGAATTTATAAATCTTATAGATTTTGATTTGCACTTATAATACTATAGTAAAACCAATGGATAACTTAAATATTTATTTAAGCTACTAACCATGGTTAGTCATGATCCCATGTGATTAAGCGTAGGAGCAACGACTCTTGTTACCAATTCTAACCCCTCCCACCTAATCCCTTAGCTACGTTTGTGATAGGCAGAGCTCATGTAAGCATGGCGCTTAACATTCCGATTTCCTTTATTTCGATCGGATTTCAATTAGAGCCAAAATTTGAATCAATTTTCGAGCAATTAAGGATCGAACAAAATTAGCTAAATTAATAACCTAACATCACTAAAGTTGTTAAAAATCTGATTTCGAGTCGAACCCAGGTCAGCTGGAATGAAATTTGATCCAAAATTTTGACTCATAGCTCGGCTCATTTATTTCGATCACATTTCGATCCGAGTGAAAATTCAAATTAATTTTCGAGCAATTAACGACCTTCGAGCTAAATCCACAGACCTATCTTTAAGCAAGTTCATGAATGGGTCATCGTAGAGATTCAAGATGTTATTATAAAGTTTGAAGATAAAATGTGGGGAAAAAAAGTTTATTAAGAAAAAGTAAAGTTGTGAGTATAGTGTTATGCGAAACAATGCCAAAATGAAAAAATTCACACAACAACAATCAAACATAAAAGATTAACATAGTTTGGCGTTAGATTGATTAGCCTACGTCGACGGGGAGAGATATTTCAATGGCACGAAATGGGGAGAAAAAAAATGTCTTGGGATTACAACTTCTACACTTCTCACCATGAGCCTCTCATGAACCTGAAGTCCCTTTTATAAAGAAAGATTAGGACATATAAGTAAATAAAGCCAAAAACCAAATTACCCTAAATTATAATAAAAGTTATAAATGCAATAATCTTCGCCTCATCCCTTACTTTCAGATAAGTGAGAGATGACTAGATGAGCTTCAAACTTTAATTCAGCTACACCAAGATAATTTCCTACTTACCCCCTACTAAAGGGATCAAATCTCACGTAGTTATTCAAAATATCCGACTGGCAATCAGTCTTGAGCTCAGTTGTTCACCAAACTCCTGCAGTAGATGAGCTTCTGGATTGGTATTACCTTGATGAGCATATCCGGTGGATTCCTTTCTTATCTATCATTTTTAACAGAACCTTGCCATTAATATCAAGTCCCGAACAAATTGGCACCTCACATCAATGTGCTTAGTGCGAGCAGAATACTCTTCAAAGTTTGCCAATGATTCATTCCTGGATTATGCATGAACCTGCTCACAACACCAAATACTTGTGCACTCTGGTCTAGTAAAATCATGTCATAAATCAGATTGCCCTCTGCACTAGCATAATGAACTGCTCGCATAACTTTTATTTTCCAATCATATTTAGGACACTGATCTAAACTCAACCAAAAATGAGATGCTATGGGTAGACTTACCGCCTTGCTCGAGTCATCAACCCAAAATTTCTTCAGCACCTTCCGGACAAAAGATCCTTGCAAAAGCCAAACCTTCAAATTACCTTGTCACTTAGAATATCTATGCCAACAATTTTTTGAGATTCACCCAACTCCTATATATTGAAATATTTGGATAGTTGATTCTTTATCTTATCAATTTCAACCTGACTAGCAGGTGCAATTAACATATCATCAACAATATAAGCAAGCAAATGAACTCACTGTTGGCTTACTTCTTGAAATATGCATGTTGACATCATTTTTTGATGTCACAGATATAAGATGTCCGCTGGAATGACCTTAGGGTATGCATCACGCACATAAGACTCCCCAAGTGTCAAGATATCCATCTTTGATTCTCTGGCACGTGGCCAAGATCTTTTGCTAGGCTTTAGTTGTTGATGTGGTGAGGGTTGACCAATGTTAGATTGATGAAATGACCACAACATTTATAGACATACATCAAACTTTCTTCACAAAGCTCCAGTTCATTCTCTTTGTCGGCCCATTCTACTGTAGTGTCTCTCATACAATGCAGTGGTGCTCTATCCCAGCTCTCTAGCACTCATGTAAGAACTCATCCAAAGTGTATTCACCTCATTCTCTGATTTAATAAAACAGATCTTCAAAATTATGAAAATATCTAGCATCACGCTTTTGCGTTTCATAGGTACTCCAAAACATACTTGGAGTGCTCATCAATAAATGAGACAAAATATCTTTGTTCGCTGAATTATTCTTTCTACATCGAACCCTAAACATCTGTGTGAACATACTCTAAAAATATTTTATATCGTGGATGGTAATACCAAACGATGCCCGTCTCTTCTTGCCAAATACACAATATTCACATAAATTAAGCTTGCAGATGCTCACCCATTTAATTAATCCTTGTTTCATCAAAGTCTGTAGTGAAGCTTCTCCAACATGAGCTAGCCACATATGCCACAATATAGTGGTGTCAGAAGAATCATCAACAATAGCAACTGTTCCAGTAACCATACTATCTTAAAGGTAATAAAGATTGTGCTGACGAACTCTTTTCATAAAAAAATCATTGCTCAATAACATATCCTCAGGACTCCTGCCTCAATAACTATCTTGTATCCCTTAAGCTCTAAAGCCCCAACAAATTATTTCTGATATCTTGAACATATTTAACAATAGTTGGCTCCCTCACAAGACCATCATGTATCTTGATAAAGATACTCCCTACGCCAATAGTACAGAAAGCTTCATCATTGCTCATAGTCATTACATTGTTATCCAGCTCCTTATACGTACAAAACCACCATAAATGACGACAAATGTGATAGGTGGCACCTTTGCCCAGAATCCAGCTCGAACCAACTAAAAACAAACTGTAAGAAACTACATATAATAATACATCTAAATCCACCTCTTCACATCTTTCTACAATGAAATTAACTTTCACCTCAGATGCAACTTCCTTTCTCTTCTTCTTTTGCTTCAGAATTCTTCTAATGGCCAATTTTTAAATAGAATGAATTTTCTTCAATATTGTGCCCACGATGCTTGCCCCATTGTTTAGGGTGTCATTGTATATAAAAAAATACCGCCCGACCCATGGGTTCTTAGTGAATCTAGTAACTGACAGTCAAACCCGTCAGTTCATATCAAATTATATAAGCGGCAATGAAACATCGTTGGAAAGTCAGACCATATGTTTTTATCCAATTAATAACCGACGATCAAGATATAATTATTAAGAAATTATAAACTGGCGATCAAAGATAGTTGGAACGTTGTAGGAAAAGTTGTTTATATCAAACCAACGTTCTAAATTTCTCGTATTTTCTCACCAGCACGTCTTTACTCAAATCATAGGTAACATCGATCCCATTATTCATTAAAGTTTTTTTTTTAACAGTTAGATTTATTGCATTTTGAGATCAAATGTTTAGGAGAAATTTGAATTTTTTATTCGATTTTCTACAATTTTAATGATGCATCTCATTGTTACATTCATAATAATCAACTCTTAGGTCTAAATTTTAATTATAAAATGCTTAGAGGGTGCACAATTCTTATATATTTATGTATTTCACACTAAAACTTTCATATTGACATACATGACATTTTGCTTCTTTAAATTCATGCGATGTTAAAGTTTAGAGTTTTATTTGTGAAAATATGAAAGTTTAGGTCTGAGATATGCAAATACATAAGAGTTGTGCGCTATGAATGTAAATGCCCAATTTTGAAGGCAAATTCACATACCTAGCACACAATTATTAGGTATTTTTGTATCTTGCATCTAAACTTTCAAATTTATATGTATGACACTTTGGTCCTTTGATCTATGAATGAAAAGCTGTATTTCACTTTTAAAAAGTTAAGTAATCGACATATAACTGATGACTAACTGACTGTTATGCTGTCATCTTAAACCCTTGGTTATAGTGATCGTTAAGCAGTCATATATATCATCATTTCTTATGTTTTCGAGGAGCTATGAAGATACCTCATTTTAACCATCGGTTTATTATTAACTAACAAGTTTTTGTATATATTTATCAAAAGCTTTTGACCGTCAGTAATAGCCTGAATTTCTATAATGAATGGTTTCAATACTAGCTGATAATTTCACACTTAAAAGATAGAATTCTTAGCAATCTTGATATCTCATATTAATCCAAATATTGTTTAAGCTGTTATTTCAAGTTTTAGGGTCTGTGTTTGTTGCAGTAGCAACTTATTAAAAAATAGTTATGAAGCTGCTGAAGAATAATCTGATATTCAAAAAACTGTGATGACTATTACAAAATTATTATTTTTTTTTAAAGCTAGACCTCAACTAAAAAGTTGTCACCGCTCCCAAAACACAGTTTACTCAAACAGATAAACTGTGATTTGGTGCCACAACGCCACTGCATCGCCGCCCCTAACGAACATAGATATATTTCAAAACTCTAATTTATTTTTCCCTCTCTTCTAATAGTAGCATCGAAGACTAACAATACTTAAAACTTCTCTAGATTTTTTTAAATTTTTATTTCATATTTTACATGAATTTTATTTTGCTTTTAAAATAAATAAGTTGTCTACTAATTAACTCGTATATTTATCTTGGTGAACATTTTTATTTGTTGTTTAATAAGATAAGAGCTTGATATAATTGCATATTTTATATTATTGTTTTTTTTTTCAATTCCTTATAGACAAAATATTTTTTTTATATCACTAAAGATATAAGCATGTGTATAATACTATGTAAATGGCTTGAGTTATAAGAATACATATTATAGTTATAATTTAATCCTTAATAAATATATATATATATATATATATATATATTAAGATGTATTTATTCGTGGCACGATCAAACTATTGAGTGTTTGATACATATGAAAATATGGCTTGAGATTTTATCATGAATTTTGATAATTGAGCGAGAATTTGAAAATTGGATTGAAGAGAATGGTTAGATTTGTAAATAGCAACTTTTCGGTGGGCTCTATGTAATTGCCCACGCGGCGGAGAGCCCTTCTTCCTTCCATTGTAAAAATCGCTTTTTTTTTTTCCAATAAATGTGAATTTTTAAACACATTATTACTATAAAGCAAATTCCTTAGTTATTTAACAAATCTCCCCCCTTTGGTCTCTATTCCAAGAAGGCCACCAAGTCAAACGCCAAGTCAACTCTTAAGGTTATTAATTTTGTTAGAATATAAGCCAATGCCAAAATATGGACTTTTACGCCGAACCTATCCCGCCTATTGAGATGGGCGAATTGAACCCTCCTGTCAAAGTGGTCGAACCTATTCCACCGATCGAGGACTTCTTCTACACGAGTTTTCTCGAAATGAGCATACTTGTTGAACTGGCTAAACACTGCCAACCTGCTAAAGTGGTCGAATCTAGTCCCCATTTATTCCAAAGTTGAGCTCTAATATCACTCTATGAGTCCTACCTCAGCCTCAGCTTAAAGACTCTGTGACTATTTTAACACTGTTATAAACTTTACTCGTTTAAGATTACTAATGATTTGATATTAAGTTGATCCAAACCCAAATCAAGGTCAACATGATCCAAACCCAAATCAAGATCAACATAAACTTTTTAATTTGATCTTGAGCCGAGTCAAATTTTGATTAAAATTTGGTTCATTTATCTTTAATTTACCAAAAAATAGCAATTTTAAATTTGAACCATGTCAAGTACTATAAGTCCATGTGTACATAAATTAGGTAAACAACTTTAATAAATCCATAGGTTTGTTGTTGACTCTTGACGCGCAATTGTATAAATTAATTAATTGCCGTGTTCGTTTACACTAAATGCATCCCGATTTTTTTTATTTATTTAATTATTTTTAAGAGCCTTTTGCATTAAGCCAAGTGTCACGAGAAATTATGGCAAAGAAAAATAAGAATCGACATAAATCTAGAAGAATACACATAGATTTATGAGGTTCGGCAATGATGCCCTGCATCCTCGGGAGCAGAGCGACGACTTCCTTTTCAATATTCAGAAAAGAGTACAAAATACAAGATTCAACTCTCAGAGGTCTCAGAGACTCCCCTAGAGTTACAAACAAAACATATACATAACTCTATGGTACAATATATACCGCGGGGTGTTGCTCGCGCACCCCCAACCCACATAATGAAACTATCCCGATTAGACAGATCCTTCCGCTCCACTCCGCTCGTGGGCTCTGCTAGTATTTGTCTCATTTATGGTATATGAGTTTTACCTAACATGTAAACAATTCTAAAGTGTAAAGTTTTGTAATATTATTTAGCTTTTTTTATATTAAATTTATGGCGGAGGGGGGATGTTTAGGGTGCATTGTGTCAACTTACTTTAGTTTAGTAATATATTTGGCTCGTTTTGAAATAAAGCTATTTTCTTCGATTCAATTTGAACAAAAAAAAATGGATCAAAATATCTACATAATTTTTTTTATATTATTAAATTTATTATTATTTAATTTATTTTGAAATAAAAACACTATAACTTTTTATTGACCATATTATAGGCCCATTTGTAAATGGGCCTTCTAGGCCCATTGGATTGGCTCTTTTTTTATGTAAATATTATTGTTACTTGTCCAAATAATTCTGGATTATTTATATGAGATCGTTTTGGTCCAGTGTTTATAAAAGTATCAAAATAGGGGTATGAAATAGTCCACATGGAGAGCTATTAGAGCTCAATTTCAGAAAGATTGGGAACTAATTCAGCACTTCTTTAAACAATACTAAAATGACTGTGTAAGTAATCTTCGACTATTTTGTCGATTTACTCATAAATATTATTATGAGCATGGAGTCAATAGTTGGCAGTCTTACTTTCCAACCACACTTATCGAAGTGATAGCTACAATAATTATTCCTCATGAAGAACTGACCAGCTTCTCTGCCAAGCTTGTCAGTACTTTTCAAGCTCCTCCATTGAGCCCGCATGAACTCGTTGAGCTCCTTTGCCGAACTCACCTATATTTATCAAACTTCATTGTTGAGTTCATTTATGATCCTTCAAGATTATATGCCTATTTATGAGTTGTCTGACATCATAACAATTTCTTTTCAACAACAAATATCGGATATGCCCGGTATAGTACGGTCTCTAATATAACATTTATTTTTTTCTTACAATTACATAGTCCTATAAGGCTAAAGCCACCTAAATTGTTATAATTACAAGATCTCACTCAAATTTTATATGAATTCATTAAATATATGGACTCAAAGTACTAAAAGGATTTAAAATATATATCTATATTTAATTAGATGTAGATTAAAATATAATTCTCATTTAAGAAGAGGAGGAGGGGGTGTAAATTTGTAAAAGGAGCATCTTAACTTATTGATGTGTGCTAGAAAATTTGCAGAGGCAAGGTAACGACTTATCACTAAGCGTTTTTGAAAAACGAGTAAACACTAAGATATAAGTAAGCAACTAATAACAACACTAGAAGTTCTTATGTGAAAAATCTTGTAAAAGAGAAAAAAACCACAGTGTCTTGGGCCAGATGAAATGACCCACTATATAATTTTGATATATGGGTCCTCTCTTCTCTTGACTTAGGGAAGATGAAGTTACAAAACAATCATTGTAAATGTATAACAGTGGTTCATCAAAATTGGTCATAGTCTAGTAGTAATAAAAGTAGTTCTTAATGAAAGTAGACTATAAGGTTCATAGTCTTTTTTTATGGAAACAGCAATCTGTCGTAATTATTGTGGATAGTGGTTGTAGCACCAGTTTTGTCTTATAGACAATAGTTGAAATCCATGATAATAATTGTTCATGTGAGTTGCAGATGATTGTTTCAAAAGTGTTGGTTGATCACTGAGGCAGTAGTAGAAGTTGTAGGAGTTCTTAGCCACACAGGCCACTCTTGGTCACATGAGCTATAGTGGTGGACTATGACGATGTTCGAATGTCGCAGTGGCCGGAGTTGAAAGTTGCACAAGCTACAAACCATGTAGGCCATAAAGACGAGTTGTGACGTTGTTTGTAGGTCTTGGGGGTTAAATTTTGGTAACTACACGAGCTAGGAATCACGTAGGTTGTAGTTGGTCTCGTGGCCATAGTGGCAGACAGTGACGACGTCTGTAGGTTGCAAGGGCCGAAGTTGAAAGCTGCATGAGCTATGAACCATTTAAGTCGTAGTTGGTCACGTAGGTCGTAACGAAGAGCTTTGATGACGTTTATACGCCGTCAGGCGAGAGTCAGGAGATGTGCAAGCTAGGCACCACAAATGTTGTTGTTGGTCACATCGGCCATAATGGTGAGTTGTAGTGATGGTCGGAGTCGGTCAGGACCACATAAGCCATTTTTTATCACATATGACGTATTAATGAGTTGTGATGACAACCGTAGGCTGCAGGGGTCGGAGTCAGAAGTTACAGGAGTTGGGGATTTCGAAGGTCATTGTTGGTCACATAGATCGTAGTGGTGTGAGATGATAATGTTTGTAGGCCGTGGGGGCCAAAGTCAAGAGTTGCACTGAGAGAACTTTAGGATTCCGAAGAAATTCACCATCTTTGGGGTGTGTTGTTATATAGTCTTTGGTAGCTGTTGTTATATCGTTTTCGGAGTGCGCTATTACATTGTCATCATGGTGTGTCGTTACATTGGAGTTGGTTGCGATTAGAGTAGGCCAAAGGCGACCAGAGGTAGCAGCAGCGGTCAGAGTAGTCAGAGGCGGCCTTGGTCTAGAGCGGCGGCAACCAAAAGAGGCGGTAGCTCGTGGCGGCGACGAAGACAACCTAAGGAGGTGACAACAATCAGAAAAGTTGGCGACCCGAAGAGCGGTGGTCCGAGATGGTGACGAAAGTGGCCCAAAGTGTTGTCAACATGAAAAGGCGACGGCGGCGGATGTCGGAAACTGTGCCAACCGGAAGAGGCAGTAACCAAATGCAGCTGCAACGACCACCTCAGTTGCAGTAGTCGGTGGGCGGAAGTTGTGGCGGCGGCCAGAATAGGCTGCGACGAAGACGACCTGAGGCGACCACACAAGTAAAGTTGGTTGGATCTGTAGTGCATGATGTAGGGCTTCAACTCTCTCTTCTACATGCTCTAAACTTGCTCTTGACCCCAAGTCCAGCTCCCCCTTGATGAGGGGTTTGAGTATCTATTTATAATGTTCAAAGTACTGATAAAACAAAATTCCTAAACGCTCTTTATCGGACATTTTTGGGAGATCCCCTTGATCGGACGTAAATTGATAGACAATTTGTCTGTCTTAGCGATATTAAAATTGAGTGATCTTAAACTTGTTAGATTCGTCTCATCAAGATACTCGATTTAATTATAATCATGACATATTAATATATAAGGTCTACTTTGCTTGCTCAGTCAACACGAATCTGTTGGGTTTCCTCTAACTTCGCTGTTATATATTGTTTGTCTTATTTGATGACTCCCATTCTTGGCCGATTCAATGTGAACCTACAATTTATAAGATCGAACTTTTAATTATAGTGTTTTTTACAAATTTTAATTTTGTTTTAATTTTTATAATTTAGGTATTTGAGAGGTAAATATATAAGAATTTGGTGGTATGTATATAAATGCTCCCATAATAATAATAATTGATACGTCACCAACAAACTTTCATCAACCAACACGAATCTCGATGCAATTTTTTGAACAAGAAACATCCAAATTTCGATTAAGAGTTTTCCAGAGCTCCGATTTCAGCAAACTTATAGTCAAACCGATCGGCTTAATGAGACGGACCTAGTGATATACAAGTCAATCCAATCCAATTCAAATCAAGCCCGGATCAAATCATCAAACCACACTTGGAGGATTTTCAGAGGCATTTGAAAGGTCAAACGAATATCGAATTCAACGAGTTTATAGTCGAATCGAGCGTCTCGAAAATATGAATCCAACAAAACCAAGATTGCTTAATTCCAACATCATTAAAGCACTCAAATGTCCATCAAATGTCTTTCGATCGAAGGAAGCCCTCTAGACCGTCCGATCAAAATGGTTCATATTCTTGCATTAATTGCACCCAAAACACTGTAAATAGAACCTCACCCCTCACATGAGGGGGAAGAGACTTAAGAGAGAACATAAGGCTTTGAGAATGAGCTTAAGTCCAAGATCATCTTCGCCATCGTCGATCGTCGTCGACTACCACTAATCGACGACAACCACCGCCGACCTTTGTCGACCACCGCTGGACACAGTTGATAGCCGTCAGTCACCGCTGACCTCCGTCAACCACCATCGTCCGTCATCAGCCACCGCAGACCTCTGTTGACCATTGCAGACATCGATTGTCGTCGACTACCGTTGATCATTGCCGACCTCCGTCAACCACCGCTTACTAGACGTCATAGTTGATGTTGTAAAGTGGAAAGCTAGGTACCCTTTCCCGTCTGTGGGACAAGGGACATCTGTAATCATCAATTTATAGTGGATTTTTACAAATGGGTCAGACCCCGTGGTTTTTCCCTTTTACGGGTTTTCTACGTAAAAACTTTTGGTTTTATCACAGCTTGATTCATTTTCATCCGAGTGTGTGTTGAATTCTCGTGCAATGCTAAGACAATAATCCGTTACTCTACCAAAACAAATTTTCTAACATGCATCAGTAATATTATGCTATCATGGCATTATTATTTAAATCAAATATATTAATAAAAAGTAGGTCATAGAAGTTGGTAAAGTCAGTCACGAGCAGTTGGCCACAAAATTCTGTAGTACTGAAGGCTTTGGATGTATCTTGTTAAGGTTTAATGGGCCGTTAATTTTTTATTAATTACTTTTACACGCCTAATTATGTTATTAAAAGTTCATTAACTTGGAATTTGGTCTTCTAGAATTCTTTCGTATGATTTTTTATAATAAATGAAATCATCATATGTTTAATTTCTTTTAAATATTGGGCCAAATAAAATTGTTGAATAGCCTCAAATGCGTAAAGAATATAAGTTTTGTTATATATTGTGTACGAAGATTCACGATGGTAGAGTAACAAATTAACGTCTTAGCATTTGACGGATAAAAAAGAAGTAAGCAGGAGGAGATATTGTTTTCTCGATTCTTTTTAAAAACTCGTTGTCGTCAGTTTGTCTATTTATATATCGTCGTATACTTTTCGTGTTCAAATAAATCTCTCTGCTGAATCATTTAAATGATTCTAACAGGAGAGGAATCGAAAAGTAGGATATACAACAACAAATATGCAAACAAATAAAAATAAACAAGTGAAAGACTTACATATGGGAAATCTTTAGATGATGGGTTGAGAATATACGTTCGGATAGGATTTGATCAAAGTACTCGAAACCCAACATCCACGAAGAGAATCACTGCATAAGCCAACTTTAACCAGAGAGCCCAAAAGAATACTTTAGTTCTGTGGTCATGAGTCTCCCAAAGGAATGGATCTCTCTGGCTATTTACATCCTGAGGGATACTCATGAATACTCTCGATAAATTGTGTTTTACTTATATTATCATGAACCTGGAGAATAAGTCATCAAAGGGTGGTTATTCCGTAAGGAAACGTCACAATGCTTCAAAGCTCTTGTTAAGCCACAGGGTAAATAGTGAATCTCTCACATTCCAAATGGACATCAGCTCGTCGCCATACAAAACACATGAAATAACCAAAATTATCTCGACGAAGATATCCCTATACGTCAGAGCTCATTGATCCATCAGGGCAGAGGGTGAATTACCCTATCCCAAATAGACGAAAGCTCATTAGTAATCAGACCGTCAAGATAATATCAACGAAATCAAAAGAGCGACAGGGCTCAAAGGGGTTTAACAAGAGAAAGTATAGAGTAATCTTGAAAGGTAGAAGTAGCCTAGTAAGGGTACCACAGGCCCGTCATTCCAAGTCACAATGATCTTAAGTCTACTTAGTCATGAATGTAGTCAAACCAACACGTCCAGAGATTCTCAGCCAGCAATCCATGAATTGAATCTTCTACGAGTATCTCGGTAGCCCTAAGCCTGGAACAAAACTTTATCTTATAACTATCAGGTGGAGCTCTAAAATATGAGACTTATACCCACCGAAATGCCTTCAGAGAACTCGTTCATCGTTGCATGTGCTAATAGAGACGTGATATCATTAATTGCCCAAATAATAGAAGGTGAAATACGTCACTGTCAGATAATAACACACTACAAATTAATGCTTCATATTGTTATATTAACCAATAAAAGTTCATTAGCTCTTTAATTAACATTAATTTTTAATTAAAAAAATTAATTTTTTTGGAGAGCATTGACCGTTGAAATATGAATAGATTATTATTATAAAATCAAAGCAATAAATGTTTATGATATTTATCAACTAATGTAACTAATACCCACAAAAATTTATATGATGTTGAAGGGTCATTAATACATTTTTATGATGCACGAATCTTGATACTTTTTTTTATAATATATTTTCAAATTTAAATTCATAATTTATAATCAAATTGAATCTCGGTGAGACGATGTCGGGCTTTAAAATTGATTCAATTCGAGGTCAAATAAAGCCCATAGCAAATCATTAAAGCGTAATATGAAGCTTTTGATTGTTAATTTAAGTGTCTGTTTTGGGCACCTGCAGCATATTAAAAATTAGATGTGAAGCTATTGAAAAATAATCAGATGTTCAAAAAACTGTAGTGACTATTACTTTTTTTATTTTTTATTTGGAAAAATCAGACCGCGACTAGAAAACTACCACTGCACCTAGCTAGGACTTGTGAGAAAATGCAGATTTTAGCGACAACTTTTTGAAAAAAATATCAAAACTCAGTTTATTCAAACAGACAAAACTACACAAGATCGCCGCCCCAAACGGACCTAAATAATTAAATGAAGTTCAAATTTGTTATATTTATAGTTGAATTAATCATAGATGAGTTGAATCTTATATTCTGTACTCTTTTTTGAATATTGAAAAAGAAGTCGCCGCTCTGCCTCGAGGATGCATGCATCTTTGCTAAACCTCGTTAAATTTCTGTGTGTTCTTCTGAATTTGTGTAGATTCTTGTTTTTTTTTTCCCCCAATTTCTCAACATCTATGTTAAAGATAAATAATTTTATTATAAAAATTACATAGATTCTAGTTTGTTCAAAATAATATAAAATAAAACAATTTAGTTTTCAGTTGGTTTAAATAAGTTTAGAAAATGATTTGGTAGATACAACTTTATGAATTTTATAATCGAAATGAGTTCAGTTAGGTAATAAAAAAACTAAATTAAATTTTAAATATTAGAAATCGCTTAAAAAGCCGTTATAAAATATAATTTCATATTAAAAATAGGTAAATAATTTTTTTAAAAAAACATTTTAATCTAAAAATAATCAAATGAGCACTAAAATATAATGTCAATATTAGTTATCTCGATTAGGGTTGTTAACGATCTGATTTAGAACCAAGCTGAGGATGACTCGAATGAATTGAGTTCGAATCGAAATCGGCGATTTCTCGTGGTTGCTTATGTTCGATTTCGAGCCAGCCCAACTTGAAATTAAATCAAGCTTGATCCAGCCCAAAATCAAAATTAGCCGACTCAATTTTGAGTTATTTTGATATGCTACGGCTCGAAATAAAAGCACAATGGTTCAATCGAGTTATTTGAATCTGTCCCAACTCAAAATCTGCTCGTATCTTATTATATTTGATTCTATTTAGCATCATATATAGTTTTTATAAATAAAAAAAAATACTTCGAGCAAGTTCAAGTCGATTTGTGTATGCTCTAAATAAACTCGAAAAAAAAAATTGATCCATGGTATTGACTCGTAACTAAGCTCGATTATGTCAATCCAATCTAGATCCAAGCTAAAATTCAAATTAATTTTTCAACGGTTCACGATCTTCGAGCTAAATTCACAACGCTAGTCTTCAAACCTTACATAGAATAGCTTCTCATATATTTAAGTATCTAACACTTAAACTTTCATATTTATATGCATGGCACAAATTTTTCATCATACATAAATATAAATAATATATATATATATATATATATATATATAAAAAAATTTTTTATATCACATTAAAATTATCAGTAATTTATAAGTACTTAAAGCCCACTAATGAAAGTTTACAACAATCCATTTGGGAGGCCCAACTATGAATAGGCGGCCCAAACGTGACTCCTGATGTGCTAAACCGCCGATCCCGTTATATTGATAAGTCTAATTTTGGTCCCGACAAGGAAAATAATTTAAGTGACATATATTGTTTTTATTGCAAAGTCCTACATATAGTTGAGAATTTGGGAGCATTTTGAAGCCGGTTTCGACGACTAGGGCGAGAAATTGAGATTACACGATCGTTACTGTCCATCTTCATCAGCCAACTCCCCTATTGCCTTTCGTAACTCAGATCGTTCGAATGGAAAACTGACCCACAACACAACTCATAGAAAAAAGAAGAAAAGCCAAAAGTCTCCACATAGGTCAAGAATTTTTAAGTGGGCCAATTTTACATTAGTATAAGATAAATTCCAAAGGGAGATTTACATGCATAACATTTTGTGCATCTTTCAATTAAAATTTAATATTTAAATTTATAACATAAAAAAGTGTATTTTACTTTCTAAATACTAGTAATAGTAATTTTTTTATGTAATCTAAAAAAATTAAAAAATAAAAATATAAATGAGAATACTTTAATGAATCATAATTATAAGGAAAAGGTAATGCTTAAAATCACAAAAAAATAGAAATAAGAATGACAACAAAATATGGCAAAAATTAGAATTACTCCATCACTTACAAAAAACAATATGTTTATATAAAGAGTATGAGAACATCTGGAGTCTAGTCAGTGTTCAACAGATCAGAGACATTTGTTATGGGAGAAGTGAAGATATTTGCTGCAATAATGGTGATTGAGATAGTTAACTTGTGATTATTACTTTCCCTCAAGATCACAGTCATTAGACATGACAATGAGCTTGTAACGGAGGCTGGAAAATTGAGACGCTGGTGGACTTTTAGTTAGAATATTTATTAGTTAGTTCTGAGTAGTAATATATTGAATGCAAATTTCTTCTGAAGAGATATATTATCTGACAAAGTGATAATCAATTTCCACGAAATATGGGATTGAGAGTTATAACTTTGGTTGAAGTCTTACCACATAATAGAGGGTGGTTGTTGATGATGAAATTTGGAACTCTTTGGGAAGTCTGTGACGCCATATTGTGTTCGTGATAACAACGACTAAAGCTCAATATTCAACTTCTCTTGAGGATCTAATATTTTTTTTTTTTTGCTTTGGGGTTGTCCAAGATATTAGACTTGAGCCTTGAAAGAAACAGAAGCCAGTAGTGGATTTATGATCATGACAACCACCTGCCCAATCCAAGTCATAATAAAATAAATGTTAAAGATCACAAGGTGTTAGTTGAAGACCATAATTGAGAGTTCTCTTGAGATAGTGTAGAGCACACTTGATAAGTTGAAAGTGATAAATATTAGGTTGGTGTATGTGTTGACATATTTAATTGATATCAAAAGCTACGTTCAGTCTAGTAAATGTAATGAATTGCAAAGATCTAATTAAATGATAATATTGTGTTAGATTGTTAGTCTTATTGGGATAGAGAATTAGGTATTAATTTGAGAGGTAGCGAAGTGGTGATTGATTTGCAATTAGACATCCCCTATTGATGAAGATGTGAGTATATGTAGGCTGCTCGAGTTAAGCAAAAATCCTATTAGTTGTGTTGAATATGGACACCTAAGAAGGTGTTGACAACATCAAGTTCTTTAACTTGAAAGACAAATCAAAGATCATATGGAATAGCTGAGATGATGGAGGAGACATTGCCTGTTATCAAAATGTCATCCACATAAACCAAAAAATAAACATGATATCCATTATGATGGTAAAAGTTTAATGAGAGATTGATGATACTATGGTTGAAGTTTTTGCTCTTAAGATGATAATATAGTGCAATATACCATTGACGTGGAGCCTGTTTAAAGCGATAGAAAGTCTTAT
>NEWO01000162.1:310049-330081 GCA_003013225.1 Phalaenopsis aphrodite | reverse complement strand
CTGAAATATGGAGTTAGGGAAAGATTTCTCCAAGAAATCTAGCTGACTAGACCTTTTAACCACAACCTTCCTTAGTATACATAATGCTGCCAAAGATCAGTTCAGTATTTTGATTTCTTAATTATAATCCATTCGAAATATTTTGTTAAGACTAGCCATTCTAAATACCTTATTAGGAGAGTAAATGTTTAAAATTTGACTTTTGGTCAAAAAGGCAGAGGTGGACCTAAAAAGACGTGAGCATGTTGTATTAAAAAAAAGATCTTAATCTATTAGAATTAAATGAAAATACGTAGAAATTTGGTTACCGTAGCAGATCCCACTTAGTCGGGAAAAGGTTTGGTTGTTGTAGAGCTGCCCCTATTTATAAAATCATTTTAAACAGTCTCTGCTTTTTACTTGTTCCTACTTCAACAAATGGGAAATTCCTAACCAATTAAATATTTGACATCGCATAAATTATTTTTCAATTTCAATTCAAATAAAAGACTAGTCCTACTCTACCTAACCAATTAACTATTCATACATGTGTTTAAGTATTTTCTTTACACTTGCTGCAATTTTAAAACTTAGATTTTCATTTCAATTTAGGGGTATTTACCACACAATTCTTATACATTTACATATCTAACACTCAAATATTTGACATCGCATCAAAAATACCAGTCTAACTTATTAAAGTTGAAACACACCTTTCATAATAAAATTTAAAGAACTTTAACCATAGGGTCACCTGATTTGACATTATAACTAAATGACCTAGAAAACTTGAACTCTGTTACAATGAGGAGCTCGGAGCTTACATGGTGGGCAACCCGGTCATCTTCAACAGCAAGAGGATTTACATTCATACACCCCTTCTTTAGCTTTAAAACAACAAATCCATATGAATTCGAGGTTGTTTGCCTAGTGCAACATAAATCCTCAAACATATTTTTAGGCCTTTGTACAACCATATTGTATAATATAAGCCCTAAACTCGTCTTAGGACTCCGAGGTAGTCGTTTGTCACGACTTAAATCCTCATATTTTTGTACAAAGGCCTATATTTTTCATAGTTTAAAATGAAAGAGCATTGTACCTCGAATTTTGTATCTATCCCAAAGAATAAACACAAGAATTGAGGATGTGGCTCAATCAAATAAACTAAGGAAAGTATGACGTTCGTTTGGTCAGCGAAACCTTTGTATTTGCCCACAAGTTCCCTTATTTAATATAAAGGATTAAATAGGGTTTATATTAAGTTGGGTTCGGACATGCTTCCTATAAAGGCAAGCTCCTATAACGTTTTAATATTTTGATTTCTTAATTATAATCCAAAATAATCTCATTGTTGGAACATGTTTATTTGACAAAAATTCATGTAAAGTTAAAAAATGTGGGAAATGAGCGTACCAGTGTCACTATTTCCCCTAAGGACTTGAAACTTTGAAAGGGGAACAAACAATTCAACACTAATTTTTAATTCTAATACTATCACTAACTAATCAATAAAATCATCCAAATAATTATAATAGCCACTAACGAAAGTAATTCAAATTAATTAAAAATAAAACAATTAAATATAGATTTACCTTTATCTGTATTGGCCACGACTTTGATACTATCTAAGTTGATTTTTTACATGAATTAGTGTAAACACATATTTTGCTTCACGAACCCAAAATCAAAGCAATACAACACAAATACATAAAAATAAACACCTACAATTCAAAAGATAGGAAATCTCTCCCAAATCGTACAATTTGATAGCTAGGTGATCTCTCCCAAGTTTTACAATTTGAGAGGTGGGAAATCTCTTCTAAATCCTAACCCTTTATTTCAAAGACCCAATTTGCATTAAAATAATTATAATAAATTAACTATAACTAAGAAAATTATGAAAAGTAGTTTTCTGAGTTCCTTTTGATTTGAGACACTTAGAAAAATAAAAATTATTTTAAAATGAGTAGTTCATTTTTTGCTATATTTTGAATTAAAAATGATTAAAAATGAGTAGCCCTCGTCAAAATAAGTAGTTCATTTTTTAATACCAATGCATGGAGTAATTTTTGAGATATTAAGAAGTGTTGAAGATTTGTAATATAGTTTTTGAATGTGGGTGTCTCATATTTTATGTCAGATTTTTCTCGCAGAAACTGAAATATGGAGTTAGGGAAAGATTTCTCCAAGAAATCTAGCTGACTAGACCTTTTAACCACAACCTTCCTTAGTATACATAATGCTGCCAAAGGAACTGAATGCTCCGACATTCTGAACATAAAGGAAGTCTTCGCCGGGAACGCCATGGGCGCCCAACTCTCCCGGATCCCCCTTAGTTCAGAGGGGGAAGAATGGGGAGGGAGAAACACTGCCCGAACTGTTCCGACTAGGGTCCCTTCCAATTTGGTCTAAGAATTCCTTCACGTCCTGAAGCCTCTGCTCATAATGGAGAAATTGGTTGTGGGTGAAAGAATACTTGCCCGCACTCTCACAGGGTTTTGAGTAGCTAACCCGATCATTGACAGCCATAACAAGCATGAGTGAAACTCGTTACCACTAGGTGTCTTATTTTTCTATCAAAACCACAGGTAAGGAAGTGTCGCGAGACATAATGAACTTCACATGGCCGGAAACAATACTTTAACGAACTCATTGTCTTCCTAAAGCGGTGAGTTTATCAACCCTGCAAAAGTCCACCCAATTTGTTTGTGGAAAGTGTCTTTGCTTGGGTACCTAACTTGACGCAGGCGAGGTTTGATGCCCGACTTGTAGAAAACCCTCATTTTCGATACTAGACTCGCAGAAAAAATTTAATGGGGCTCAGACCCCAAGACAACGAAAAACTCCGAACAAGATCATTATGCGACGAAACTTCTCGACCGATCAAAGCGTACTTCAGAAGGCACAAATGTCACTTGCTCGGTCGCTTCAATTGGTTGACTTCAAGCCAACCAACTAGTCAATTACTGCTAATGTTGAAATTTCAATTGCAATGTAAATATGACAAAATTTATACAATCAATTAGAGTCTTTTTGTCATTAAAAACAGTTTCTATAATATTTTTCTTCTTTTTGTAATTGTACAAAACAAATCTCTATAAATACAAGACAAAAATACGAATAAAGAGACCTCTCCATTGATTCTCCATACAAAAAAATTCAGAATTATTTTACAATCTCTTACTTCTCTCATTCACTTGACTCTAACTCTCAGGACTTGATTCACAAATGACAAATTAGGATTCGACATATATATATATATATATATATATATATATATATATATATAAGGAATAATGAGAGACTATTGTACAAGCCTCAAGCAACCCTTAATGTGTCTAACAATTCGAGTACTATTTTCTTAAGACCAACAGTGTCATATGGGATTTAAACTCTGACTTAAGGGGTCTTATACTGTAGATGCCAACCAACAGGCCGGTAGTACTCGACACGATATATATATATATTCAAAAATTAATTTAGTAGTTTTAAAGTCACTATTATTCGTTATATTAAAATATGTTTTTTTTCCAATTTTACAATTGACTCAACAATAATTTCCAAATACTCTAATATGATATTATTGAACCCAGATTTATTACCGTATCACATCGAAAATATAGTGCTAGTGCGTAGAAAGAGAGAGAGAGACTTAATAGTATAACATTAGCAATGTATCTCTACCTTCCTCCCCCAAAATATCCATTCATGCTTTACTCTTCCTATATTTTTATAAAATCCATGTTATTTTTAGAAATGTCGATAATATCTCATATTTTTCTTGTTGTCGATCCGTCATCGCTACTCTTTCTTCAGATAGCCTATTACTAAACAAATCTCTGTATTCCCCACTCTTAAGTTGCTCGTAAGTTGGCGAGACGATTGTTGTTGCAAACCATTTGTTTGTCCATTTGGGGGAGTCAATTCTTAGTTCGAACAAATATTAAATCCATACTCCGAACACAAAGATACGTTCAGAGTCCAATGAAATCACATAACATGGATGTGACAGAAAAATAAAAAAAAAATCGTTTTAGCCAGCGAAATATTTATCTCATGTTATTTTGTATTACTCAGATGTTATTATAGTGATATTTATGTGTTATTGTGTTATGAGAATATTCTCGGTGTTATAATAGTACAATAACACATCAATATATCCACAATAACACATGAATAACGCAGAATAATAAGGGAGGAATACTCCCTTGTGTTACCGGGTCAGATCACAAGAAAACAAGTTTTTTTTTGTTAGCTCCATGTTGAGGTGTTTCATTACACTCTGAACTTATCTCTGCATTCGGAGGCTGGACGTAATAATTTTTCTTCTTAGTTCAGTCAATCGATTCGACAAATCTTTAATTTCGATCGAATCAATCCCATCGAGGTAAATTTTAATTAATTCTTATGCCAGATTTAACTTGATCAGCTTCCGTCCAAGAGAGTCTGCCATAAGCGACAAGGATGCAAGGGATGGCATTATTTAGAATTATTTTATTTTAATTAAATATTTTATAGCGTAAAATTCAGGCATTAAAAATTAAAAATTAAAAAAAAATAATTCGGGGTCATTTTGTAAAATATAAATATTTAGGTGCTGTATTTGTAAATACATAAGAATTGTGTGGTATTTAAATTGCATGGGTCGATCTGAACCGTCCCCAAAAAAGGTACCATAAAAAATCCAACGGTTAGTAATAGCTAGTTAGCTTAGATTCCTCCTTGACCACCTTCAGGCCTTTCCCCAAGTAAGCAAAATTACTGACGGGCCCACAATCCCACGGGCTTGCCGTCTCGCAAAAGGAAGGGGGCATAATCGTCATTTACCCACTGCTAACGACGGCGAGTTTTTAGTGAACGGCGCTACTAAAGCCTCGTCCATCGAGCCGCATTGTACCGCGTTTCGTTCTTTTCTCCTCTCTGCTCCCCCGTCCGCCATTAGCGACGCTCGACTTCATATCCATAGATTCATCGAAGAAACTGTAAAAAGTTTCCCGATTTCAGGTTTTTATGCTGTTCTGCACATCTCGCTCTCCAAAACGGTGTGCATTTCGTCGACAACAATGGTTTCGTTAACCGATTCAGAGATCCCTTCGTCTCCGAGCCCTTGTTCTTTATCTGTCAAAATTCAGAGGTCTCATGGGCGTTCTATGCGAACGATTCGATCTAATCTGTTTCAGAGCGGACGGGATTGCTCGCCGGAGCGAGGGCCGACAGCAGCGCGGTCTGCTGCGGTGTCTGAGGTTTTGACGGATTCCGTTGTTGATTTCCGGCTAATAGAGCTCACTGCTGGTTACATGAAGTCGGAGGCTAAATCAGATAAGCGGGAAGATGCAACTGAGCTTCTCGAGCTGTCTAGGGATTTCTCCGATTTCAATAGCTTCAACTCCGATATCTCCGGCGAGCTCCAGCGGCTGGCTTCTGTTTGTGATAGCAAATCCCCACAGAGTGTGATGGAGGGGACGGATAGTATGGAGCATGAGGCCGCCGACGCTGATGATGTTGCCTCACCTGAGATTCTCGACTTCACTACTCCGGAGGAGGTGGAACCAGTAGTCAAATCATGTGCGGAGACACTGATGAACTCCTCTAGTCCGATTGAATCGAAGCGCACAGCAGCTGCGAAGATCCGTCTTCTCGCTAAACACCGATCCGATTTCCGCGAGCTCATCGGTCTTTCCGGCGCGATCCAGGCCTTGATCCCCTTGCTTCGAAGCACGGATCCTGCTGCGCAAGAAAATGCCGTCACAGCCCTCCTCAACCTCTCCCTTCAAGAATCAAACAAAAACCCCATCACTGACGCCGGTGCGATCAAGCCTCTAGTGTACACGCTGCGTACCGGTACGTCAACTGCAAAGCAGAACGCGGCATGCGCGCTGCTTAACCTGTCGATGATCGAGGACAACCGCATCACAATCGGGGTATGCGGTGCTATCCCTCCACTGGTTTCGCTTATGGTGAATGGTTCGAGCAGGGGGAAGAAGGACGCGTTGACGACGATGTACAAGCTGTGCTCCGCGCGGCAGAACAAGGAACGGGCGGTGAGCGCAGGTGCTGTAGCTCCGCTTGTCGGTTTAGTTTCGGAACGAAGTGGGGGTGTCGCTGAGAAGGCGATGGTGGTGCTGAATAGCTTAGCAGCGATAGGAGAGGGAAGGGAGGCGATTGTGCAGGAAGGAGGGATTCCGGCGCTTGTGGAGGCGATTGAGGATGGTCCGGCGAAGGGGAAGGAGTTTGCTGTGCTCACTCTGCTTCAGCTCTGCGCTGATTCTGCGCGCAACCGCGGATTGCTTGTGCGGGAAGGCGCGATTCCGCCGCTTGTCGCGCTTTCGCAGTCCGGTTCCGCTCGTGCCAAACACAAGGTGCGTTTGCATTAGAGGTTTTTCTCTCGCGGTTAGAATTAAAATTTTTTTAGGTCTCGATTCCTGAAACTGAGAGAACCATTCAGAGTCTAATAAAATCAGTGACAGAAAAAAAAATGATAACACAAGAATATTCTCCCGTGTTATTTCATTTTAATAAGATGTTATTACATATTATTCAAGTGTTATTGTATTTTGAAAATTTTCCGATTTATAATAATAAAAAACACATTAATAACATTTAAATAACAGACAATAACAACTGAATAATACGGGAGGAATATTCTCTTGTGTTACTGGACATATTTTATTTTATTTTTCTGTCAACATTATGTGCGGCGATTTTATTAGACTCCGAATGATTTTCTACGTCAGTAGTCCTTACATCAGGAGTCCTGATAAAATAATTTTTCAATTTTTGAATTATTTTTTTAATAGAAAAAATTTAATTCTTGGTAGATTTATTTTCTAAGATGTTTTAATGGAGAAATATTTGCGTTGCGTACATTAGGAGCTTATTCAGAGGGTATAAGAGAGTTATATTCGCGTTATATTTCCTATAACATCCATGTAACCTCTCTGTAACCTACCTGTAACATACAAATAAATTTCGTGTTTCTTTTATTCCGTAGATTACAGAGGTATAATGCAGATATTACCTCCCCTCCGAATAACCTCTAAAACTTATTTTCGTAAATATTTTCACTTTTGATAACTTGGCATACATAATCCCAGCATTTTGGTAATTTTATAAATCTTGAAAAGTTATGGTGCCCCATTGGAATGTATAAGTTTGTTGAAATAATTCTGAAGGGGTGTACTTATTATAAGTTTTCACTTAAACCCCTCATATTTTTGTAATTTATAATAAATGGAGTCTGGTTTATTGTCCCGCAGGCGGAGACGCTATTGGGATATCTGCGTGAGGCGCGGGAGGAGGGCGGTGGATTGGGCGCGAACGCTCGCCGTATGCGTAGGATGTGACACGTGGCTTGTTCCGATTGTGCGATAGTTTGGTTTATTTTGTTCCGCGGGTGTAAAGTTGGTTGGAGGGTTCAGTGTGGTAGTGTAAATAAGATAATTGTGGTGGATTGGAATGATGAGGATGGAGGCATGCAACCACCACATGATGGAATGATAATTTGGCGTTATCTTCATGTGGTGGAAGTTATGGGACGCCATGCGAGGATATGGTTTGTAATGCTAACTTTATTTTAGGAAGACTTTGATTTTTCTTTTTTTTTTTTTAATGAATTTTTAATGAGGGTGGACTTAAATTGGATTTTTTTATAAAAAAAAATTAAATTAAATTATTTAATATTTGACCTTTTGGTTAAAATTCTAAAGAAAAAATTGGATTAATTTTAGTGATATAATGATTGGATTTAGCTAATTTTGCGTGAAGATGATTTTGAATTTGAAGTGGATTAGTGAGTAATTTAGGGTTTTAAAAGCTTTTTTAATATTTCTATAAATAATTTAATTAATTTTATGTGTTTTTTTTTTTTTTTGTGCAAGGCATCTTGACATAGTACTTGTAGTGCCAAAATAGTGCTTTACTATTTAGTCTAAGAATTTATAGAAATGTCAAATTAGTCCCTGATTATTTTAAATTTGAGCTCTAATAGTCCTTGATTTAAAGGATTATTTTGACACTTATGTAAATTGTTGGATTAAAATAGCCTCATGTAAATAATTGGGATAAAGTTTTTGGCTTAAGGGTGCATGTACTTATGTATGTGTGAAAAAAAAAATTCAAATTTATTGTTTATTTAATTGTCCCCTAAAATGTTAATGGGCTAATCTAATTATTGATATTGTCCTTAAAAAATCATATTGATCAAATTTGAAAATGTCTATAGTGTAATTAATGATAAAGTGTTGCAGGGAGACGAACAAAACAAAATAGAAAATGGTTTGATATAAGTCAAAGTGAGTCTATATCATACACTTGAAATTTAAAGAGAAGTTTTAGAACATGTTCTGAAAGGTCAAATGATCTTCAAATTTGGTAAGTCAATCAAATCAATCGTCCTGATGAGACTTGTAAGAATCCAACGAGTCTAATATCACATAATTTTGACATCCTTAATAAAATCAAATACTCACAAAATAATATTCAAATAAAGAAATCATTGGGCGGTTTGTTAAATTCATGCAATATTTACATGGGATGTGACTTCCAAAATTTATGCATAGATCCTCACTTTCTTCATGAGGGGGACCTTAACTTGGAAGAAAATGTTGAAGGGAGCTCCATGTTCTTGGGGATTTTTGAGCTTATCAACATCGAACCAAATAATCTCAAAATATGACAAGCTCATAGTTAAAACAACAGTCTTAACAAGAATTCAACGAGCCTAAGATCACTTAATTTCAACATAATTAATGCATTTAAATACTCATAAAATTATTTCTAATCAAAAGAATCACTCTAGGCAACCCAATTGAGTAGCTCGAATTCATGTGATATTTATAGAGGATTGTACTACTAAAATTTATAAATAAACCTCACTCTCTTAATGAAGGGGGACATGGACTTAAAAAATAAGATTAAAGGGAGCTCCAAGCTCTTCAAGATTCCCATGTTCCACTGTCGTCTTCGAGTCGTCATTGTCACCAGACCAATGCTGCTCGGTTTTCGTCGCTAACATCGTCGTTGAGCCGTCGACACCGTTAGATAATTGCTATTCGGTCATCATTGTCCAGTAGTCATGGCAACTAGTTAAACATCAAGCTATCATCGACACTTTCATCAAACCACTATTTACCGGTCGCCGTCATCATTTCCAGACGAATATATTTGCATGGACATCATCGCCACCATTTTTTGTAGATTCGACGCCATAAGACCATTTCTACATGGTTGTCGCCACCGCAGGCATCAAACCATCATTGCCCGGTTGCCTCTGCCATCGTACAAGTGATGCATGATTGTAGTCATTGGGTTGTCATCACCGTCATCGTCCAGGCGTTGTCTCGGGGCCATCAATTTCATGCTGCCATCATGATTAGGTTGTTGTGATTATGTTATATCATTGCGCCTGATTGTCGCCGTTGTTGCGACACACCGTCTCCATCATTTGATCATCATCTTCCAGTCGCTGCTATGCAGCATCGTTGGTGCCTGGTCCCAACCACTATCGTAGTACACCGTTGTTATCACTAGATCACAATTGCACAACCACCGCTATCATCACGGTGCACCATCATTGATAAATCACTGTCTTCTGGCAACACTACTAACGTTGTCAAATTACTGTTGCCTAATAATCACCACCATTGATGATAACAAATCCAAATCTTCAACACAGTGTTTGTGTCTACACTTTCAACTCTTCTTTTGCATGCATGTGTTGAATTAATGTACAATGTAAGATGTTAATACATCACCCTACTACTAACAAACACACAAATAAAAGAAAAAAAGATATAATCTTGAAGTCATTATTGATCATTATCCCTTCATAATGAGTGTTTTTTTCCCTATTTAAAACTACAATGTTTGAACTACATAAAAAACTCTTTATTTTGGTTCACAATGAGCATGGCCAAAGAGGATGGACATTTCAAAGAAGCTTAAAATCTCAATCACTTCATTGTGGTCCAACCTCGACCATTCTTGTCCACAAAAGTCAAGATAACTATTTATGGTTGTGTCGTCAGCTTCTCTATTAATTGCACTTGCATTATTTCTTAGCTCATTATCTATCAATGCTATAGAGCCAAGTGGAATAATACTATAAGCACAAATGAAATATTTAAATGTATGTTATAATAAATCTTTATTTTTGTAAGAAAAAAATAGTATAAAAACTTTCATGTGTCAATTCTTAGTTGTTGGGTCAAGTTTCACGCAACTTATGCCTCAACCATGTCCCTCTTCAAGATATTTTGCACATGAAGTGTAGCAAGTGGATCACTAGACTTTCATGTTATGATGAAATTTGTTGGTTTAAGGCTATTTATTAAATAGATAATCTATGTGAATAAAAATTTGAAGAATGTAAATTTAGCTAATCATTTTTTTTCAATATGTTGTTATTATATGGAGCCTGATTGTGTTGACGAGTATTGATTTTAGGAAAATTGTTTATTATATACAATGCTCCAATATTAAGAAGGCAACATCGCCACACCCGATATTGATTTAGAATTCAAGAGCACGATCTTCCAACGCCATGATGCAAAACCCCAATGTCAAGATCAACAACGTTGTAACGCTCATTCCAACTATTAGAACCTGAGAGCACGACACTATAGCGCCCTTGATGCAAGCTCCAATGCCAGTTGGAGCACTTTATTGCGACACTCTCGTGCTCGCAACCGATTTTTGGGTTGTACCTACTTATTCTATGGTTTTTGTCAACATGATTAAGATTGGATTTCGGTTTTTCTCTTGTGTAAAGAGGAGAATGAGTGCCATAAAGTATTCCAAAGTGTGGAGAAACTTGAGTGTGGGGTAATATGTACAATTCTCCCCATTGTCTTCATAAATGATTTCTCAGTGGTTTTGCTCAGTGAGATTTTCCCGTCTCCGAGTTTTTCCACATTAAATATTGCACTCTTTATATTTTTTGTTTCCCTATTGTATACACTTGAACTACCAACACAAATCTCAAAACAGTCGAGCAGCCCATGATAATGGTCGGATATTCGAGGTATTAGATCAAAAGAGCATGATCTGAATAGTTCATTCAACGACCGACTGTCTGGTTGAAGTCAATCGGCCTACTATGACAAGGGATTCAATTGACGGACCACACCTATAGTCTCGATCTTCTAAAAGCTTCTTATATGGGCCCCTGATTGTAGCTAGTCGATCGACCGACCTTTTACTTCAACAGGTGCAACTGCCATACGATCAGTCACCTCAGTCGACCAAACTAAAACAAATCAACTAGTTTGTTACTGCATATTCAAATTCAAATTGTAATACATATTCGTTATATAATCAACACAATTAATCACATTAAGGGCGATTTTCATGATTGTTCATATCTTTCTGAATTTATACAAATACATCTCGATAAATAGAAGGCAAAAAGACGAAGATGGGGACTCTTTCCCTGGTTCCTCTACTGTGATTGATCTAATTACTCTCTCTCTCTCTCTCTCTCTCTTCTCATTCTTCTGACTCTAACTCTCAAGGCTTGTTCACAAAAAACAACTTAGGATTCAACATCTTAAAATGTGATGTAATTAGCATGAACAAGCCCTAGATGAAAAACAGAGCCAACTACGAAGGAGAATATATGAGGAAAGTAATAGCGCCCATACAGTTCAATAGAGAATCAATGTGTTGCGACATATAAGAAGAGGTTCAGGCAATGTGAACTCAAGTAATGGACTAGTTTGAGGCTCTTCAAACGGTCATGATGCTGCAAAAAACCCAACCATCACCAATGGAGGGAGAGTCTTGGAGAACCCACCCCCTGCCAACACCCAACAGTTGGCTCGATGACCGACAAACAGAAGGACCAGAAGATTCCCAATCGATAGACAACACCGCATCTACGATGATAGTCCCACATTGGCTGGACTGAGTAGGAACATTTACAAGGCGGTGACCTCCACTTACAGAGCCGATACATTTGAGCCCATGGTCGACAGATGGGATGATAACTCCCGCACAAAATCAATGACATGACCTTCAACCGTTCCCTCTGAAGAATCGACCATCACCGTCAAGGACTCGGTCCTCCTTGTCTGCTGCTCCATGTCCCTTGAGGAAGACGACCGCCACTTTGATTGCTCTTTTTTAAATCCGGTGGTGGGCAAAGGGTAGGGGGTCGATGCCCTTCTGCAGTGATTAATGACAGAAGCCCCGCATATTCAGCCCGCAGATCCACCACTACAACGGGGGCGGAGTCTGCAGCCTCCCGACTGATTTATCTGCATTGGAATAATATAAATTTTTTTTTAGAACCATCAAGGACCAAGGAAAGTTTTTGCATACCCATAAATTTGTCTATAGAAGAAATGGACATAAAAGGCTCTCACCCTCTTGCGAAGAGGTAACTCTACCATCCCGTAGTAGCGGCAGAGGAAAGACGATGATTAGTCCTCTCACATACTCTTTTCTGATTGCCTCAATATCTTTAGCGAGCAGGATCTGCTAGCCCATGCTTCTTACGCCCATGCCAAACTCAAGGGCCGCGACCTCCTGACGAGGGACTTTCGGCATTCGCCCCTTGTGATCCCAAATGAGTCAACCTGATCAGCCAGTAAAGATTTGGGCTTCGACCATTTCCCTCTCTTAACCTTGTTCTTTTTTTACAGAGACCGAGGGCTTACAGCCCATCTTGGCAAGAATTCTGGGGACCACAATGATCCGGCTTGAACCATCAATCATGATGCAACTCAGTTAACTGAGAAAAAGTGAGATGTCATGTAAAAGCTATGACTTTATTCATAGAGTACGCTAGGGCCGTGACCTCCTGACGAGGGACTTTCGACATTTGCCTCATGTGATCCCAAATGAGTCAACCTGATCAGCCGACAAAATTTTGACCCTCGACCAGTTCCCTTTCTTAACCTTGTTATTCTTTGCAGAGACCGAGGGCTTCTAGCTAGTCTTGGCAAGGATTTTGAGGACCACAATGATCCAGATTTAACCATCAATCATGATTGAACTCGATGAACTGAGAAAAAGTGATGCCATTTCAAGGCTATGACTTTACTCATAGAGTACGCTAGGCACAAAATTCAAAGGGATGATAATCATCAAATTAATTTCTTCATTTTAGCGACATTGATTATTAAATAGTTTTAGTGTCCTTCGGTATCACTTTCAAGGAGCAGAAAAACTCAAGGAACTAAAATGTATAAATTAAAATTGCCGACATGAATCTCAAAGCAATCAAACGACCCATAATATTAAATGGATGATTGAGGCGTTAGATCAAAAGAGCATGATCTGAGTAGTTCATTCAACGACCGAACACGATTCGAACAACTCATTCAATGATCTTAAGCAAAATTTTAAGGTTGAATCAGCTTTAATCTTGAGCTTGAGTAAAAATATCAAATCCTAATTTTTCTTAGGTATCTCAAAAAATAATATTGTTTATAGCTTGCATCATTAATAAGTTGAGCTTGGGCTTTCTCAAGCTCCGCTTGTTTAACCTCTAACGACTACATGTGTAACTAGGGTTGTCAAAACGACTTTTTATTCGAGAACAACTCATGTTCGGGTCGCTAAGCAAATGAGCCGAACATGAGCAATTTTTTGTTTCTTCAAAATATAAAAGAGTTGAGCACAAACAATGATATTTTTTAACGAGCAGAACACGAGCTGAGCTCAGGCTCGCTCGTGTTCGTCGCTTTTACACCCCAATTTCAATTTGCTCTCCACTTCACAATTTTTTTTTTAATTATGGTTTGTAAAATTTAGCCAATAAGAATAAAAAAAATATTCATGAAAATTTAAGGGATTAATGTATACACCCCAATACACCTAACAAATTGTTAAGCTACGAAGTTGTCAAGCTCACTTGTCGAGTTGCCGACATGACAAGCTGAATTGTCAAGCTGCCAAGTTGACAAGTTCACCTGCAAATTGCAAAGCTGTCGAGTTCAGTGACAAAGAATAACATGACATAAAGCTGCAGATCATGATATAAAACTGCACGATATAATATAAAACCACAAAATATGTCATAACATTACATAACTATATATTTATATTTTTATTTTACGTAATAGTAAAAAAACAATTAAGACTTATAAATAGGGTTCAAAACGCGAGAAAGGCTCTCTCTTTTGATGGGCTCCCCCTCCTCTCTTTCCCCTTTTCTCTATCTTCTCATCAACAACAGTCAGTCGGATTTGGGCACAACTCACAGATATCATAAAACCCGATCACATTATACACATATTTTTAATGTGTTATTATGTATGAAATTATTAAATTATAAGAGCATGATATATATGGAAATAATAATTATGATATTTAATTAAAATTTTCATATTTATTAATGACATGCTTAACTTTCAACTATAAATAGCGCAGTTATGTAGGTTATTTACTGGTCACCTATCAACTTAATTAAACTAGTTATCATCCACATTCGATCATACTGTACTTAACTGGAGACAGCAATTCCTTAGCTGTTAACCAGCATTTCGCTCCCACTTCATTAATAGCAAACTATTATCTGCTTTTCTAATCGAATTTATGATTGGGGCATTATAGTAATTCTCTTTTTTTTTATATATAGAATTAGAAAATAAATATTTTTAAATATTTTGATATATTTTATATCAAAAAGAGATTAATTTTATCATATTATACGTAAAAAATGTGTCGGCATTGATCCTGAAGAAATCTAATGAATGAGAATGAAAGAGTCTGACGAAGGAGAGCTCTTAAAGGTAAATTATGAGCTCTATTTTTGTGAACAAGTGAGGTTGTCTGAGCCAAAACCAGTAAGGCGAAAATCGATTGAATCACGAGACAGATTAGTGACGAACTGAATATATAAGAAGTAGCAGATACAGTTAGGAAGATCTTGTTCCTTGACATCTCCAACCACCCTAAAGACATCTAAAATCCCCTCACCATAGGTCAAGGACCGATAAATGAGCCACATCTACTAGAATTTAGAAAACCATGATGATCCCATCAAGCTGACCGAGTCTCAACTGATCGAGACATATCAAATTGAGCTTAGTCGGCAGACCAGAGGAGTAGCCTGACGACAGACTCATACATATAAAAAACAAAGAATAGTCTTTATTGCATGATAAAAATATAATATATCACATTATACTCTCTCCCTTGTAAAATGGATATCATTTTATTAATAAAACATAAATGATACAACGTTTGTCTCTCTCTCTTTCTTTACTTGTGATATATTCCCGAAGTGTGATTCAGCGACAAATCAATATTCAACGCCAACATTTTAAAATTTGTCATATATGATCACTTATTACTAGTAAAATATTAGGGTATTTACTTAGAGACCACCCAATTCTTTTGTATTTATATATATAGCACATTTATTTTACATTTATACCACTAAAATCTTTCATATCACATAAAAAATATTACTGATACACCACCAACAAATTTTTATCATCCGGCACAAATCTCGGTGTAATTTTTTTAACAAGAAACATTCAAACTTCGATTAAGAGTCATCTGGAACTCCAATTTCAGCAAACTTATAGTCAAACTGATCGACTCGAAGAGACAAACATAATGATATGAAAGTCAGTCCAATCAGAGTCAAATCAAGCCCGGATCTAATCATCAAACCACTCTTAGAGAATTTCTGAAGGCATTTGAAAGGTCAAATGGATGTAGATTTTAACGAGTTCATAGTCGAATCGAGCGTCTCGATAAGAAGAATCCAACGAGCTTAAGATTGCTCAATTTCGATGTCGTTAAAACAGTCAAATGTCCATCAAACATCATATGATCAAGGGAAGTTCTTCGAACCGTCCGATCAAAATGGTTTATATTCTTGTATTAATTGCACTCAAAAACATTATAAATAAAACCTCACCCATCACATGAGTGGGAGGAGACTTAAGAGAGAACTTGAGGCTTTGAGAATGAGCTCAAGGCCAAGATCATCATCGTTGATCGCCGTCGATTACCACTGACCGTCGACAACCACCGTCGACCTCTGTTGACCACCGCCGAACACCGTTGAAAGCCTCCAGTCACCGCTGACCTCCGTCGACCACCACCGTCCGTCGTCAGCCACCGCCGACCTTTCTCGACCATCGCCGACCATCATCAATTGTCGTCGACTACCGTCGATCACTGCCGAACTCCGTCAACCACCGCTTACTAGACGTCATCAGTCGACGTTGTAACGTAAAAATCTAGTTACCCTTTCCCGTCTGTGGGACAAGAGACATCTGTAATCATCAACTTATAGTGGATTTTTACAACTGGGCCAGACCCCGTGGTTTTTCCCTTTTATTGGTTTTCCACGTAAAAACTTCTGGTGTTATCACAGCTTGATTCATTTTCATCTGAGTGTGTGCTGAATTCTCGTGCAACGCTAAGACGATAATCCATTACTCTACCGCCGCGAATTTTCTAGCACGCATCAATTACCATTTTAATTTTTAAAAAGTAAGATGCTCTTCTTCATGTGAATATAATTTGGTATGCATGTAAAATTGTTAGGTAAATATATAGAAATTGAGTGATGAACATATAAATATTCGTTAAATTATCTGTTGTATTATTTAATGATAACACTTGATACCATAAATTAAGGATATATTTTTGTACAATAAAATACCATTAAGCGGATCTTTCGCGGATCCAACGACTTCGAGCGGGGCATGATGACCAAACAGTGCTCTACTTGAATAAGCAAAGATACATAGAAGACGGTCGAGTGATAGTAGTCAACCGACTGGAGACTTATCAAGCGACCGACCAAGAGTCAACTAACACAAAAGCCAGTCGAACTAGAGATTTTTCGGCTTGGAGAAGGTTCATGTAGAGGTTGATTGATAAGAAGATGACCCAACAATCATGAATTGTTGTCATGAAGCTGGTTGATTATGAGTCAATCGATTAAACAAAATCAAGGCAATAATTTTATTCCCATACTAATCCTAACCCCATTTAATTAGAGAAATATTAAATGTAATAGAGGTCGTTAAAACCACATATAAAAATACATCATCTCTCTTGTATGTCACTGCGTACATTTTTTCCTCATTTTCACACTCCATTTCTTGTGTGCGCTTCACGAAAAAAATATAAGTTCGATAATTTGAAGTAAAATTACCTTGCTTACTTCAGGTTGATCTGTCTCTACCTAAAATCGTAGAGACCAATGCCTCTAATATTGGCTATGAAGGAATTTTAAAGCAAAAATATTTAAATTAAGAACAATTAGTTCAATTTACATCTCGCAAATGGAATACCGCCCGAGATAAATATTCTACCATTAAGAAAGGAATATTTTTATCGTAAAATATATTATTAAATTTCAAGATGATTTATTAAATATAAATTTTTTATTAAGAATTGATTGTAATTCAATTAATTACATATTATAAAAATATGTCAAAAATTTTATTTCTAACCTTGCTAGCTGACAACTATAATTATTTAATTTTGATTTTGATATTAAATATATTAAATATTTTTAGATATTGCATTATTATATGTAAGCATGCAAATAATGATATTTATTTTATTGATAAACAACATTTTCCACAGATAAAGTTAGGCCCACATGCATAGATATGGCCAGCGCCATGCCAGCTGGACAGGTTTGTTTATCTTATTTTAAATATATTTTTTGATTTTTTTAAAATTTAAATAAAATTTTTAAATATTTTAGAAATTCTAAAAATAAGCTTAAAATAAATATAAATATATATATTTAGAAAATAAATAAATTTAATTTTATATTAAAATATAAGCAAATATATAAATAAAAGCTGTTTGGCCCATTTGCAGATTTACTTGGTTTATAAATATATTATATATTACCTGCAAATTAAAATATAAAAATGGTGTAATTTCAGCCACAAATATATGTATTTTATTTATGAATCAAAGTTAATAATTTTATCATTAAATTACATGCAAAGGGGATAAATGATGTAGATATGCAAATAATTAATTATATCAAAGTTTGGTGTTGGTTGTATTAGAGAAGGACATTAACCCTTTAATTATTCAGTTTAATTTAAACTAATAGTAAATTATCAAGCTAGGCTATATGTCCTTCCATTCATAAATATTGTTTATCTAGTTTATCCACTAAGATAATCTTTCTTGATTTAGTCGATCTGAGGGTTTGGAACGCGCTAGACCGCTTTATCGGATGGGTGTCTCGAGTTTGATGGATTAGTAATAATGTTCGGTTCGCCGCCTGCACAGGATAGCTCGTATTCGAGTAGCTTGTCCATTCTATGGGTGTCAATTTGTGTTCATGGGTCGGGTTTAGGTATGGCCTGAACTGCTTAACTCGAACCAGACTCAAATTTTAAATGGGCAAGAAAGGCCAACTCGAATCCGACCCTCCTTGAACCCATTGCCGACATGTGTAACTTAATATAAATTTGGGTTAATTTTAAAAAAAAGTGGAATATATTTATAGAATTTGTACAACGCTTTGAATCTTTAAAGGGTTACCTAATTACTTGTGTATGTTTCATTTGTTGAGCGCCCTATAATATGGCTTTCGAATTTAGCTCAGATTGTCGCTTGAAAATTGATTCAAAGTTTGGCTCGGATCGAAATAAATGAGCCGATACTTTGGATCAAACTTTTTTAGCAGATTTTGAACAACATACGGATCGGCAAGGACTAACTTGATTTCTCAAAGCTTTTTTTAATATAAAAATAATATTTTTAATGTCACATAAAATCAAATATAACGAGATACGAGCCAGTTTTGAGCTGCACTTAACCAATTCCAACGGACTTCAAGCCGACCCCAGCTCGGCTCTACTCTATAAATGCATTGTACAAAATAAAAAAGACATCCTTAATAGAGTATTTGGTCTTGGTATATATACAAATATATAACTTTGTCAGGTTGGTTCGACTGGTTTACCTGACAAGTCAATCCGAGTTGGGCCCGCTGAAAAGAAATAGGCTTGCCAGGCTCAGAAAGCCCATTAAAATAAGTACTGCCCACAAAATTTGTTTTATGTGTGAGAGTGTATATATATTAATATGATGTGAGAAATAAATAAATAAATAAATAAATTATATATATATATATATATTATAGATCTTTAATGTAATTTTAATCTCTCTCTCTCTCTCTCTCTCTTCATTTCTATCATGCTTTCTTCTCATTTCAAATGCTCTAATTTAGGAAAAATTATTCCATACGGATCGAGCACCGAACACAGCTTGCGTGCGGTGTCCAATCCGGACCGTAAATCACCCGATTTACAGTCCTGATGTATTTCGGTGGGCCCCACCTAAAATTTTTTTATTTTTTTTTGAAAAAACGGAAATAATCCTGACCGTAGATCACCGTGATCTACGGCCAAGATCGAACACCGCATGCAGAGATGCATGCGGTGTCCGTACGCAATAATCCCTCCTAGTTTAGATGGCTCTTTCATTTTTTATGTAATTATTGCGGTGTCCGTACGCAATAATCCCTCCTAATTCAAGATCCATTCACATTTGCACAAAACTATTTAAGATACATTTTTGCATATAGATCTTTGATATGCTCTTAAATTTTAAGCTATGCACACAACTGTACATAATTCTTTAGAGTTAAATGTATACTCATATACGGTGGAACACAAACTCGATAGAGTGACTGGGTGAACACGTCATGTGAGGTCAAATGGTGTCAAACCCAATCATGTAAACACCAGGTTATGACAACTTGCCATCAGAATCCACATAACAAGACAACTTGCCACTAGCAATTTGACCCAGTTGAACTGCATATCTAGTCCATTTCAACTCGCAACTCAACCCGCATACATGACGACTTCTGTTGACAAGTTCTATTACAACCACACTCCTTTACATACTTGTGAAGGCTGAGCAAAATATTTAGACAGTTATAATATTTTACTTTAAATTATGGATGATTAAAATGTTCTATTTAATATTTCATGATGGCATGCGCGTGCCTGCCTCCACTTGGCTGAACTTATTTCGACAAAAAGTTCTCTTGGCTTTGCCTGCCAGCACTTTAAGGACTTTTTAGGCAGATTTTGGA
>NEWO01000162.1:287446-304334 GCA_003013225.1 Phalaenopsis aphrodite | reverse complement strand
CTATAAGTGTCTGTAAAAACTAGAAAAAGACAGCAATAACAGAGAGTAAAAGAATAATTGAGTTGCTGAGCACGTAGTGGCAAACTCCGTCTACCCGCATGAAAAAAAAAATGTAGAAGAATCAAATGACCTTGTAAATAAGAACACTGAGAATTTACGTGGTTCAGTTATAGGATCTACATCTACATGAGGAAATCAAGAAACAATTCACTAAGACAATATTGAAGATTACACCGTACAAAATCAAGGACGAACTAATTTCCTCAAACTCTATCGATCTTAATCTCGATACAAGCTTCCTTGGTTCCAAGTTCTCTATCAATATTGATCTCGATACAAGCTTTCTTGGTTCCTCACACTGCTCTCAAAATTTCTCTCTCCTAACCCTCTCAACTCATATACATCATTACAAATATATAGACCAATGACCCATACAAGAAACAGTTAAATACTTTTAAATAACCAAATGACCGTTCTACTCATTAGCTATTTAAACCTTCTTATAAATGTGGCTTTGTATTAGTTCACATAATTGGGAGTCACAATAACAAAAAAAAAAAAAAAAAAAAAACAATTTCATACAACTTGGAAATAAAATCATAATTGCAAAAGAGATCGTAACAATAAAAAAATAAATAAATATAGCCATCAAACATCCAAATTCAATTAAAATGTTTTCAAAATAAACCTTGAATAATAATAAAAAAATAAACACAACTCTAGTGCCTCTGAAACAGTGACCTTTATTTCAGAAGAACATAAAAATAAATGCACTCACCTGACAATTCCAACACAATTTTGCCAGATAAAACACTAACTTTCCAATATTAATAGAAAAAAAGGTCGATCACGCTCATCACTGACATAAGTTGCAACACTCATCTCAATATACCCCGCAATTTGGTTTTACATCTCAACCCAATAGAACTGAAATAAAAAACTCAAACATTCTATATTTTTTTTTTTGCAGAAAACTTTAATCTGACTTTTTAAGAAACCAAAGCTCTTGTTAGCTCTAAATAATTAACCAACCGCTTTATATAATTTTATAAGGAAAATTCAGAGTCATGCACCTGTATCCATTGGACTCTTAGAATGCCATAAGATCTGAAAACGAAGCAATGGCAACTTCCTAACCAACAATTCCTGAGAAACAATAAATAAATGAATGGTTATCAGAAAATTAAAAAAAAAAATTTCTCCGAATCTTCAATGTATAGGAAAGAAAAATATCTTACATTTTCACACCAGTTCTGCCTGATCACCATGAGGACATCCAAATAAACATGGAAACATGCACGCAAGTGTCATTCCTCTGTAAACATGAAATTGCATGTATCAGGAATCATAAGTATTTATTGAAATTTTGAGAATTGCAGGAAATGTCCTTGTAGCATGGTCAAGAAATCTTTTAAATGAATGCTAGAATAAAAAAAAAATTAGAATGCCAAATAATAGAAGAAAAAATATTTTAATAATTTGAACACAAGATAAGTATAAAATTATAATTATGATAAGAGAAACAAAAATTTTTGCTCATACTTGTGAGAGAGGGCAATGATTGCAGAAAAGAGGGGCCAAGTATAAAATCACATTGATATGGTTGAATCAATGTAATTTTGCGCAAAGAGTATATATTGTTGGGTAATGTGGAGGCCCGGTCCACCAAATTTAATTAGCTTCTTAATTAAGTATCTCACCTTCCGCTCACCTACCACACCCACCTACCGCTCACCTACCATATCCCACCTACCTCCCACATACCGCTCTCATGGTTTCGTGGTCGGCTTGTTATACTTAACAAACAAGCCGAAATGAACGAGCCGAACATGAGCTGTTTAACGAGTTGAACATGAGTTGTTGGCGAACAATGAGCCAAATTGACAGCCCAACTCACTCATCTTCTATACTTCGAGCAAATTTTCTAAATTGTTAAAATTTAAGTAAATAAAAAAAAAAAGATTTTAGTTACTCTTCATAGTATCCATCCTTCCAAAAGAATCACACACACACGATCATGCCCAAGATAGAGAGTGTTGAGATCGAGGGAAATGAAGAGATAGGGAAAGAAAGGGAGAAGTGGGGGAGGAGGGGAGAGAGAAAGATATGCCCCCTCGATGTGAATGGGGTGTTCCTGGACTCTTAGACTCATTTTATTCTATAGAAAAATAGAGGTTACAATTGGAGGGAACCAAAGTCCTCCAATACATATCCTAGCTTTGTTATTATAGAAGATAGGAAATACAAAATTACATTATTAGTCTTGCTTTAAAGAGGTAAGCAAAGGGCATTCTATTCTCCTTATCTTGGACTATCAAATTGCCTCAAAATCCGTGCAGATCATTTTTTGGTGTGTCGACATATATATATATACACACCAAAAAATGAGACACACACACACACATACCTACTTGGAAGTATATTTGGGGAAGTTGGGCAAATGAAAAATAACTCTAAAATGATTTCCAATCAGACATGGAGCTGATAATCAATTAAATATTAAGCCAATTTCATTTTTTATCATGTCAAATTTTGAGAGATTTTTATCAATTTTTTTTAATAGCTTTGAGACCCACTATGCCATAAATATCCAAATTTAAACAAAAAAGATATTAACAAACAAAAACAAGTGTTCTAAAAGGGTACATTAAAGTAGTTGTAAAGTCAAGAAAAATAGATCGAGAAATGACTATTGAAAAGAGAAGATGGAGAGTTAATTATTGAAGGTAATATGATAAAAAAATAGCACACATGGCTTAGCCATATACATGATAAAGGGTTGAACCAGTGAGCTATAAGTAGGGCAACTGAAATAATGTGCAAGAAATATGAAGTAAAAATGAGATCGATTAAAGCTAATAAGCTCAAGAGTTTCAAACATATAACAAAAAAAAAAAAAAAAAAAGAGTTGGAACCAACTGTGGCTCAAAACATGAATATATTGAAAAGCGAGATTCATTATGTAATCCCACCAAAATTTGGATATGGTTAATGATGATCTTAAAATTAAAGAGAACAACATCTAGGATTATTGATTTCACAAAGGCTAAATATTTAAAGTTGTACTTCTTGGGTACTTTATATGGGCATTCTAATTTGATTCATAAAAATTATATACTTTTTGGACAACCCCTTGATACAATATAACAAGAATAAAAAAATTAACTAAAAGCTACACCTCTAATTTGATTATATCCATTATCGATATAATTTTAATTTATGTTTTTTAATCAACGCAATTGAAGAGGTTGTTAAGTGCTACATATTCCTAAGCTCAACTAGTTTATATTATCACAATGTTTAAATCCAAATTAATATAAAAAATAATCCCACAATGGAAGTGAAACAACAATCGAGTTCTTAATAGGCCCTACTATGAGTTTAAGCATTTGGGTTCAAAATGTTAAAGCTATTAGTGTATCGACCAATTTAATACCCTTGGGTTGATGCTTCCTAACAAGCAATATCAGAGGTGATGGTTCAACTAAGAACGAGCGTGTTTCAAGTAACTTGTGGCTCCCAAGGGTCATAGGGGCTTTTAATATGGTTGAAATGTTCGAAAACTTGTAATTTTTACTTACTATGTTTGAATAAGCTCTTGGTATATGGTTCTTGACGGTGTTAAAAACGTTTTGTTTGAAGGATAGTGATGTAGAGGACTTATGTGGGAGAAGATTTTTAAGATCCAAATGGAAGTAGAAAATAATTCTACATTAAAATTGAAACAAGAATCCTGTTTAAAATTATAGTGGCGATGGCCCTTATAGCTGTTCATCTATTATTGCATAAGGCTCAATTTGAGCCCGCCATACTTAATCTTTATAACACACAGGCATCAGATTATATAAATAAATATTTGCATCTCTCCATATATAATTATATATTGAATTGAAATCTGAAAAGATTTGAACAAATTGGACTTCTCATCTCTGAGACGTGTAACATATATTTCTCACAATTAGTTACAATTGTCATGTTCACGCCATAGCTTTGTGACAAGCTTCTTTCTGCTAACTGAGTTGAGGTTTATAGTATGTGTTCTAGTTTACCTATCCTATGGTAGGAGTTATTTGAAGTCAGGATCATGATCCAGGAGGTGAGTATTAAGTTTTTACACAACTATTCTATCAACATTTTAGCTGAATTCCATAAGAAAGCATAAGAATATGGATAAGGAAACAAATTTCACATATAAAAGTCTGTCTAGTCAAGAATAGTCGATGATGCATGCTGATACAATTATTTAAATTGGTTTCTCACCTCTTTTATAAAGAAAGTAAAAAAAAATAATGCTGCAAAATCTTTCTAGAAATTACGAAACTACAAGGAATTGCTTACCTCTAATGATCTGCTTATTCGTAATATCATCATAACCACTTATGTAATCTATTGAACCCTTGGATATTACATTCGAAGTTGTAGCGCCAAGCCCATAACGAAATGAACTCAATCCATCGAGTTCATTCGTTGCAGAGTGCCAAGTTGGATCCCCATAAATGGAACTACCACCATATGAATCACTATAACTACCTTCATAGATATTTCTTGTAGTTGTAAATGAAGTATTGAGAGAACCAATATCATTACTCCTTCCATAACCACCACTAAACAAACCAAGAGTATTATCTCCAGTCCCATAGCCCAAATTTCCAGTAGTAAAGTCTGAACCGCTGCCCGAAGCATGACCCACAGGAGGGGAAGATAAACCCAACCAATTGATGCTATTGTTGCCAGAACCAGCAATGTTCCCAATGCCAGAGGTTGAGAAGGAATTTGCTCTTGCAGGATTAGTATTAAAGTCAAGGACACCATTGTCCCATATAGTGCGAGATGCTGAACCAACTGATGAGGCAAGATTACCACTACCTGCACCATACCCAATAGGACTAGTAAATCGGGCCGCATTTTCACTGTAAAACGGTCTTACGGTCCGTCCATAACCAATGCTGCTACTCAAATTTAAGTTTTCACCATAACTCGGCCTCACACCGGGCCCAAAATTCATTCCAATTCCATAACCAGTACCAAAAGAAGGGAGCCCCTTCCGAGCACCCATCAATGGTCCAAATCTACCATCCATTCTCATACCATAGCTGCTGATAGAGCTCGAGGTGTAGCCCTGACTATATCCATTGTGAAAATTGTTGAAGCTATTCAAACCATAGTTATGTCTTCCTACTGGAAGCCTCATGGCAGGCCCTGGAGACTGCTCTTTCGGGACAGCTCTCTTGACCTCCACCATCTTTCCATTGAGTTCATGAAAGGTTTTGTGCAGAACTATATCGACAGTATCTTCCGAATCAAAAGTTATGAAACCAAACCCTCTTGGCCTTTGAGTGTTGTGATCATACATTACAACAACATCTGTGATGGTCCCAAATTGTTCAAAATATTTCCTGAATTCTGCTTCTGTTACATTGGAGGCAAGACCTCCCACAAATATTTTTTTGGTACGGCTAGGAACAGGTGAACCTGGGAGGCTGCTGTTGTTTCTATTGAGTAATATGTGCTGATCATCCCTAGGAATAGCTTTCTTGGCTTCAACCTGCCATGCATTTTTACAAGCAGAATCATAATGAAGGTTAATGAAACAAATTATACAATTTTAATGTTCAGAATAAGAGATATTCAATGTTTCTTTCGGTTCATAATCCGTAATAGTTCAAGAAAGCAAATTCAACCGGAGTAAAAAGATAAAAGAGTTTTGTAGCAATGTATGTAAAATGCTTCAAAGTGTTTCTATCAAGAGCTTCAAGCATGCACATTTCAAATACATAGCAATGGGAGTTACCATACCATCCTGCCATCAATTTGATGCTTCTCCAGAAGAACCCTCTCTGCAACAGCAGGGTCCGCGAATACCACAAAACCGAAACCCCTCTTACGGCCGGTTGTCCGGTCCTTCATGATCACCGCCTCCACAACCTCTCCAAAATTCTCGAAATATTCCCGAAGGCGATCCTCATTGGTATCCCACGAAATCCCCCCGACGAAAAGCTTCCCAAGATCCGACTCCATTCCTCCTCCTGCAATCCCAAACCAATCAAACAATCATAAACACACAGATTGCACTTCAAATCACCATCAAAATCACAACAAAATAGATCCAATCCGAAATTCAATCCTATCACCACCCAATCGGATTTCTCTAATGCCTGATCAGACCATCCAAGCTCGAAAACCAACCGCACGTCCTCAACCGGATTGAAAACAGTGCAAAAGAGACAGCACCGCCATATATCAATACAGAAAGCTCAGATCCTGATCGAATCGAGGAAGTAATTGAAAGGCAAAGAGATCGGATTGGTGATGAAAAACCTCACCGGAAGTTTCAAAGTCCACCTCTCTTCTTGCGCACCTAGGATCTGGAAGTCGACATGTTGAGATCACGGAGGCGCCTCATCCCCTTTCTCCACCTTCATCTCTCGTTTTATAGCTCTCGGAGCCCCTCCTCCTATTTTTTCTTTCTTTTTAGCTGGCTTTAATTCCTTTTTTTAATTTCCTCCGCTCGATTCGATTCACGAAGAAAAAGGAGCGGAAACGGGAAGATATATAAACACCGAGACCGGAGATACTGTTCTAAATATGATGTTCTGGTTGTTTAGCTGTCTTGCCAGAACAGGAAACACCTACAGTTCATGTGAAACATGGATGACATGTCAAAATATGCAACATTTGACTTATTTAAGCAATTTGTTAAAAATTTACAGAGGGATTTTTTTTTGGAAAATAATGCCTCCAGTTCATATGAAACATTGATGACATGTCAAAATATGTAATTTCTAACTTATTTAAGAAATTCGTTATAAATTTATAGTGGAGTTAAAAATAATACTAATTTTAGTTCTAGTCAACGTTAACAATATCACTGTTGCAATTGTATGACAAAATTATTTCTTTGGGAGTTTTAAGGTGTTGGGATTGTCCAAAGAACCTCTTGAACTCAATTAGTCGGTCCGGCCAGGTCCCGTTCAGTCCGACTAGCCCCGTTTGGTCCGACCAACTCCAAGAGATCCGGACCATGCTCCAGTGGCCTAGCCTGCTTCTTTCGGCCCAACCAACTCCAATCAGCACGACTAATTTTCGCTCGGCTCGACCAAGTTCAACTTGGCCATGACAACTTTCAATTGGATTGGTCAGGATGAGAGTGAGATAGGTCAACAAATAGAATGTTATTACTAACAGAAGGAGCGCGACATCGATGAGTATTATGACCTGATGTTGTGATGGCTGGCATCAAGATTTGGACAGCAATGGATGGATAGAATGCTCCATTGAAGAAAGTGGCAATAAAGTTGAGAGCAGGACAATGGGGAACATTAAAAGTAGGATATATGTGAAAATCAATCAACTCCTAAGGTTGAGTGGCTATTGATTGCAAGAATAATTCTGGTTAATGATTTACAAGCTCATTATTTTGCAAAAATAATGTTCGGAGCAAGACTCATTGCTCGCGAATAGCTGGTGCTCAGTTTATTAAGTAGCTCGTGTTAGAATCATTTACTAAATAAGCGAGTTGAACTAGAACAAAATTTGTAAGCTCAAATTATAAAAGAGACAACTCTAAATAAGAAATTCATGTATATATTCACCGTAGCAATCTAACATCTCACATCTATTTTTCTAATTCATTTAAACAACCAGATTTTAAGCCGAACACAAACATGAAAATGTAAATCGAGCCAGACACGAACACTGTTCACGAGTAATTTCGAATGAGCCAATTTCGAACAAAATTAATTTTGAATGAGCGAACCCGAGCCGAGCCAGTGCCAACTCTAATCACAACATGATGAAATAGATACATTAAAATACTTAGCTTGATAACACTAATACAAATATTACTGAACTAACTTAAAAAACCCCCCCAACATTCTGTTAATTGCACCACAAGCAAGCACAATGAAAAGCCTGCCTCTGAATACAAAAAAACAAGAAGGAAACACTCTCACTCAGCAATTCAACTCGGGCAGAAACAGAAGCTTCAGCTCCTTATTTTCACCAACACAAAACTACCCCCCGGCACTTGGCTTAATTTCCACCTGCAATATTATAAATCAAATCAAGGACACATTAATCAATTATTTACAATCATTAATATACTTTAGACTATGATAAATAATTGTATTATTTGATGAAACATTAGAAGCTGATCTTAATTAATTAGCTTTGCTTTGCTTAAAGCACAAGGGTCAATTTGAGGTGCTATGAGGAAGATTTATATACATACCATTCAATTCTTATGTATTTTTATATCTAGCTACAAAAATTTAATTTTTACATATATGAAAACTTACTATGTATAAAAACATATATTTCACTTTTTTATAATTACAATAGTGATATTTTTGATGTGATATGAAAGATTTGGTTGGTATAAATGTTAAAAATAAAGCTCAGGTGTTAGATGTAACATGGTTGCTTTTGGAAAGTAGCATCCTGGTACCTATAAATGAGCTTAGTTTGAGTTGGCTCAGAACTTGTTCGTGTTCTGCTTATTCGAGATTTGTTTTGTTCGAGTTCAACATGTTTCAAAATGACTCGAAAATAATGAATTCATGTCCGGCTCAAATTTGTTCAAATTAGTTCTTGTTCGAGCTAAATTCAAGCCACCCTGCCTAATTTGATCTTTTAAGCCAAGGCGATTGCATTTCTTTATTTAAAAAGCAATGGGGAAAGTATTTTTTTTCCAAAATTCCGATGTGGGACAAAACATATGCGAAACATGCGAGAGGTAAATTTTCTTAAATATTTAATTATAAATATTATCAAAAATTACTTTTATTTAACCCCCCCCAAAAAAAGCATTTCATAACAATCATACGAACCTACTTCATTCATCATTCATCCTTTGCCTTCACAACATACTTGCAGTCTCCAGTCTTGATGCACTTGATCAATATGTTGGCCGAATCAATCCCTACGAGCCCATCAATCAAAATGTAAAAATTACACATATATCACATAAATTTTACATATTTACACAGCTAACACCTAAAATTTGATATTTACAAATGTACCTGCAAGATACGCGCCATGAACATAACCATTATAGTGCTCACTGGTATGCTCTCCAGTGAAGTAAACCCTTCCAACAGGAGCCTAAAACATTTAATCAAAAAAATCCAAACATCACAACTTATTTCAACTGAGCACAAAAGAGGGTCAGAAATGCAATTAATTAATTACCCTAATTTGATCATATTCATATCTGTTAACACCAATTGGCCAATTTGAGAAAGTGCCCTTATAGAACCTATCTGACCACCACCTTGGTACAAAAATATCAGTCGCCTCTGGTATGTTCTTTCCAAACATCTCCCTCAGCACCTCCATAGCCTCGGCTTTCGTCACCGAGTCAGGTTGCTGCTCGATCCTCCTCGACTCGTCGTCCGTCACGGTTACAAGCAGAACGTGTGCTCCCGGGTACTCTCGCTCGAAATGCTACGTATGTATATGCAAATACAATAAAAAAATTTGGAGAGAAGTGCAAAATTCCAGCAATTTTAAGAAAGTTCTATTGTTAGTCTCTTTTGAAAGTTTTGTAATTTGTATGTGAATTTTGGTGAGGAAATTGAAATTGATTACCTGCCAAACAGCGTAATAACCACGTCTATCGCTTGCATATAGAAAGAATTGAGTACCATTGCCGGTGGGCCAAAATGAGGAGGGGAATTTAATGAAAATTTTTGTGTAAATGGCCATGTCAAATTCATATATTGCAAGGATCTTCCATTCCTGCCACAGCATGTTAACAAAAGAAATTATTCATCTTATTTGGGGCATTTACATATATACCGCCCATTTTCCAATGCATTTACATTTCTAACAGCTAAACTTTACTTTTTACATATTCATACAACTTGACATTTTCATGCATAAATAAGGCCACATATAAGTAAAAATTGAAGTTTAGGTAATGGTAGATACGGAAATACATAGAAATTGAGTAGTATATATGTAAATATTTATCATTTATTTTTTACTTACAGGAAGCTTTGGCACGAATTGTATAAGCTTGGACTGAAGCACACCAAGGCTCACAGAAACTATCACATAATCTGCTCTATAGACCGAACCATCTTCTGTTTTGACAGTAACGCCGCTTGGATAATGTTCGATTGCTCTGACCACCTAATTAAGGAAATTCATTATTGCACGTAAAAAATATATTATTGCAAAAAATAATTTAAATTTTACATTTTTAAAAATAAAAATAATAAATATTTACCTAAAATCAAAAAAAAAATTAGAAATTTACCTTGTTGAGAATAAGCCTGGGATCAACAATGGTGCCATCTTTGTTGGTCTTGAGGAACTGGTGAGCCACATGATATACCACCGACTCATAACCTCTTTGGTCTGCCACAAAATACACATCTTCACCAAAGTTTGCAAATGTGGCCAGAGGAACTGTGTTCTGCAAGCTCGTGACACGTGGCGGCTCCGCAAACTCATAGTCAAAGTTGTAGTAGTCCACCACCATCTCCGCAGCAGAGGACGGTACGCTGCAATAAATAATCATGATTAAAATTTTAAGTAATTAATATTATGGAAATTTACATTTATGTTACACACTTTTTAATTATTTACACAACCAACATCTGAATTTTATATAATACATATTTTTTAATTGAAATTAATACAGTATAATAATATTTAAAATTAAAACAATTATTAATGTCAAAATATATTTTTTAAAAAAATAATCAAATCAAATTTTTAATATATATATATATATATAATTAAAATAAAAATTATCTATTAAAATAATAGTTATATTAAATTTATAAAAAATATTTCAAACTGAAATATATGAAATTATAAAAAAATGGACAAAATTATTATTTATATACCGATTTTGAATTTTAATCGGTCAAAATCTATATATAAATATGGATTTTACCGTGGTTGAATTTTATTTTCAAAGTTTCTTTCATTTTAAAAATTTAACTTTTTTTTAATAGTACGCTTTTAAATCGTTTTTTTTCTTTCAAAAAGCAGCTCATCCTCAGGATGGGCCTATAATCGCTAATTGGGCTCAATCTTTCCAGGCTTCGGCCCGACTTTTAAAAACCAAATTATTGAATGAAGGCCAACAATACGAAAATATTTTAAAAATGAAAAACAGGGATACAAGTTTATTTATTTATCTATATTTATAATTTTGATTTAGCATTTTTTCCTAATTTCTCAAATAAAATAATAAAACAATTTATTTAATATAAATAAATAGCGGAATTATCTGTGCGCAGGTCTTATGAAGAAATTAGGTCAAGGCCTTCAATTAATCATCAATCATTAATTGTTAACTTAGATGTCATTATTGTTGAAAACACAGATTTATGTGATTAATGACTGCATGGATTTAAAAATTAAATTAAGAGCTGGGGCCTAATAATGTCATTTGTCAATTCCGATGAAAACAGCATCTTTTGTTAGATAAAATAAATTCTTATTAATAGAATATTATTTTATATAAAATTATTTTTTTATTCTGAAAATTAAAATTTAAACAGAATTAAATTAGAAATTAATGATTAATAATTATAATATATTTTATATTTACGTCTCCTGATAAAAAAAAATTCTGTCAATTCCTTGGTAAATCTTGCGGCTTTTATATGAAAAATTATGAAGAAATATTTAAGAATTAATTATTAAAAAATGCTTTAAATTTAATTTTATAATACCTATTTATTTATTTATTTTTAATTTATTTTATCATTTTTTTATATATTGTAAGCGTTCGAATCCGTTTTTAAAATTCTTCACGCTTTTTTAAACGAATATTCTGCACGTGCAGCGCAGCACTTTGTGTCAGCTTTGTCGGGTTACAGAATATTTCTTTTTATTTTCCTAAGTAGATTAATATAGGGGTGTGCTCTTGTTCTGCTCTTTAATATTTGGGGTTCAAAATGTGTGTTTGTGTTCGGCTCGTGTACTTAGAGAGCCGAACACAAGCCGTTTAAGAACAAAGAGTCGTTTTGACAACTCTAATCACGCAGCCATAAGATGTTAAAGATTGGTGTATGATTTAACACATCATTTGAATCTAATTTAATAACTTTTATTCTATTTTCTTCATTAATACTTTTAATTGATTGTAAATTTTTGTAGCGTTGTAGTCAATTAATTTTTTTAAAAATACTACCATCAAATATATATATATATATATATACTTGATTAGTAGTATTTCGAGCCAAAACTAGCCGAACAGTAACTAACAAATAATGGTTCGTGTTGTTCGTGTTCGGCTTATTAACTTAGCGAATGAACCGAACACGAGCTTCTTAATAAGCCGAACACGAGCTCTTCGCGAACAAAGAGCCATTTTGACAGGCCTAGATTAATAGTGTATGATTTGGAAAGAAATTAATAAACTCAAATTTAAAACACATCCAAACTATTAAACATAAAAAAAACTTCAAAAATAAAATATCAAAATAATTTCTGAGTATTTACGTGAATCATTTTAGTCTAAGAATTTATAAACATATCAAAATAAATTGTCCCCTCTATATTAGATTTTAATCCTAATAGTGCCACATGGGACTATTTTGGCAATTAAAATAAAAATAGATTTAAAAAAATAAAAAAGTATGTTAATAGCTGCAAATTAAATAGGACTGGGAAGTAAAATTTGTGCTACGAACTCCTTTTATCAGCGGCTATGAAGGTTTTGTAATTATGACTCCAAAAAAAAAATTTACTTTAGAATATTTTATCATACCACCTTTATACATATATATATATATATATATATATAGCCCTGTCTCGGTGTTCGTGAACAGCTCGTGTTCGGCTCGTTAATTTAGTTAGATAAGTTAACGAGCAAAACACGAACTAAGATGTGTTCGTTCGTGTTTGGCTGGTTTTGGCTCGAAATACTACTCATCAAGTTTATATATTAAGTTATATTTTAAAAAAATCTAATTGACTATAAGGCTACAAAAATTTATAATCAATTAAAATATTGATTAAAAAAATAGAATAAAAATTATTAAATTAGATTCAAATGATGTTTTCATATAGATAATAATTTTTAAATCTTGCTCAAACTTTTACATGATTAGGATTGTTAAAATGACTTTTTGTTTGTGAACAACTCGTGTTCCGCTCGTTAAACAAACGAGTCGAACACGAACACACTTTTTGAGCTCGAAATATAAACGAGTCGAACACGAGCTGAGCTGAGCATGACTTTCTCGTGTTAGGCTCGTTTACACCTCTCTCTCTCTCTCTCTCTCTCTCTCTCTCTATATATATATATATATATATATATATATATATATATATATATATATATATATATATATATATANTATATATATATATATATATATATATATATATATATATATATATATATATATATATATATATATATATATATATATATATATATTCATTTAAAAAATTAAGAAAAACTTAGAACAATGTAGAATGAGGTGGGAGGAGTAACTGATTCTGAAGCCGCTGGGATGCCAGTATGGAGATGTCTCCCCGGCCGCTGGTCGGCAAAGAGTTCGAGTATTGCTCGCTAGCGTTACTCACTTCGTCGGCAGTGTCGATCAGCGACTGAATCTCCGCCGCGTCGTACAGCCCACCTCTGCAAATCAGCAGATCGAGAAGAACTAAGCTCGCTATGTTACTTAGAGTTCGTAAGAAGAGATTTGTAAAGCCCTAAAAAGCTGGATAGAGAAACCGACCCTCCCTTGTAAGTATTTGAGGACAACTTGCTGTAGTCGGAGTAATATTTTTTCAAGTTAAGCTGGTTTGAAATAGTCCAAATGGGGTTGATCTGGTCTCCATTAACTCCCTCCACCCAGTTAGCTCCCTTCTCCACATTGAGTCCAGCGAACGGAACCTTACAGATCCGGCCGCCGATGCGATTCGTCGCCTCCAGTATAACTATGTTAGTTATTCCGGCGTCTGATAGCGTTTTCGCCGCACTTATCCCTTCGAATTAAACACTTAAGTTTCAGATCCAAAGGGGGGGATCAGAGTATGAAAAAATAGCACACAAAAAAAGGTAGGAGAAAAACAAGTTCTGAAAGCTTGAGTGAGTTCAACGACTCACCGGAGAATCCGGCTCCGACGACGATGACCGACGGGCCGGCCGCCGATGTAAAAAAGACATGAGAGGAAAGAAGTAAAGCTGCTGTGAAAAGAATGGACTCCATTGCTTCCTTCATTTTGATTTTAGGCTTCCCTGCAAAAGCTCTTATATAGAAAGGCAGAAAGGGAACCATAAAGATAAGGTGAGGCGATTCGTGGACGTGAGTCCACTGTCCCATTTGGGCCGTGGGTCACTATATCAATTCATAAAATATGGGCCTCTTACTTGTAGACCACTAAATGATGAAAAATGCTCGTCATTTAAAAATTACGTTTGAACAGCTTATCTGCAAATACAGTTAATTTTCTATACTTTCATGTTTCTAAATAAGCGACTTATCTGAATAAACACAAGCTGCCCAAAACGCACCCTTAGTCATCAACTAATAAGCGTGGCTAATATCCAATATATTCAAATAATCTTCCACCACTTAAGCTTGGTTCGTGGTACGAACAATTGCAATGACATTATTGTCATTCCCTCTACCACACTTATGTGGTTTGATCCTCCACAAAAATATTGGGGTATTTATGTAATATGACAAACTCAAGCCAAGTTAGCTTTCATTTATGATTTATTGATCCCTAGGAGGCTAATTAGGCCCTCCTTATAATATTAATAAATGCGTTATTTATGATATTTTTTATATAATTAGAAAAGATTTGGGTCACAATGTAAAAAGTAAAACTTAGGTGTTAGCTACATATAACCTATATATATACACAACAATTAAAGAATTAGGGGATATATATATGTAAATGCCACGTTGTTTTTAAATTATATTAATTGCCGCATTTAATGAATAGGTGGAATCATTGATCAAGAGATTTACAAATTATTGCGAGGGTTTATATGTATGTAACCCTAACAATTTTTATGTATTTACAATTCTACCGCTTAAAAGGAAAAAAATAGATTCTATTTTTAAAAAATTATTGATGATTAGTAGATGATTAGTGGAGCATTTAAGCATGAATTAACCTAAATCCCACCAAATAGCTACAAATGACAAATTTTAAAGCCTACAAAAACGTAATGTAAAGCATTTATATATCATATATGATGTAAGCTATCATCGAGCAATGAACAAACGAGTCAATACTATAGATAATTAAATTTTATTTAAATAATATATCATATATGATACGAACTATCATTGAGATTAAAATCATGTATTTAACAAGTTACTTGTTGAACAACAAACAGTTTGTTCGTGAACATGAACAAACAAGTTCGACTTTGTTCATTTTTAGTTCATTTAATTTTCGAGTTTTAAAAAATTATTCATGCTTGTTTATTTACTAATTTGAAAGAATATGACAGAGTCTAAATTAAGTCGAGTTCGTGTCGTTCATCGAATGCATTGGTTCATTTATAGCCCTAGCCTTAATCCATGCAACATTATCAAAAATTTTATTTTATTGCAAAGTGTTGTTATTACTTGATTATTGCATTATTACCAATCAAATGTCTATTGGTGATATGCATACCCATTTAAATAAATATCTAATAATAATTATTAATAAATTAGAGCTTTACAAACTAATTATTCAAAATACTAAGAGTTTGTTTGTGGCAGCTGCAGCTTATTGAATAATCTGCTGATAAAGTGATTAAAAATAATCTGCTGATAAACTAGGTGCGGCAGCTATTCTAAATTTTTATTTTTTTGGAAAAACCAGACAGCAGTTAGAAAGCTGTCACCGCACCTGGACAGGTGTGGTGTGAAAATATTGTTTTCCGCGTTTTGAAAACGCATAAGCTGCCGAAACCCAAACAGCTAGGTGTGTTTTCAAAACGACATCACGCCAAATAAGCTGCCGCAAACAGACCCTAAATGTAACTTATTTAAGCTATAGTTTTGAATATTTAAAATATTATATTTAAAATGTAATTAATATAGATATATTTTTTTTGTTGGTCTTTATGTAAATTATAAATCTTGGCGGGGAAAAAAATGCAAGGCGGTACCAGAAAATAACTTTTTTTATGAATCTACGCATGCGACGTCCACTAATAGCAGGATAGCGAAGTGCTTGAAAGCGGTCTCTATTTGTTTTTGCGGACACCGAAAATAATTGACTGGCGAAACAAATGAGTTATTGGAAAATGACAACTGCGACAGCTAATTATTGATTTTTTATAAAATTTAGGGGGATTTATGTACTGTAATAAAAAATAGACCTCGTCGAGCATGAAAGTTGAATCAGGAGACGAGCTCGTGTTCGACTAACTTGGGCCGCCCATCTCTTGCCAGTCGGTCGCCCGGCCGACCATCTCCAAGCAAGAGGACAAATTGGGTCGTTCATCTGACGCTAGCGAATAAGGCTGTCAAAAAAGCTCGTTCTTCGTGAACAGCTCGTGTTCGGCTTGTCAAGTAAACGAGTCGAATATGAACAATTGTTTTATGATCGAATTATAAATGGGTCGAACACAAACAACTATTTATTCGCTTGTGTTCGGATCTTTTTAACTCGAAACCAAAAAAAATCATATGCTTATTTATTCAATAATATATTATATATATTTACATCGAAGTTTAAATCATAACAGCTCGTATGTTAATGTGGTTTAACATCACGTTGATATGGTCCAAACAACAGTTTTGGATTTAACATGTACATACCAACTAATTTTTATTAAATTTCATATAACACCTTTAGTTTTAATATTACATACATATCATCCAATTCTTTTTAATTTCGCATCTACAGCTCTGGTTACCCTTCTGTTAACCGTCTCGACTTTTTGACGACTTTTCAACAA
>NEWO01000162.1:266272-287432 GCA_003013225.1 Phalaenopsis aphrodite | reverse complement strand
ATATATATATATATATATATATATATATATATATATATATATATATATTGCTTTGTTGGTATTTATGTAAATTATAAATCTCGGCGGAAAGAGACCTGCGGGGAAAAAAATGCATGCCGGTACCAGAAAATATATATTTTTATGAATCTACGCATGCGACGCGCACTAATAGAAAGATAGCAACGTACTTGAAAGCGACCGCACTTAATTCTCATTTTATTTTTGCGGACAACGAAAATAATTGACTGGCGAAACAGATGAGTTATTGGAAAATGACAACTCCGACAGCTAATTATTGCTTTTTTATAAAATTTATGGGGGGATTCAAGCAAAAATAGACCACGTCGAGCATGAAAGAAACGTCAAGCTGGCCACCCGGCTGGCTAACTTGGGCCGCCCATCTCTTGCCAGTCGGTCGCCCGGCCGATCATCTCCTAACAAAAGGACAACTTGGGTCGATATGTAATGCTAGCGGATAAGGCTGTCAAAAAAATTTGTTGTTCGTGAACAGCTCGTGTTCGACTTGTCAAGTAAGCGAGTCGAATATGAACAATTGTTTTATGCTCGAATTATAAATGAGTTGAACACAAATCGGATCTTTTTAGCTCGAAACCAAAAAAAAAAATCATATGTTTATATATATAATAATATATTATATATGTTTATATTTAAGTTTAAATCATGACAGCTTGTGTGTTAATGTGGTTATGTGCTTTCTTTTGAACTTGAATCCAATGTTCTACATCTACTTTTTCCAATTAAATTTAAGGAATCAATTTTGAGTAGAACACGAACACACTATTCACAAGCCAATATCGAGCACGAGCTGAACAGATTTCAAACACGAGCAATTTCGAACGAACTGAACATGAGCCAAGCCTCAGCTCACTCAAGCTCGACTCGTTTACAACCCTACTATTGGAGAAAGAATTGGACTAAATTACCCCTCGTTGCTCCATTATAATTGGGGCATATATGTAATTTTCTCTCTCCACTCTCTTCTCACTATAAATAAAGAACTCATTGGTTGTAAAAGGGACCCCTTTTACGCTCACTCTTGCCCTCATGTTAGAAAACTTGCTCCCCTTCATTTTTCACATTGTAACCTCATTTATACTGAATAAAAGGGGCCGCCGAGCCTAGGGACCACCCCTATTTGTCTCCCGACAGGATTCCCCTTCCTCTTTCTCTCCCTTTCGTTCTCCTTCCCCCAGAATCCATTCGGCTCTATCCCTTTTGACACGGTCCAAACAACAGTTTTGGATTTAACACATACATACCAACTAATTTTTATTAAATTTCATATAACACCATTAATTTTAATATTACATACATATAATCCAATTCTTTTTAATTTCACATCTACAGCTCTGGTTACCCTTTTGTTAACCGTCTCGACTTTTTGACGACTTTTCAACAAGCTCGCAAGTCAGCAACGTGATGTCGATGCACAATGACCTCCAAGCATCCCATCTTTCTTCTTCTTGTGCATTCCTACACACTCTAGTATCGTCACAATTGTATGGGATGATAGCTCGCAGTAAAGAATTCAAGCATAGTTTCCGAACTTATGCGGAGAAGGAGAAAGATGGGAGTTTTGGTGGTTATTGTAAGTTGATATCTCGTCGTTGCCTTGCGAGCTTGTCAGAAAGTCGAGACTATTAACAGAAGTGTAACGATAGCGGTCGATACGAGATCTAAGAAGAATTGGGTGGTATCTATGTAATATTAAAGTTTAGGGTGTTAGATATGAAATTTAATAAGAATTCGGCGGTTTTTATGTAAATCCCCCAAAAATTTTGAAGCAATTAATTATTTAAAAGCAAAAATATTGTGAATATAAAAGAAATAACACTCATCCTTGGTGGCTCTTTTATAACCTCTTGAGATATTATTTTTTAAAATAATTAATTAATGCCCACCTTCATGATGAGATTATATTTAATTTTTTATTTCTAGACATAATTATTGCCCACCTTCATGATATAATTATATTTAATTTTTTATATTTATATTTAACACTAAGACGCTGCACCGCAGTGTTGCTGTTTGGGTAAACTGTGTTTTGGCAACATTTTCGAAAAACTGCTGTTGAAATTTATGTTTTCCCATCACTCCTGGCTACTTGCGGTGGCAGCTTTCTAGCTGCAGCCGGACTTTTAAAAAAAAAATTATAATAATCACCACAGCTTTTTGAGCATCAGATTATTATTCAATAGCTTCAGAGTTTTTTTTTTGAATAAATTGCAACTACCCCCAAAAAGACACTAAGTCTTTGAAAACGTTAAGTGTGTATTCTCACTGCAAAAATTTCAATATAAGTTTTATGGCCATCTTCTCTTCTATTTTGCACTACCTCCCATGCAAGAAAGATATATTTCATTCTATAATTAATAAATGCCCCGTATTTCTCAGGGCTTTAAATGAACAAATGCACTCGAATAACTTGATAAAAACTCAATCATGTTTATTTAAATAAGTAAATAAATAAGCTTGAACATTTTTTAAAGAACTCGAAATTTAAAAGAACTAAACGTGAACATGGCCTATTTGTTTATTTATGTTCACGAAAGAGCTCGTCTGTTATTTAATAAATAGCTTGGATGTTACGTTTGATGATGACTCATACCTCTAAATTTGTATATGATTTGTAATTTAGATAAAATTTGATAAACTAGAAGTTTTTTTTTTCAAATTATTTAAGTTGTAATTGATGAATATCCAGATTGTTCAATGCAATTCATTCAAGTTCAAGTATTGAAAAACTTAAAAAGGCCAATATTGAACATATATGTGCATGTTTGACACAAGCTAAAGCCAAACATACCAATTTATAGTATTACCAAGTCAAATCCAATATATGATATACTTGGCTCGATAACAACCCTGTCACCCTATCTTTTGAAGACTCACTGTAAATTTCGGCTGAAGCAATTTCACGTTAATTTGTGCAACTTTTCTAGCTTAAGAGTAAGTATAATGAAAGCAATACCTTTATGCTAATTGTATCGAAAATGAGGCCTCTCTCTACAAACAACAAAAGAAAATTACACTATTTACTATAACAAGTAACAACTGTGAATACATAAACATCAATAAATATAATATGCATTACAATTTCATGATCTAGTTCATAAGCAAGTCAAATTTCAATCATCAAACTTGAAGACTCTGTGAGAGGCGTGGGTGGATCTTGAGATTCTAACAAGCAAAAGTCAAACACAAGCACACATGGTGCCTTCGGGGCGGTGTCACCAAAGTTTTTTCTATTTGGTGAAACTGCATTTTTGTCTGCGTTCTCAAAAAGTTAGAAAGTTATGTTCTCCCATAAAACCTGGCTAGTGACTATTAGAAAGTTGGGGTCTAACTTTTTTAAGAAAAAAAACTTTTGTAATAGCCACCACAACTTTTTGAACAACAGCCTCACAACTTTTTGAACAACAGCCTCACAACTGTTTCGTCAAACATATGCAGCTATCTTAAACAAGCCCTAATGAGTGAAGAAAATATGTTGTATTGCGTCTGAAAAAAAGCTTATATTGACATCCTCAGCTCGGTCGAATTACACAAAGAAAATAAGGCAAGCAATCATGCAATTACACTATAAGATAATGCTTAGATTACCTTCTAAGTAGCTCTTAGTTTTATATCCTAAGCTAGACAAGTCAAGTTAAGCATTAAAGTTTTTCTCCATAATCAAATATCCAGTTAATAATTCTTGATTTATCATCCACTGTATGATATGCTCTGGAGACACTTCTAATGAATTCTATTATGATCCCATATTTTTTTCTTTTTGAAATATCGAAGATCAGCCTAAAATAATTGAGATCTTTATATTTTTAGTCATATCCATCACAATGAAATCAAAGAGGAACCCTTAATGAAAAGTTAAAAGAACGGTCATTAAATTGAATGGTCATAATGGTTAGGTTGATGCTCTCATACACATTGGCCTAGTCTTTCAAACACTGAAAAATACATTATATTTATACTAGCTTTTGAGTCACATAACGTCTTTCCATTAAATCAATATACGATAGTGCAAGGGATGATAAAACTATGTAGAACATTCAATTTTTTTAAAAGTTTTTCTCTTAAATCATAGCAGTATAATTTTGTGTTAATGCCACATTTTCAAAATTCAAAAATATGTTTTTCTTGTTAAAAAACTCCATAAATTTTTAATAACCGAGCATTTGCTCAAGTACTTCGGTAAATTGCATGTTATTAATGAGTTTCTTGAACATTTCTAAAAAGTTAGAGAATCGTTAGTCCAATTTCTGTGTAATCAACCTCTGAGAAAAAGATGGTGGTTTCTCTTGTTTTATCGAGATGGTGAAGGTTGTTTTCTCAAGTCTGGCTAAGTTTTTTTACAGATCTATCAAGCTCAAATTCGATCTCCTATATTCTAGGCTTTTCTACTCTAGGCTCTTTGATTATGTTCCCACACTTATGTCCTATAGAATTGTAGTGCTCCACATTGTGGTTCTTTGGATTCGCCTCTATATTACTCAGTAATGTCTCTTGGTGTCTCTAGTTCAATTAGTTAGTTATTTGTCTAAGCTTTGTTTCAATATTTCTAATAGCTGCAACATGACTTTATATTTGATTCCCCATGTTTAGAACAATATTTCCAAAGATAGTTTCTTTTCCTTCAACTGGGGATTAGAAGTGAGTTCAAGATGGTAAGTAAGCCATGGGTTGTCATTACACTAGTTATTCCAACTACCTACATAATTGGGTTGATTATTATCCCACAGTTGGGTTCCTAAACCTTGGTTATTATTATTCTAATTAAAATTAGGGTGGTTAATCTAGCTTGAGGTTAAATGTATTGAAATACAAGTTGTTGGCTATATCTCCTATGGCATTCAAGGTTTCCAAAGAATTAGTGCTAGAATCTCATTCTGATCTTTGCATTAGATTATGACCTATGTTATCTAATTTCCTATAAATATCAACCACTTGTGAGGTAAGTATTGTTAAGACGTATGTGTCATAAACTCTAGCTAATTTCCTAGAATTTACTCTCTGAACGCCATTAAAAAATATTCGTAGCCATGACTTTGATAATAAATAAGTTTCCTCAAACGACTTTGACAAAAGTGGCCCCTCTATTGTAACATCTAATATTGACATTGATGATTCCATCAACCCATTATACAAAATTTGAAAGATATGCCAATTAAGTACGGCCTGGCAGCTGGCATGTGCACTTCCTAAGTATCTCTTTAAACCTCTCCTAAACCTCGTAAATGCATTCAAAATCTAAGTAAATGATGTGATAACATTCCTAAGTTTTGTAGCTTTAGAAGGTAGAAAGTATTTTGCTAGGAATTTTAAGCGAGTTCATTCGAAGTAGCTATTGATTTTTGGGTTAAAAAATTCAGCCATACTTTAGATTTATCCTTAAGAGATAATAAAAATAACTTGTCTAACAGTATTGTCCGAGACACGATTATATCCAAAGGTTGCATATAACTCTAAGAAACTAGTTATATGGATATTAGGTATTTCTAAAGGTGGGCCTTTGAATTGATTATATTGTAACATTTGAATGATAACAGGTTTAAATTTAAATGTGTTGGCCTGAATAGTATGGTTATTGATATTCCTATGCATTTCAACTTTCATGAGGATGGCAAATTCCTTAACTGGTCTAGGCACGATATTCTCTTCATGAGGGTTTGTCACCTCTTATAAATTCTTAGTTTTTTTTAAATTTTCTGATTTTTTTTATGGTTCTCTCTATTTCAAGGTTACAAGGCACAAATTCAGATAGTTTAGCCCTACACATACAAGTCTAAAATTAGCAAGTGAGAGACCCAAAATTAGCAGGAACATAATACAATACACAAACAATATTCATACAAAATTAATTAAAATAGAAGATGTAAAAAGTAAATATAAGAATTACAAAAAAAATATTTTTGGATCTTCTAACACAGCAAATATCACATAAGCTGTAGAAGAAGTGCGACACAACAATTTTCAAAACTAAACACTAACAACTCAATTAAAATCTTCCTAAAAATTAGAAATTTAACTGTATTCCCTGACAATAGTGTCAAAAAACTTGATACAACCAAAATGCTATGAAACATCGACGATACAAGCAAGCATATGTATCAAACAAATAGTATATGGAACTGAGTCCATATATCAATGCCATGAGAATAGATTGAGCTCCCAAAGTCCAGAAAAGTTCTAGTCTACTAGCTTTTAGTCTAGCATGAAACTAAGAAATTCAATGATTTTAAACTACTTATGAGTTTGAACAAGTGAAAAAAAAAAAAAAAAACTCCATTGAATTAGTCCTATGTAAATTAGATCTTAACTAAGAGATTCTAATGAAGTTGACGAACAGAAACAACAGTTCTAAAAAAGTCAATTGTTGCTCTATAATTTTATAGCACAAATTATTACTGTAAAAATAAAATTTGAGCAAATGGCAAATAGTGACACATACATGCTACTATGTTGGAAGACTTGGCTACTTATCAAATTGTCTATTTTGTTCCTATGATTTCATTTGCATGTTGGATCCATGATCTTTTGGATTATTAATTATTTGCCCCCATCTTGTAGAGTCTAGTTGTGATTTTGTCTGTAAGATGCTTAATGCACCTTGGCATGTATTTGATTAGAGTTCTATTGTTATTGTGTTGGTTTGTGATTTCATTTTGGGCCTCTTTATTGTAGTTCTTTTCTTCTTTCTTATAATAAAGTTGGGATCGAGTTTGTCAAAACGGTTCATTGTTCGTAAACAGCTTGTGCTCGATTCGTTTGCTAAGTTAATGAGCCGAACACAAACACTCTCTTTGTGTTCGATATATAAACGAGCCGAACATGAAAAAAAGATTTGTTCGTTCGTGTTCGACTTCTTTTGGCTTGAAATATATTGATGAATAGCATTTTTAAAAATTTTAATTGAGTACAAGACTAAAATGATTTATAACCAATTAAAATTATTAATTAAAATAATAGGATAGAAAATATATATAAATTACATTTAAATGATTTTTTAATATAAACAATAGGATTAAACCTTGCATTAAACGTTAATATCCTACAACTGTGTGATTAAGATTTTCAAAACGCCTCTTTGTTCGAGAGCAACTTCTGTTCGGTTCGCTAAGCAAACGAGCCGAACACGAATACATTTTTTTTTGTTCGAAATATAAACGAACTAAACACGAACAACGATATTTTTAATGAGCCAAATATGAGCGAGCATTGATTTACACCCTTAACTGGGTAAAAATTTTTCTGTGCGGACTCCTGACGTAGCTCTACGTGCGCCGCAGTGTATTCCTGAGTTATTTTCAGGTTATTTTTGAGTTATTTTCAATAATCCCGAAATAACCCGCGGTCTTTATTTTTTGGTTATTTCTGGGTTATTTTTGTATTACTGAAAATAACTCGAAAATAACCTGAAAATAACTCAAGCATAACTTGCACCGCACGTAGAGGTACGTCAGGTGTCCGGACAGAAAATGAGCGCTAGCTGGGACGCATCCTTCATTTTACCAAAAAAAATAATNTATATATATATATATATATATATATATATATATATATATATATATATATATATATATATATATATATATATATATATATATATATATATAGAAACTCAACCACGATTTAAACGAGCCAGACTAATATCAACGAAACGATAGTAGCTTTTCAAACTCCTCTAGCGAAAGAAAAATCTGATTGTTGTTGTTTTTCTTTTTTTGGAATAAATCTGATTTTAATAATTGCATTTCGCATGCGACGACCTTGGAAGAAAGCACAAAAAAGTTGAAAGTGACCGCACGCGAAAGGATTCGCCACCATGAACATCGCACTCAAATCGCCCACATAAAAGAAAAGAAATGACCGCATAATTTTCACATCAACGAAGATGCGCATGGCACAAGCAAAATTTTTGGGAATTTGCGACAATAATTTTGCTTTAAAAAAATTTGAGATTATTTTAAAAATTAGAGCAAATAAAAAAAAAAAAAAAAGAGATGGGAATAAGCCCACATCAAATAAGACTACAAGAGTGGTTGAAAGTCACTTTCAAAAAAACAAATGATGATTTGAAGGAAAAAATATTACATCAGGATTCCGAATTTAGAGTTACGTGCGGAGTCCAAGGAAATTACGCCGTATAAGTGATCGGCCAGGTAAAATAAGGAAATATTCCCCTCGTGTTATTCAAGTATTATTGTGTGTTTTTCAAGTGTTAATGTATGTTATTCAAGTATTATTGAGGTATTATTGTGTTATTATAACACTGAAAATATTCCCAGAACACAGTAACACCTGAATAACACGAGAAGAATATTCCCTTGTGTTACCGGGCCGATCACCTTCACGGCATAATTTCATTGAACTTCGCAGGTAACTCTACGTGCGAAGTCCTAATATAATAACTTTTTTTTCAATTTGAAGAGGAATTAATAATTTTTGTTGACTATTTGTTGAGCGATAAGATAAGATGTATGATTAATGATTAATCAATGTATTTATTATTTTATTAGTAGATGAGTATGTTAAAGAAAATTATCAAGCATTGGATGGTGACTATGATGAATGATTTTGATGTTCTTTGAAAAAGAGTACTTAAATTTGACAATTACTGATTACTAATTACTATTAGCATTTATCATGATAAACATTTAATTACAAAGGTTAAGTTAATTAAAATGCTTAAAATTAATAATCTAATTAAAGACCAATATCTTTCATATCACATTAAAAAAAAACCACCAATTTAAACTTTGAAAAGTGGAATACACCTTCTTCTTGCATAGCTAAGATGATGTGTATGTAAAAAATGATGTTTAGGTGTTAGTTATCTAAACACATAGGAATTCAGTGGTGTGGTTGTAAATCTTACAAAAAACTAACGCATTACAAGCATATAAATTAAATTCGTCCAAGATTGCTTCAGCTAAATCATGCAAAAAATAAATGCATGCACATGAATCATTTTTTATTGCAAGGAAATTTTACTTGCCAAAGAAAGCAATCTATTGGTTCAAACGGAAGAATGTACAAAGAAGAATGTACAAAGAAGAATGAATGGTGGCGGACGCTAAGAGCTACTAACCATTTGGGGGGCTAGCGAGATCCAAACCTTGAGATTTAAGGCAGAAGACTTCACCACCCGGCTTTCATCACCCTGGCTTTCTCCAGAATGTACTTGCCTTCTTTATATTTCTGAGCTTCATCGTATGCCTTCTCCTAAGAAAATATATGCACAAACATGCAAATGTATTGGTTGGTTTTCATGCCAGGGACAAAAATATGTAACGAGAGGGAGCAAAATTACTAAATTGCAAAAGAAAAGAAATATATTTGCTGATTATATAGAGAAATTGCAAATTTCAGGAGAGGCAATTGTCCGCCCAGGACATAACTAGTTAGTTTTCCAAGTTCCACTAAACAAATCTTATCTGCATTTCATGCTCCCTTTGTTGAATAAAATTATCAATTGAGCAGAGGCAAAATGATGTACATATTCATTTATAATCATAGTTGAATTTCAACATTGATGAGGAAGTTCGCTAATAAGAAACTCATAAGATTCACAACTATATGATAGAAATATGGTAACTTTGGAAGTCTATGTTTTGCCTTAACACAATAGTTGAATTGTGTTTGGGCTAAAGAAACTACAAGTAGTAAAGTTAGGAAGATTAAACTGAGTGAGAGATATAGTTGAGTATCACTTATGCTATCACAACTATTAAGAGGCAAATTTGGATCATTTTTTTATATTTGTTTTTAATTATTTTTAAGAAACATATTTATTTTATGTTTTTCAAGTAATTTTATTTTTTTATTTTTGAAAAACAAAAGTTCAGTTTTTTTTTTTAAATACTTCAAATAACTTTTATGTTTTTATTTTTTTAAATGAAAACCAACCGTAGCCATCAGTTACTATTGCCATTGGCTACCATGGTCACCTGTCTTCACCGCCTTATGCAAGATTGGATAAAAATAAAAACAATAATTAATTTGGATACCAAATATATTTTTTATGCCATATAAAAATATAAATAAAATATAATAAAATAAAATAAAAATAAAACCATTCCCAAAATCCCTAAGCCTTTGGTTTATGTTTCATGGATGATTGATATGAAAAAGAAAACCAGCTACAAGTTCATTTATAATGCAATTGATGAAGTAAATAAGCTAGAATTTAGAAGGAGAAAAGTGCATTTACAAGAAATGGAGAGCTTCACCTGGATATGCATCTATACACTACCGGCTATGATCTCAATCCTCAATATCAATGAAAACAATGGAAAAATATAAGAGGATTTATTCTTATTGATGTAAAGAAATGTATAAATATTCATTACAGGTCTTAATGGTAAGTAAAACAATAAAATAGAATATAGTACACAAAGAAAGGAATAATAACAAATATAAGGGACAACTAAACTCTCTAATTAAGGAGAGAAATAAATAAAGATTCTTAAGATCCCTTATATAATTTATAACCCTCTAAATATAAAGTTACAATAAATATGAAATATAATCATAATTATTTACGAGATCTTTCAACACTCTCCCTCAAACTGGCATGAAGATGTCACTCATAACAAGCTTGCTAACTACATTCTCGTGTTGCACTTTGAGAAGGTCTTTTGTTAGAATATATGTTATTTGGCTACCAGTGGGTATGTAGGATATACATATCACACCACTATTCTTCTTAATGAAATGTTTGTCAACTTCTACATGTTTTATTCTGTCATGTAGAACTGGATTATGGGCTATAGAGATTGCAGCTTTGTTGTCGCAGTAAACTTTAATAGGTACTGGTATATGAATCTTCAACTCCTCCAGGAGTCTTTATCCATAATACTTCATAGAGTCCATCTGTCACAGAGCGAAATTCTGCTTCAGCACTACTTCTTGCTACCACACTTTATTTTTTACTTTTTCAAGTAACCAGATTTCCGCCTACAAAGGTACAATAACCTAATGTGGATCTTCTATTATTTATATCTCCTGTCCAATCTGCATCTGTGCAGGCCTCTATTAGAAGATGTTCTCCCTTTTTGAACAAAAGTCCTTTTTTCAGGAGTTCTTTTGAGATATCTCAAAATTCTGAATACAGCTTCGAAGTGAGAAGGTCCAAGTGAATGCATGAATTGAATCACAACACTCACTGCAAAGGCTATGTCAGGTCGAGTGTGAGCCAAATAGCTTAGTCGTCGTACCAATTTTTGGTAGTGTGCTTTATCCATTACCTCATTAGTTGCTGTTGTTTTCAACTTTTTATTAGGTTCGATTGGCGTATATGTTGCCATGCAACCTGTTATTCTTGTTTCTTTGGGTAAATCAAGTACTTACTTGCATTGATTGACAAAAATTCCCTTCTTGGATCTTGTAAACTCCATTCTGAGGAAATATTTCAACTTTCCCAAGTCCTTAATATCAAATTCAGCTTCAAGTTTCCCCTTCAAGTTGCTAATCTCCAGAGGATCATCCCCTGTCATGATTATATCATCTACATACATAATCACAATGACTACTTTACCATTGATGAAATGTTTGAAAAAAAGAGTGTGATCAGCTTGGCTTTGAGAAAATTCATGTCTCTCGATAACATCATCAAAACGTTCAAACCAAGCTCTAGAAGACTACTTTAACCCGTACGGGGACTTTTTAATTTGCATACTTTACCTTTTCCAAATTTTTCTTCAAATCAGGGTGGTAGGTCCATATATACTTCTTCTCGCAATTCTCCATTTAAAATGCATTTTTTACATCGAATTGATGAAGTGCCCAGTTGAAGTTAACTGCAAGATAAAGAAGCACTCTAATAAAGTTAATTTTAACAACAGAAGCAAAAGTCTCTTGATAATCAATACCATGAGTTTGAGTAAGTCCTTTTGCTAATTGCTATTAGTCTCGCTTTGTATCTCTCCACATTTCCATCAGTTTTAAACTTCATCGTGAACACCCATTTTCACCGAACCGTCGTTTTGTCCTTAGATAGATCAATGATTGTCCAAGTGTTATTTCTTTTAAGAACATTTATTTCTTCCATCACAGCTAATTTACAGCTTGATTCACCAAATGCTTCCTGAACAGTTCTTGGAACAAGCATACTAGAAATCCTTAGACAAAAATGCTCTAAGATTTTTTTATAGTTTTTCATATGACAAATATTGAGTGATAGGATGTTTCGTTCTCGTTCGGATTCCTTTTCTGAAAGCAATTGGAAGATCAAGATCGGGAGTGGAAGTAGAGAGAAGATTACTTTGAGTTGTAGGGTCATTATTCGGCAAAGGTGATTGTACATCTACTGAGAGAATAATTGGGGTTGTAGCAACTTTAAAAAATTTCTTCTTAGTATAAACCTGTAGCTCATGTTGAGGATTATGATCCGTTGGAAGGATTTCTCCCCGTCTTAAATAAAGTAACATCTGACAAAAATTGATTAGCAGTGTTCACTCCTATTTCCATATCAGAATTAGTTAAGAAAATGGGTAAAGTTTTTCAAAAATTATTTTCTTCAACTAAGTTCTGTCCCTGAAGAAAATTGTTTTGCAAAAAAAGGGTGATCGTCGATAAACTTGACATCTATGCTCTCAATTTTTTTTATATAGGGTTAAAGCATTTGTACCCACGTTTATTGGAAGCATACCCAATAACAACACATTTTTCAGCTTTTGGATCAAGTTTTGAGTGAAACACATTTGAGACATGCACATAGCAAACACATCCAAAAACTTTTAAAAGGAGATCAATTGTTATCTTATATGTGAAAAAATAATTTTTTTAAGACTTGTAAAGGTGTTTTAAATTTTAGAACTCGAGATGACATTCTATTTTTTAAAAAACATTAGGCATGGAGTGCATTATCTTAAAAATATTTAGGGACATTCATGGAAAACATAAGAGTTCAGATAACTTCAAGTAAATGTCTATTTTTTCTTTCAACAATACCATTTTGTTGTGACGTGTCACGACAAGTGAATTGATGCTGAATAGTTTTTTCCAAAATAAATATTCTTAAATATTTGTTGAAATATTAAATCTCATTATCCGTTCTTAGAATGTCAATATTTGTTTGAAATTGATTTTCAATCATGTAGAAAAAATCTTTAAATTATTGTTCAACTTTAGATTTCTTTTCCAAAAAATAAACAGCAAACTCGTGTTTGATCATAATAAATGTTACAAACTATTTTTTTCATAAACTGTGTTAACTTTGAATTGACCCCAAACATCACTATGTACCAAATAAAATGATTTTGAAGGAGAATATAGTTTTATTACAAACGAAACACGATGACTTTTATATAAATTACACGCTTCACAATGAAGTCTTAAACAATCAATACTTTTAAATAATTTAGGAAATAAAGATTTGAGATATGGAAAGTTAAGATGTCATAATCTTTTATGTCATAACATAACTTGATCATAGTCAAAGCTTGAACTTGTACTACCTAATTCATGAGTTGTTTTATTCGCATAATTAGTTCCATCATAGTGGTACAACTCATTTATTTCTATAGCAGTTCCAATCATCTTCCCCAAGTTCCGATCATAAAAAACATAACTGGAAGGAAAAAAAGAATGAAATAATCATTATTTTTAGATAATTTGTTAAAAAAAAAAAAATTATATGTAAGTTTTGGAGCATGTAAGACAGATTTCAAAGAGATTTTTTCTAAAATTTTAATATTTCATTTTCCTGCATTAGGTGAAAAATTGTCATTAGCTATTCTGATTTTTTCGGAACCAGAACATGGATAATATGAATCAAATAATTGAGAATAGCTTGTCATATGATTAGATGCTCCTGAATCGATGATCCAAGGAGTGATACTTCCTAGAACAGATAAATCCAAGGGATTACTACTTGTTTGCGCTATAGAACCGATAGGAGCTTCAGATGATGAGCAAGATTTCAGCAGTTTAAGAAGATGACTTAATTGTTCTTTACTAATTTGGGATGACTCGGCCTCATTTGTTGTAGGTGTGCTATGTTCGCCAGTTTTTTCTCCCTTATCATTAGGTGTTTTACCATGCAACTTCTAGCATTTCTTGCGAGTATGGCGTGGTCTTCCACAGTATTCACATCGCGGGTTATTTTTTATCCTTTACATGCTAGTTGTGAGAAGTTTTCCTGCTTACTTGAGCTTCAGGAATAGCCAGCGTTGATCCTTCCACGGATACGGTTGAACCTGCTGTCTTCTTCCCCAACATCACATATCTCCGACTCTCCTCTCCTTACCTCGAAAAAAACTTCACCAATTGAAGGCAGAGGATTTCTTCCAATTATTCGGTCACGGACCTCATCAAATTCAACGTTTAGCCCTACAAGAAATTTGAAGATTCAGTTAGTATCTACTATCTTCTTGTACTGGTTGCAGTCATCGTTTGATTTTCACTCATGATCGTTGAATAAGTCCAGGTCCTGCAAAATTCGCTTAAGAGAATTGAAGTATTTTGTCACAGAATCCTCACCTTGGCAAATTTCCCCAAGTCATAGAATCAACTCGTAAACTTGGGATTGATTTCCAAGATCAAAGTACATTTCTGAAACATTGTCCCATAATTCTTTGGTTGTAGAGTAACACAAATAATTTGCACTTATCTCTTCAGTCATGAAATTGACCAACCATGTCATTACCATTGAGTTTTCTGCATCCCAAATGACATAAGTTATGTCTTTCATATCAAACTGTTTAATATCACATGTGATATAGCCAATCTTTCCTCTTCCTCGGAGATAGATGTGAACAGATTGTGAACATCGAAGAAAATTATCACAATTTAGTCGGATTGTAGTGATGTGAATGGGATGATTTTTCAAATGTATTTATCTGGAGTTCGGACTGAGATGGCTGAAGAAGCTGGCTTGTCCTAGACGTGACTTCAAACAATTTAGGGATGAAGGACGGTGAATTTGCTCGAGCCCGAGATTTGCCCGTCGAATCAAAAGATTACCGCCTTCGCGAAACGAGAAGAAAAGGGAAAGTCAAAGACGCCAAAGAAGATTGGACGCTTGCTAACAGAGAGAACAGAGCTCCAAGATCGAGAGAAGCGAACGAAGCAGTAGTCGAACAGATCGAGTGGTGAGCAAACGACTTGAGCTCTCTAGGCGAACAACTCGAGATCGAGCGGCACAGAGGAAGCAGTTAGGGCGTTGAACAGCTCCAAGATCGAGATCGAACAGCTCCAAAATCAAACAGCTCCAAGATCGACCGACACAGATCAGGCGAACAGCTCCAAGATCGAGCTCTACAAGCAAAGAAAACGACTACAAAGATTCAGATCCTACATATTCGACGTGGCTCTGATACCAAGAAAACAGTGAAAAAATATAAGAGGACTTATTCTTATTGATACAAAGAGAGGTATAAATACTCATTACATGACTTACTGGTAAGGAAAGCAATAAATACAAAATATAGTAGAGAAGGAAAGGAATAATAACAAATATAAGGGGCAGCTAATCTCTCTAATTAAAGAGAAATAAATAAATATTTCTAAGATCCCTCACATAATTTATGACCCTCCAAATATAGAGTTACAACAAATATGTAATATAATCATAATTATTTACGAGATCTTTCAACAATCAAAATATATTAATAACAAGTCAGTCAATTTAGAGATAAACTTTTAATTGTACTAATATATGGATAGATTGATTACTAACTCAACCGAGAGAGCAAGAATTGAACTTGAATTTAAACATTTCAAAACTAAGAAAGGAATTTTTTCATTATAAAAAGTCAATATAGTAGTAAAAATATTACATGGGTAACTTTAACATGAGGTTAAATTATATAAATATTATTTGCTATGCTAATTGTGTTTATTTAAAAACTTAGTAATAGATATCGTTTGGAGAATACAATCCTAAATTGCAAGCTTTACTATTACATTACTGAGTCTAATAAGCTCGTTATCATGATGTGAGCGAAATTACAATATGCATAACCAAGTTCATGCCTAGAAAACAAATTATTTTGTTAGCTTAAAAATGAACTTATTGGTTCACATCATATAAGATAAAAGATAAAAAAAATATCTGCAAAATACAATTTGAAAGATGATAAAATATATTAATTTGCAATGAAATATCATCAGATGATAAAAATAAAATTGCACCATCACAAATGAAAGAGAAAAATCCCAATGTTAAATTCTTTTATGAATAATAAGACCAAGTCAAACCAAAAAGTAACAAAAAATGGTTAGAATTAAACTTTAAGCAATAGAAATTCTAATCAACAATATAACAATTATTTTAAAATTTAATCAACAACTACAACAAAGCCTTAATCCCACTACATGGGGTCGGCTACATGAATCCTTTGTCTACATTGCGTCTTATTTAGTGTCATATTTTCATTTTCATATTTTCATTTAGTTCTAAAAATTAAGATCATTTTTTATACAATAAGCCCTTTAAAATTTAATCAACATTTTAAATTAATTTTTATTGATTAGGAGAGCATGAGATCGTAGAGATCGAAGATAAGGAGAAAAATTCAAAGGATGCAATACAGCTGAAGATGAAAATGAAGAAAAAAAATCACTATAGTGATTATTCAATTGAAGCACAAGTTGATGAAATTGGGAAAACTTTTGAATTCATAAAATAAAATCTTGGTGACTTCTACTACTTATAAAAAATTAGAAGTGTGGATACGTATAGTTAAGATCTTACTTTGACTTGCTATGACATACCGTGATGTTAGTATGCTAATTTTTTTTATTAATTTAAGTCCTTAATTCTAAGGCTCGTGCCTCAAGATTTATATCTTGCCTCACAAGTAGTAAACAAGTCAATACCTGATAGTGTAATTTCAAACTTTGATTTATTTAAAAATCACATACAGCTAAAATGAGTATATATCATGCAAAGATACAAGCCATTGCATTAAAAGGCCGTATTACTAGCAAAGTCATAATATATGGATTTAAATCATCAAACCTTATCAGTTCAGTTATAACTAGAATGAATTAACTCTCTTGTTTCAGGAAAATCTTTAATGAACTTGCATCATTAACCGCCAACATTACAAGGAAAGTTGAAGAAAAAAAAATCTATAAATTTAATATTTTAACCACCTTAGATAATGTTCGAGAATATCAAAGGTTCCAAAAGCATTGGCATTAACATGATATTTTTGAGAGGTCGAAGAATATCAAAGTTACTTTTCTTTGTAGGGAACATTCCATAATAAAAAAATAATAAACCAGAAGTATTATCCTCTTCATTCAGAAAGGCAAAGTCAATAAATAAATGACATAAATTATGAGAATCTTACATATCTCCATCCAAGTATTTGTTGGCAGCTACTGCAGTAGATATCATTCACAGTATGAAGTCCAGACAAAAGATGCCTTTCTTCGTTAGGACCCAAAGAAACATTCACCCTGAAATACGGCAAGATCATTCCCACTGGGATCATAATGCTTATAAAACAAGTAGTTAAGATGTTATCATCCAATTAAAAAATAATAATTTGTTAACTCAACTGTTTCAGATATGTAAAAGCAGGGCAATTTAAGTGATTTTGGAGCCACAATATAAGGTAAAAATAGGATTTTAGGCCACATGTATATGCAGCATTTATCACAAAATCCTTTTACAATAAAATTTATGAACCAACAGCAAAATACATAGAATCGAGCGGTATGTATGTAAATCATCCATCAAAATTAAAAATGAAGTGTTCAAAGGATTTGGTTTTCTACATAACAAAATATTCATTATCCAAATTCTAATTGATAAGTATAACATTCCTCAGAGAATTGACTTTCCATTGTCTAGACATTAAGGGTGTGTTCGGGACAGCTTATTGACTGTGGCGGCATTTTGAAAATGTCGTCTGCCCGTTTGTTTAGGGCGTTGGGAAGGCGTTATCAAAACACCGCCCTTTTTTCTTAAGAAATGCGGCCGCGGGATAGACCCCCCGGTCCGGGTTTCTTTGCTAATTTTTACTTCGCTGCCCTCCTCTCTCTCGCGTCGCTTCTTTTTGGTGTCTCATCTTGCCTCGTGATCCCTTCTCTCTCACGAGATACAATCGCGATCATAGCTAGCTGGGAAGGTAATGAAAGATCGCAACTTACAGAGACCATCGAAACTCCCATCTTCCTCATCCTTCTGCTCTGCTCCGACCAAAGACAACCGAAACCCCCCTATCTCGATTACAGTTCTGAAGAACATCGGACGGGGGTAGAAGAAGAAGCGAGCAATGACGAGCATACGAAGGCTTTTATCTCCTATAAAAGCTTTTGCATTCTCGATTTCTCTCCCTTCTTCCCCCTTTTCTATTTTCAGAAATCTATGTAAGTTCATCTGAGTCGACTCACAATTATCTCACTTTCCCTCATAATTTTCTTTTTTTTTTACTTGTTTAGATTTTTTAATCAGTGCAAATCATGTGAATTATGGGCCTTCCAATATTTTCTTGAAGCTTAATATGCCCTTGTTGTTATGTCCGTTCAGTTCTTTCTTGAATCAAACTAGAATTTTGGGAACCCTATTTGGGTATAATCCTCTCGTTGATTTGGGTGGCGCTCTTGCTTCTTTAGAATTTTTTCCATTAGTTATTGTATCTGAAAAGTTCATGATTACTTCAAGAAGTGTTTTGTGGGAATCGTTATTGTTGGGTTTGATAGTGCTTTGATTTAGGAGCATCAAGAGGCACTGCTTGTGTTTCAATTTATACATGTTTAGAATAATATTGAGATTGTCAGGCTATTGATTTTATCTGTATTTAGGTGATTCTAAGTAGAGAGAGACTTAAGCAATTATTTCTTAGCCATCTTGATTTGATTATCAACATTGCTTGAAACTTAAGGCAGACGATGATGATTTTAAATCCAAATTTCTATTTGTTTTGTAAATTATGGTTCTTTTTTAATTCTTAAAATTAATCTAATGAATTTGAGGGCAACTTTGGGTTCACAAAATCAAATTTAAATACTCTTGAAGATTGTGGCAGACGAAGTGTTTCAACAAAATGTTGTTTCTTTCGTTAGGCCGACATTCTGACATACTCTCATGCCGACAGTGCTTTTGGTACGATGGTTTCCCAAGAGGACAGTGTCGTTGAGGACAGACGATGTCAGAGTTTTAAATTGAACGTTTTAATTTTTTTACTTGTAATTGTAATTGTATTTCTTCTTATTTTATTTTTTTTTATACTCACGAAATGGTGAGCAATGTATTTTAATTTTTTTAACTAAACTTTAATAATTTGAGGCATTTGTTTTATCTATTATTTTACAGTTCTGTTACAAACAACTTAACCAAACAGAGGCAGAATGGTCATTTATCCAACAACAGCTCCCAGTAAGTTGTTCTGAATAAGCTGCCTCAAACAACAAGTCAGCTTATTCAGATAATCTGCAGATTATCAGATTATCAGACTATCAGAATAATATGTTTATCAGCAGATTATAAATAATCAATTGTCCCAAATAGACACTAAGTCCCATGCTCAACTCAACTTTAACAATTTCAAGGAACATTCATTCCAGGTATTTTTTCAATATGTTTACAATGAGAATGCGTTGGAAGAAGAGGGGAGGCCTTGCTTTGTAGTCTTTGCTTAAGAATATACAAAAAGTGCAAACCTTTTAACAAGCTTTTGCGCTATAAAAGCATAAATATCTTTTCATAAGAGATTCTAAGCAAGATGCATATCTCTTACACTCTTACTGCATCATTTCAATTATACACACAAAAAATTGCTTCAGGATCTTCAATGTCTAAAAAGCTTTGGAACTGTTGAAGCATAAGTGTCTTTTGATGAGAGATTCTAAATGTTAATGTCTCGCTGAATTAGTTCAAATATACACACTTCCTACAGCCTCAGTTTGTGTTGGAGCTCAAATTCAAATAGCCGAATGATAATATGAAGTTTCATATATTAAGTGACTAGCTTAGTTAAAAGTAGTTTGACTTTGCTCCAGTGTTTAAGCAAGTAGCAAATCCAAAGAAGGAAAAAAAAACAAATAAAGCAAAACTAAGAATTATGTGCAATGATATTCCAACTGCATTACTTAGGTTTGCAAAACGTTGATTTCACCCAAGATCACAAAGAAGCTAGCCTCTGTGTGTGGGAAACCAAAATTACATTCTTTGATTCTATTGGAGCCTTTGAACAATTGACTGACATTAAAAAAAATGGCTTCACATTAATATATATATATTGTTAATCTAATAAAACACAATTATGCTTGCACGCATAACATATACAAACCTATGGAAACCCTAAAAGTACTTATTTGTATACAAAAAGCTTCATAGACCCTTCTATACCCTAAATAAGATGGATACTACTACGCCAGAGGAATGACGATTGAAGGGAATGAAATTACAAATAGAATGTAGTGTCAGTCATTGGAAACAACATATGAGCAAACAGGAACAACCTATGAACCACTTAAATCCACAATGGATTAATATCTTCAATTTGATTTACTTCTGTGATGAATGATTACCAGATTTCTTCCCAGTTCAATGAAAATGGATGGCGTCAATCATGCCAACAAGAAACAAAGAAACCATATCAAGAAAGGGAATAATCTAATGTGTTTAATTTGTCAATTACTCTAAAACAAATGAACAAGAAACACAATCAGTTAAAAAAAAAGAGCAATTTGCATGCCATTCCGCTTCAAGAACAGTAAATTATCAAATTCTTTTGAAAACTAATCTTGCATTATCCTTTCCTAATGACAAATTCCACAGAAAATAACACCTAATCATAATTTCTATCATAATCTCATTTAGTTGCTTGTATATGGAAAACATGCTTCACAAATCATGATTTCATTTTCACCCATTTTTAAGTGTGAATATGAAATCCTTATAAATGAGGACTTTTGACGGTATTTGAAAGTTTAAAATAATTAGTCATCTGTAATGATTTGTTCAGGTTGGTAAATGTAATAAGTAGTTTAATAGTTTTATGACACATTTAGTTTATAGGTAGTTATGAGTATCAACTCCTTTGTAGAGTCATAAAAACACAAAGACGCACACAAACACATATGCAAGCGTGCGTGGGCGCTCGCACAGACACAGATACATATATATATATATATATATATATATATATATATATATATATATATATATATATATATA
>NEWO01000162.1:253121-266201 GCA_003013225.1 Phalaenopsis aphrodite | reverse complement strand
ATGTATGTATGTACATGTATGTATGTACATGTATGTATATATATATATATATATATATATATATAATAAGAGTTGTATGGAATCAATCAAATGAAACAAAAACCACCTTTTGCTATGTTTTTCGTCCTCTCCATTCACCCAGCCCAACATTTTCTTGGAGTTTCTAGTAAGCTCAAAATTGTCATTTATCCCTACGATCTTTCTAGCGTCGTAAGAAATGATACACTAGTTGAGAAACTAGGCCTTAGGTGCTGTCCATGTCTTCACTGAATTTGCCATATTTGCAACCCATTTGAACCATCAACCCCATCTCAGCCAATCAAAATATTCATCGCTTGGTAATTTCCACAATACATAATGTTTCCTACATCCATTTTCCACAATGCATCTTCTGTTCCATCCTAATCATGATCCCGCCAAACCAATTATCAGAATTATCGTCTCTCGCACCTCATCCTGTCCCCACTCTTGTAAATCAACAACTCTAGTGACAAATCAAGAGAATTACCTCAAAGCTAACTTCCCCGCGTCAATCCCACTATTGTTGGCCTTGTGTCTAGAAGCTTTGTTGCCCTTCTAACATCCTCCAGCCTCTGTCACAAGATCTCACTTAGGTTCACGTCATAAATATCAGGTGCCTCCTTGGCATGATTCAAATCCCGGTTCTACCTTTCTCATCACCATAGACCCATGACATCATCAGCCCAAATTTGCACACATAGATTGTAGATCATGTCATTCCAACAATTTAATTCATGACAATTTCTACTTTCAGATCTCATTCCAGTAACTAATAATCTTCTGAACTTCCTAGCTTTGCATCCATCTCAATCTAATCATTCTTTCTAGATCCTTCATTGCTTTAGCAACCCAAGAAATCTTCAAATATACATGATCCAACTCTGAAACTTATAATTTGACTATATGTGATCGCCTGCAACGTTCACCTTAGCCAAACCTATATTGAGCAATTACATTCAAGCCTACAATCATTCCGTCATTCTCAATCCACCTTGGCTACCAATGAAAGCTATCTCCCCTCTACTTACATGATAAGTAGTTGCACAAAATCCCTCAGTGCCAATAAAAATGTATGCCTTCCCCCATCTATCCAACCGCCAGCACCGTCTTCCAAATAACTACCCTACAATCGTTCAATGCAATGCTCAAGTACACCAGCCAATGAAATCAAGATAACAGCTAAAAATTGGACTACCTCGACCAACATTGACTAAAAGTTTAGAGAGATCTGATAGTCTATACACAACACTAATCGACAATTGACAAGTCTTTAAGTCAAATTAGAGCAACCCTTGATTCCCACACCCTAAAATGTCTAAAAATTAGACACGCTATACACAGATAGGACACGCATGTGGCATTTTTATTTGCAATGAATAGAGAACACCCTATGATGCATTCGGATGCTTAACAAATAGAAAGTACCTGCTCAAAAGTCAATCCCTTTGTGTGATTCAATTGATCATTACACATCCTCTCCAACTCCAACAATCCAAGGCACAATCCCAGAACTTGCTAAAGTTCCTTGGTTGATTTAACTGGCCATTCAAGCACCCGCCTAAACACTAAAGCCTCCTTCTTTATGTCAACATAACAGTTTCTACCACAAGCAATGTTTAAAGATACACCTAGCATGCTCAAGCAGACTCCACTCATATCTACAGAGTTGCAGAAATCAAATGAATAGGTGGGGAGTTAATTGCCACCTCAATTGCACGTGCAGATTATCAAAACAAAGTGTGGCTTGATGTTCACCCACCTGATTTTCTACGGTCTGTACCTACATTTCATAACTTAGAAATCCGTGTGATGGATTTATCCAACTTTCCTATATGATTCGACCATGGGTCAAGGCTAGCATTAAAGGGGTCTGTAATATTAGAAAATTATAACGAGTTCTATGGGTTAATGAATGCAATAAGTAATTTAGTAGTTTTTATGAGTCATTGGTTTATAAGCAATTATAAGTTGTGGGCTTCGAAAATTTTGAACCCTCCGGACTCTGTGTTATTGTTGTTTTTTGAAAGCTTTGAGGGTTCAAATTTTCATAATATCGATAAATGATAGACAAAACACCACCCAGAGATTTTTCATTTTACGAGAACTTTTTGATCTCATAGGTGTAAGATCTTAAGGCTAATTATCCCGCCTGATAACAAGGGAGCACATTCGATTAAGGATAGTCTATTAGAACTAAATAATTAGTATATAGGAGCAACAAACATACATTTTAAATTGAACATTTTTTCACTTTGAGCTTAAAGTAGAGGGTGGGATAAATGATAACAAACCAATCAAGATCTTGTGGTTATGTCATCTCAGGTCGTCGTGATCCCTGATATTAGTTAATCAGAGGAGGTAGTCGACCGAACCCAACTGAAATATCTGTGTCAGCAACCATGAGTTGCATCATCCTGAGATCCTGATATATCAGGAGTTAATGTTTGTCTAATGGGAAAAATATAACTCGACCTTAACTAACATAAAGTTTTTTGCCAAACAAATGCGCCCTTATGGTTCACAACTCAAACGACAAAAAGATGGTAGAGAACATAATTGTAATAGTAGTAGTCGTAATATAATAATGTCATTTGGTGGCAATCACTTGGTTCAGAGGCTCTGGTTGTAAAAGTTATTATATGAATATTTAGGCTAAACGATGCAAACAAAGGACTTGAATTACGTCCTTACTGGTGTGAATATAATAGTCCACTCGATGTGACATTAGCTTTATTGTGAAATGATGTCAATCAAAAGTTTGTCACTCTTGACAAACTATTGAGGACGGTGGATGAAAGCCTTGAAGTGATTGATTTTAAATTGAGTGTTGATGTGAAAACTCAGTTTGAATGTTCAATTGAAATTAACCCTTCAGATTGGGATTTTCAGCCAACAAAACCAACATTGGAAATTCAAACAATTAAAACTTTTATATTTGAAATTTATTCGAGTTTGTTAGTTTAATCTTTTTAAAATATAAGTCTTGTTGACTTCAGTTATAATAAGAAAGATGATCAGACAATGTGATTTGAACATGCAAATTTGTGACTTATGATTTGAATATTTATTTCAAAATTATTAGACTCGTCAACTCCAGTCCTTACGAGGACAAGAATCAGACTAACTAGTTGGGACTCACAACCCTACCCTTTAAACATGAATGTCTGATTGATTGTTTTTCAAAATATGAATTATTTGAGTGCAAGTTTAGCCTTAACCAGCGTAACAATCCTCAGTTAGTCGTTAAAACATTTGGAATTCTAGTTGGAGCCTATGCAAATAATTTTGGAGAATTACACATTTTTTATTTTATCCATACAGCATTTGTATGAGTCTTGATGCACATAAATGATCAATTATCAAGAGTTCTATGCTCCTCAAAATATAATAGCATGCTTGACATATCGAGACAATGCAATTGCACTCATGATAAAGTATTTTCATACTTTAAATACATTATATTAATAAATTACTTTAAAAGGCACATATAAGACTTAAGATTATATACTTGTTTTATAAATTAATACACTAATACATGCAAAAGTTTACTTCTAAGCTTTTTAAATATCGTCTTCGGTTCGCTTGTAAACATGTTGCGAATCTGATCGCGATATTTTTACATTTCAAAAGCCTCAAATTTGAATTATTATTCATCCTAAAAGTCTAATTTTGAAAGCCCAAAATTCTAAATTTTTAACCCTAAGAGCCTAAGATACAATTATTTTTAAATTCAACTGATCCATATTTTAGATTATTTATAATTTCAAAATTTTAAAAATTGGAGTTAGCCTTAAAAGCCTCGCTGGTCAGCATCGTGAGGTATAATAAACCCCAGGAGCAAAAACATGTATTTAAACTCACGGTCTTAAAAGACATTATACATCATCAATGTACCTGCAAAAATAGTCAAATCACAAGCAAGCATTGCCCTTGAGCAGTACTTTACTTTCATTGAATGGTACTTAATTTTCAAGAACGAGTACTCGCATCTCTCAGAGCGAGTATTTTAAATCGATAAATTTATAAAAATTTTCCAAAAGAGGTTGCAATTTCCTCAAACGCTACTTGATTCCTAAGGGCAGGCACACAAACTTCCTCGAATGAATATTTTAAAAATTTTCCCTTACACCCATTTTATACCTTTTCGAGTGAGATCGGCGACAACAATGGTAATCAGCGGGACTACGAACAATAAAATAAATAAATACAACATAATTTATTTTCCATATTTTTTTTATTTTGATTTTTTTATTTTAAAAAAAATGCGAAAACAAAGAAAATTAAAATAGAACAACAAAGGTTTTTACTTACTCTATGCAAGTGAAATCGAATAGGGAAAGGAAGGAGCGCCTCAAACAAGAGAAGTTTAGAGGAATTGTAGCTTGGGCTAGGGCACAAAGGAGCAAGCAAAAGGCTTTGTCGCAGAGGAAAAGGCTTTGTCGCAGAGGAAAGCGGCTCGAGTGTGAAGCTGAGAAAGGCAGGTGATGCAGCTTCAGCTTTGGGTCGTACGAGCAGGCAAAGCGAACAAAGAGGCAAAGGACTTCAATATAGGGAGAAGAAGTCGAACGGAGAAAGCAGTATGTATAGGAAGAAACACATGAAGAACCGAGTAGGAGCAACGAGGGCTTCTATGACTGAAGAAAGGTAGGCAGAGTATTTTGGCATGGATAGGGCTTGCATGAACAGGGGAAGGCAGAGACTTGTGCCGCTTTAGCTTTGTGGTTTGAAGAGGAAGGACATGGACGAGGCTTACAACTTTGTGCAGCCAAGGAAAGGAAATTGTGTGATGGGTTCAACCTATGAACGGTGATGCTTCCGCTTCAAATTGCTCGAAGAGCGGAGCAAGAAGGCTAGGAAACAACAAAGTGGGCTACCGTGATCAACAAGGTGGAGTGGACGATCAAAAGAGCGGGATCCAACGTTGTTGCGCACAAAACAGAGGGGAAGACAAAAATAACAAAGCGGACAAAGGTTTTAGCAATTTGAGGAGTGCAGAGGGGGAGAGATAGTGGGCGTGAGCTAGGGCTTCAGTGGATTTGTTTGGATGTAGAGAGTGGGGAAACGAAAAGGATGCTTCATGTATGTTTGTAACTGAGGAAGAGCAGGGAAATAGCATCACACTCACACAAACTTCAACCGGGAGTAAGTAATTAATTAATTAATATTTTCTCTTACTTTTTGAAAATTTTACAGCCAATATAAGCATTAAGGGATCAGTAAGGTAAATGAGGCATTGGTTGGTTTGTATTATATGCATTTCTTTGATTGTACCAATCAAATGAAAGAAATTCCCTTCTTTTTTTTTTTTTTTCTACCTCTGCCACAAGTGAAATATACACAAATCGCTTAATGCCAATTAAAAAATATGCCTTTCCCCCACCTCATCACACCAATTGCAAGCATCTCATTCCAATTAAGCGTCTTCCAATAAATTGTCTTACCATTGTTGAATGAGACATATGCTTACTTAAGGCTAACTACCTCAATTCTACTGTACACTTCTATTATGCTTAAGTTTTACAATTACTTTATGATGTACCGTAACTTTTCTAACACTTTTATCCCTGAGACCCTTCCAGAGTAATAAAAAAAACTAATGTTAACGTCTAATTGCATCCAACAAAATGATGGAGCCAAACATTTCACCATGTTCTAAAACATACTTCCTAACTTCAAGCAAAAAAATTAAAACACTTAGAACAACACAATCGCAAGTTTCTGTCAACATTACCATTGAAAAACAGTCCAACGAAGCCCCCAAAAAATACCAATGAGCAAGGCACGAAAAGAATTTGAGAAAAGAGGCCGATCTGGCGAATACAAGAGCATCCTGATGTCGGACTCAGAACAGATCATCAAACAGAAAAGAGAACTCACACTCTTTCGAAGAGATAGGCGCGGCCAAATCGCCCCCGAAAGTCCTTAGAGACGATCTCATCCTGAGAGGCCGAATCAACCTTGCAGCACTTACATTTGAACACCTTAGGTCCCGGCAGCGTTTCCACGAAGAGCAACCCCATCGATCCACTCTCCACTCAAGCTCCAATACACGCCGTGAAACCGATCGGCGGCGACGATACGTCCCCCCAAAACTATCCCTAATCGGGGCCGAAGCGTGAAGAAACTTGGGAAGCGTAAAGCGTTTCTATCTTGGGTAGGAGGGAAGAAGACGGAAATGAAAACTTCGACAGGTACAGAAAAAGGGGAGGGGAACTGGAATCCGAGTGCCGTTTTATAGGCAACGTGCGCTTCGGGATGACCAACGGCGCTTTCGGTTGGAAAATGCTGGCACGTGTCTTACTTTAAAGAATTCAGGGAATTTTTATAAATTTTATACGATTTTAATGTATTTATATATCTGAAATTTATATTTTAATATTATATTTCTAAATTTATTAATATCTATATTTATACATTAAAAATATATTATTTCATTTTAAATGTTTAGGATTGTTATGTGACAGAGAAGTTGTATTGCTAAATATATATTAATGTCTTTGTATTATATAAAAATTCAAGATAAATAATAGCTCATAGAGATTACACCAAGTATTTTACAGAAAAATCTATAGTAGAAATAACTATGGAGAATAGCACGATTAAAATGGTTATATTAATCATATATATGTTAGAAGACGTTTCCTGTGCTTGAATAATATAAAGTTATATTACAAAAGTCGTAGTCATAGACTTGACTTTCACTAGAGGAGCATAAAAAAATGTTAGGAAAGTGATGGTGATAGTCTAATAGCAGAATTAGCGATAGCTGAACAACGGTGAACCGACTATGACGATTGGATAACAAAGGTCGACGGTAGAAGTGGCATTAGTCGGGTGACAATGATCTGATGGCAGCTATGATAGTGGTCAAGCAATTGTGGAGGCTGAAGAGGCATTGGCGGTGTGATTGTGGTCATGTAATGAAGAGAGGAGAGTAGTCTAATGGAAAAAGAGGTTGAAGATATTGATCCAGTGACGACAGCGTGGGTCTGATGGCAAGAGCTGGACCTGCTATGTCAACAAGCAGTTGTATCCAATGATAGCGAATGTAGTTGTTTGCAGTGGCATCAAGAGCTTCATTGGTCGTATAATAGTGGTTTGGTGATAACGTTATACCGTGATGACTGCAATGACATTAGTTGGTTAACAATGATTTGATGATGGAGACAGACAATGAATGTGCAACCGCAATATTGGTGGTCAAGTGGTTGCAGTCTGACGATGATAATGGTGGCAAGGGGGCAGTGGTAGTTGAACGACAATGGTCCAACAATGACAACAATGGCTACAGTAGTAGTAGTAGCGGTTGAGCAACACTGTTCTACAGAGGATGACAAATAATGGATGATGATGGTCTAGCGATGGCAGAGCTAAAAAACTTTCAAGAGTTGGAGCTCCCTCCAATGTTCTCATCATGGCCTAGTTCTAGCCCCTTTTCATACATTTTGAGAATGACATCCACCATCAAATACTGTCAAGATCTAAACAACTTCATCGAACAATGCTGAGTGATTGCCTTGATCATATATAGTTGTACTAGTGTTTGAATACCTGAATAATGTCAAGTGAAATTAACTTTATTAGATTCATCTCATTGAGATAATCAATTGGATTATAAATTTGTCATAAACCATTTAATCCTCTAAAATATATTACAATGTTTTTTTTTAAAATGTTTTAAGTGCATGACTTAGGCTCAATTGGACTTAGAACGGATCTTTTTTATGTCATTTGATCATAAATTCAAGTGTGTATAATTCTTTCTTTATTTTTTAAAGCTTTTAGTTCCAAATGGAACGTCAAGATTAGTGCTTGTTGAAGAGGATTTTCTTGAGCCACATCAATCAGAGTGATATTTGAATGTAATATTAAAATTTTATGTTACCCATATAATCATGCGAAGCAATCAGACAAGGGCTCGAACACTAGCTAAAGCGCTAGAAGTGAATCCTCGATCAAGACTCTTAAAGAAGAAGACTGCAAGTCCTGTTCTAACCAAACCCTAATTTCTCTCCACCTTCATCTCCACGCAGAAGATACAACCAAAGCCCTCTCCATCCACCCAAGATACAGAGCCTCATCCCTCTCCTCAACCCCATACTTCCCACAATAATTCTCCAACAACGCCCTAATGGCCGCAATCACCAGCGAGCTCAACGGATAGGGCACGAACCCCGCCATTCTAAACCTCGCCCTCCATTTTCCGTGCACCTCATGCCGCTCGACTCTCTCGGCCCCCTCGCAGGCGATTACGTTCACGATATCCCTCGCCAGACAGTGCTGCTCCACCGCAATCCTCTCCTTGCTCGTCCTCGAGAGCGTCGCGTCGATCGATTCAAAGATCGCCGTGTAGTAATCGAGAGCCTCCATGAATCGTGGGAAGAAAGCGGAGGTGTTCGTGTTTGATTCCTGCTCCACCACCGTCACCACCTTCGGCGCAAGGCTCTTCACCAATCGCAACAATCTGTCGCGGTGATTCCATGTGCTCACGCTCTCATCCGGCATGCGGTGGAGCTGGAAGGCGAAGTTAACGGCCAAGGCTTCCCCTCGCCGGATATCGACATTCTCGAGCTTGAACTCGCAGCCGATAATGGCCGACGCGCAGTGGAACTCAAACGGCACGTTACATGATTTAGCCAAACGAGATAACTGCCGCCCTGCGGCGGCGGCAGCGGTGGCGGCGGCGGAGGTGGTGGAGTCGACGATCCCGGTTATCCTCAAGTGCGGCGGTCCTCCGGGTCTCGTAGCCAGGGCTTGAATGAGAGTCACCCATTGACCTCCATGCGCCATCTGGAAGTCGATAATGTGAACCTTCTCCTCATTCCTGACGGCATCAGCAATGGCGCCATTAGCGGACAAGTAACCGAACTTGAAGCAGGGACAGACCTCATATAGAAGATGCATGTAAGAGAGCAGATCGGAGCTAGCTGGTTCTCTGCAGATCAGGGATTTGTAGATAGCGCTGCCGGAGGAAGAAAGACGAGCGACGAGTCCTTCGAGCATGTAGGCTGCGAGACGTTGAAACGGTTCGCCAAACACTGAAACCATTTGTTTTGCTTCGGCGATGAGCCATTCTGCAGTCAGAATATCATCTTCTGCAAGAGCTCTTGCACAGGAGATGAGTATCTCCTTGAGGTCTTTGGGAATATGGATTAGGAGCTTACAGTCAGACCAAAGGAGTAGACTTTCGAGTTCCTTTAATTTGAGGCTGAGATCAAACGAGTCTGAGGTTGAGGATGAAGAGTTCATGGGAGATCCATGAGTTTGATCCGAATGGCTCTCGTTGGGGGAAGAGAGACTGGGGGGAGATGGAGAGCAGTAGGTGTAAGTAGCGACCGCTGAAGAGGATTCCAGAGTGAAATACTGAAAATTAGGTGATTGGGGAGAGAGCTTTTTCATGGGCGCCCTTGTAGACTGCATGGTGACTTGCTCAGGTGATTCTCAGACATTAATGAACTGAATGAACTTGGATGTTGAAAGAAAATATGAGAATGGGCTTTCTGATGAGAGAATTCTTCTTCTTTGGGTATTTATCTGAAAGGAGATAAATTTGATTCTAATGAGTCAAACTAGATTCAAAATCAAATTAAATGAGTTCAAACTTACTTAAACTTTGAGTCAGCTCAACTTGGAAAGAGTCAATTGTGAGTCATTCAACCAACTCAACTTAAAATTAAATGCACAAGTTTAATAACTAAAGCCAGAAAGCCTAATTTTCTATCAAGCGAAGCAATTGCAATTAATTTCAGAGAGAGATTGTGCCACCCAACAATTGTTGTTGCACTAGCCTCTTGTCTAACATATATAGCATCAATAGAGCATGATTATTTAGTATTTCTCTCTTTCACTTATATTTTTAGGTAATTCCAAATGTTATCATTGTTTTCTTGGTATTCTGAATATCAAAACACTATAAATAGTAAAATTCATTGATGTCATGCTAAATCATCATCAAATTTTTATTCAGCCCCTAAATGTGGTAAAAGGTGCATGCCCATATCAACTTCACTATAGATGAGTGCTTGTGGTTCATGAAGAAGACTTCATAGCATATTACAAAAGAGTCTCATATCACATATTATGAAATAACAAAAAATGTATAATGTAGGAGTGATTTCTGTGTATTATGCCTTCTATGATGACTTCATTGTTGATTCTTCCACAAAATACAACCAAATTTTATTAATAAAAAGATAAATATTTCTTTTAATTTATAGTATAGATGTAGTTTAAAATGCCTTCTAAATGTGCCTTGAAATATCCTTGCACCAGGATGAAAATTTTAAGGCAATCCTTCGGTTCCATTGAAGAGTTTACAATATAATTCTTCTAAGGAGTCATTCAACTTAAAGGTATGCTAGTTTTGCTTATGGAAATTATCATTGATTTAATCAATAAATTTCACAGTTTTGTTCCTTCTAGGCTAAATTATTCCAAACAACTGCAAAATGAGTGATAACCCAGTGGTAGAAACTAAGCAATGAATTCATTGTAAATGAAACACCAAAAAAGAACAATTTTGATGTGGAAAATCTTTTCTTTTAGTTTTGTATTTGTGTTAAATTATTTAAATAGATATCATGAGGTCGGTTCGCATGTTTTGAGTGTTAAATTGTCGAGCTTGCACAAAAAAGTGCACCATAAAAGCTTAATCACGGTTAAATAACAGGACTTTGAATTGCTTTGAGTGTTATGTTGTGTTTAGTTTTATTTTTTGATTTTAAATTGTTTCGTATGCATATATATGAATTAGAATAGTATTCTTTTATATGAGCAAATCATAATGAAATCTGCAACTGTAACAAGATGACATAGTCATAATTTGATGAACATGCATATAATTCTTTCAAGTTTTTTGTGCACTGTTCTTCAAATTTGTTTTACTTTCTTCTTTTTCACTTTTTATGTTTGAATCAGGTTGTGATTAATTCCCAACATTAAGCACTTTCCTTTTATAATTTGCTTTTTGGTTCTCTTTTCATTTAATATGATTAAATAATCATGAATAAAAAGGAAGATTTACATACATACCACTCAATTCCTATGTATTTACATATCTAACACTAAACCTCTGTTTTTATATACCCTTTGCTATGCATGAAAAGGTGTATTTCACTTTTTAAAAGTTAAAATGGTAGAATTTTTATGTGATATGAAAGATTTGGGTGGTATAAATATAAAAAAAAAGTTAGATATGTAAATAAATAGGATTTGTGTTGCATGTATGTAAATGCCTCCAAAATAAAAAATGGTTGGTCACATTTTTTAATATTACAAAATGGAAAAAAAAAGTTTTTTGGTAGGCATGTGAACATAACATCTAAGGTTTAGATCTCTTGAATCAAAATCATAAAAGTTAGTCACTATAGTTAATAACAGAGCCCCTCAAACAAAACATAAATCCCGTTAGAAGGAAGAAGAGACTCTAGATTTGTTCATAGCACAACAATTTGTTGTAACATAGATGATTTTGACATATAAAATGAAAAATATATCAATTGCAAATAACAGGGGAGTATGAAATTAGCGTCAAAGGATTAGGAACAAATATAAGATACCAAAGAAATGTTGTTAAAATTTTCTATTCAGCAAGCAGTAGAAATGAGAAGAGAGAGAGAGAGAGAGAGCTAATGAACATGAAAATTTGGCATAAAACTAATGATAACAATTATGAAAATGTTAAAAACAGTGTTTTTGTAATCCATCATTTCAGTAATCTTGTATACTCAAAAATGGTCTGCATGAATCTCGAAATTATCCAGCAGTGGTGTAAATTAGAACTAAAATGTCATTTGCTATTCTATTTTAATTAGAGCTGAATATGTAATTTTTATATCTTTTTGTCCCTCTTATCTTCTATAAATATGAGGGATATATGATGTATGAGTGGGACTTGGCTCTCCCCACTTTGTAATACATTTCCCTTATGGCATAAAATGGCTTGGAGAGCCCAGGAACACCCCCATATTCACCCATCGGGGGAAGTCTTTCTCTTCTCTCTTCATTTCTCCCTCTTTCACGCTCCTTGTCTCGGTCCAACATGCTATTCCTTGGCCGCGGTCTACCGAACAGATTTGGATTCAACGAACAGATTTGGATTCAACAAATCCGATGGTGACGAAATTGTTTACCAACAGGATCTCAAACTTCACAGTGAATTTGCTAAAGCAATATAATGAAGAATCAAAAGAACCTGAAAAATTAGGAGAAATATGTGCAAAAGAAAAAAGAAACGACAGCTTTCAATTCATATAAAACAAAAATAAAGAATATGGCATCTGATACGTTTAAAAAAGCAGGGGAGGGGATCTTATGCGCCTCATTTTCTACAATAAAAAACTTAAATAATCTCTTGGAAAGAAATTTTCCACAAGTTCATCCAAAATTATCTAAACAAGGAGAGATTCATAGCTCACAGGGCTACAAAATCCACTCAGAAAAGATTTTAAAAAAAGAAAAAAAGAAAAAACGGGACTCATTCTCTCCAATTAATTAATCATCAAGTCTCGACGATGAACTAGCAGATTCAAAACCAGTATACATAACCCTAGAAGCCGAACAGTTTAACAATGTTAGAAACCCGGATCATCCTCTCCATGAAAATGCGAGGCGGATGGATTTTATAGAAATACTACGAAGAAATAAACCAACCTATAAATGAAGAAAAAATTAGGAACAAATCAAACTCGTGGTATGTAAGAGATCTTCCATTAAAATCAATAGATGCAGCAGACAATGGCGATTTCTCAAGATTTTAATCAATAAATACAAAACAAATGTCTTTTCTTAAGGATTCACCAAATCTGACATACCTTATGATGAATTACAGTCTCGCCATTGCATTCAGCAGAGCTCAGAGCTGAAAGAGAGACACCAACTTAACAGCAGACGTTGCTCCTTACCTGATTTATAAGCATCAAGAACAGTATATGACCCCTAATGTTGCTTTATATTACACTTGTGCCATTGAGCCCATTTGCACGAATCTTAAAGGCTAAGGATTTGAAATTGTTGACCAAAAGCATTCAAATTTAAAGCAATTGCTTGTAATAATTATTA
>NEWO01000162.1:222846-249631 GCA_003013225.1 Phalaenopsis aphrodite | reverse complement strand
TTAAATTGATATATTTTCGAATAATATCGTTCATATCCCTCCTAATGGCGTTCAACTTTGATGAAGATAATCTTGTTTAATATATGCCAAGTCGTGCACAATGGAAGTAAACTTTTAATAAAAATATTAATTTAATATTTAAAAAATAATAATCACATTTTTATTTTTAAAAGGAATAAAAAATTTGAAAAATAATTAAAATTAGATGTAAAATTTAAAATTAAATCTTGTTTGATGATGTGTAGTAGAGTAATTATTTGATTATTATGTTTATTTATGCACATAAACATGCATTTATGTGTGTTATCAATAAATTTTATAAAGCACGAATCTCAATGTTATTGTTAACAAAAGATCTTCAAAACATAGATTCAATGTCTTCTAATACCTATGTTTTAACCAATTTATATTCAAATTGACTGTCTCGACAAGACAAACCAGTTGATATCAAAGTTTGGTAATACTGGTTCAAACAAAAGACCAAATCAAGCGAATAAGCACATTTGAATGTCTTGAATTGTCGATTGAATGATCAAATGAACTTCAAATTTGATGCATTTATTGGCAGATCTAATGTCTCGATGAGTGTGATCTAATGAGCCTAAAATCTCTTAATTTTGATGTCCTTAAAGCTAAAATAAATAATCAATGATTAATGAGAATCAATAATAGACCTTACGATCATGTGGTTAGAAAAGTTACGCATCAAATGAAAAAAAGTCCCTCTTTCTGAGACTATAAAGAGGACCCCCCCCCCCTCACTTGAGAGGGGGAGAATAGGAATTCTAGCGCCTGGTATGAACTAAAGACTTCGTGATAGTTATCAACCTCCGTAGATGCTAACCAACATCGACCACCGTCCATTGATTATCGTCAAGCACAATTGATTGTCACTGCTTTGTTATGTCAAAACAATGCGATAGTGAAGAAATTCACACAACAAAAATCAAACATAAAAGATTTATGTGATTCAGAGTTAAATTGATTCATCTACATCCACGGTGAATTAGATTTCATTAGCACTGGATGGGAGAAAGAAAAAGGCTAGTGGTTACAACTTCAACACTTCTCAGCGTACATCTCTAGTAAGTCATAAGTCCCTTTTATAGAGGATGACTAGTACATATTAGTAAAGTAAGCCAAAAAAAACCAAATCACCTCTCATTACAATAAAAGTCATAAATACAATAATCTACATCTCTTCTTTTACTTTCAGATAAGTGAGAGATGGTCAAATGAGCTGCAAACTCTAACTCTGTTGCATCAAGATGGTTGTCTACGTACTCCCTCCCGAAGGGATCAAGCTTTGTGTACTTCAAAATGTCAAACTGGGTAATTAATCTTGAGCTTTGATGTTCACTAAACCTACAATAGTTGAACTTCTAAAGTGACAGTATCTTCATGAGCATGTCTGCTGGATTTTCCTTCGTATTTATCTTATTCAATATAAACCTTGTTGTCATCAATCAAGTCCTAAATAAAGTGGTACATCACATTAATGTGCTTGGCATGAGCAAGATGAACTGAATTGTCACAGAGCGCCATCAAAGTCTCCCGATCAACCCCAAATCATCCAATAGACCCTACATCCATATTTCTTTATCACCTTCGTGACTGTCGTCTACTTAGCTTCTATAGTAGACAAAACAACAGGACTGAGCAACATACCTCAAAGTGACTGAACCACCTACCAATGTGAATAAATAACCAGTTATAGATCTTCACATTCATATCACATGCACAGCTTGAGTCAGTGTAGCCTACACAAATCTGTAACAGAAGATTCTCTCAAATATCAAGCTAAGATCAATTGTGTCTTTCCGATACATCATAATATTCTTCATAGACTGTCAATGCTCAAATCTGCTCACAACATCAAGTGTTGTGTACTTCTGTCCCCTTATACATTAATCAATTTTTTTATATCACTACCTTGGTGAATGCTTCAACCCATACAATGACTTATATATTTTAAAAACCAAGTCTTTTGATGCTCCATATTCAGGCGGTTGCAACATGAAAATTTCCATATTTAGTTTACTATCATTGATCACCTTCGACAGCCATCAACCACCGCTTATCGTCATCGATCACCACCGATCGTCATTGACTACCACTTGCCAGCCTCCACCAAACTTCATCAGTCGTCGCCCACTTCTTAAAATAAGTTCATTTATGCACCGACGCTGCAATTTCAAATGATGTTCTCCCTTTCCCGTTTTTGGAAGATGAATTGTACATGTAATATCCAATTTATAGTGGATTTACTTAGCTGGGCGCCCCATGATTTTTTTCCTTTTTTAAGTTTTCCACATAAAAACTTCTTATCTCATTACTAGTTTTGTTCTCTCTTTTAAGTGTGTGTTGAATCTTCGTATCATGCTAAAATTACAATCTGTTTCTCTATTGCCTCCAATTTTCTTGCACACATAAAAATATATATAAAGAAAAAATTACATAAATACCACATAACTCTCATGTATTTAAATATTAACACCAAAAATTTGATATTTATTGCAACACTTTGGCGTTATAAATTTATGCACGAAAAGAAGTATATAACTTATAAAATGATAGTGATTGTGGTATTATTGATGTGATGTTAAAAATTTGAGGGTATGCTTGTAAATATGAATATTTTGGCGTTCGATGTATAAATTCATAAAATATTGTGGTTTGCATGGGAATGTCCTAAACATTAACTGTGGCTAAAGTGTCTTATAATGCTCATGCGTGTGCGTGTAAGTGCGGTCTAATTATTGTGTGTGGAGAGCTCACGTAGAGTTGCATGCACTCTCAGATCACAGCCGCACATCGCTGTCATACAGCTGCGATGCGAGGATGTGATCGTACAGCTGCGATGCGCGGCTTTGATCGGAGAGCCCACGCATAGCTGCGTGCTCTCTTCGCACACAATAATTTCTCATAAGCTTGTGCGAAAGTTTTAAAATAAGAATTAAAAAAATAATTTAAAGAGATAAATTGATCGGACATTTAATTTTCCTCCAGCCACGTGGATTGCAATGATTCGTTCCACGCGTGCTTTCAATATTTTTTTAAAGTTAATATTATTTAAATAAGCAACATATTATTAAAATTATCAGAAGAAAATAATATTAATCATAACAATTCACAATCTTTATTAAGTATGCAGAAGAAAATAACCCTGTTGTTAGCGAACCGCTCCTCTGTCGCGAATTGTCGCAACGTCTCCCTTCCTGTTCGCGATAAAAGGCATCACACGACTCTTTCAGTTTCTAAGTTTCGATTTTTGTGTTCTTCTTCGGACTTCTTCCGAATAGAGGAAGAGATGTGCAAACAGTAGAAGGAATAAGAAAGAAGTAGAAGAAAATTGTTCTCTCTTGGCTCCTTCTTGGTGGCTTACAACAGAAGAGAAATTGAGTTTATTTCTCTTGTAAGTTTATCTTCTTCGGTGTATCTCGGTGTAAAGAGAGAAGAACAAAGAGAGCAACAGAGTGAGAGATTACTCTTGTAAGTCGAGACGATCGACTGGTGTAAATTCCTCAAGTAGTAAAATCCTCTGCAACTCCGTGGACACAGATAATTTGTCGAACCACGTAAATCTGTGTGTTCCGTTATGTTACTATTTTCTGATGTGAATTTTCTTGTTCTATTTTTCTTTTCGTCAAAGATTGTTCTTCTATCTTAAATTTCTATATATACCACGACACAATGATTATATGAAATTAAAAAATAAAAGAGAAAGAAAAAAAAAAAAGCTTATATGAAATTACAAAAGAGGAAACATAGTTTGCTCTTATTTATACACATAATAACTTAAGCCCATGTTTTAACAACTAATGGTTTGGAGGAGCTTGCTTATGGATCCTTAATTGGATATCTCTTATAACCACATGTACTCTTCATATATAAATTTATATTTGTAATTAGCATATTTTAAATAAAAAAATTCATCCAAAAATGATATTAAGATTATTAAACTTATGTATGCCCACTAGACTTTATATTCACCCATGAAGCATTTCCCTCCTTATGATGATTATTGGCATTGCAACTTAGGGTTCGTTTTGGGCAGCTTATTTACGCGTATCACGCTTTCAGAACGTCGACAAATTGTTTGGTAATTGCGTTCGGTGGGCAGATTCGGAAATGCGTGGCGAGACGAGTGTTATTTTTTAAGGATTGTGGTCGCGGGATCGACTCCGCGACCCGCGTTCATTTACAGATTATTACCTCGCTGTCCTTTCGATTTTGATCTCGCGTCCAGCTCTGCGATTGATCTCTCTGGCCCGCGCCTCTCTTGCCTTTAACATTGCCCTTCTCCTCTCCCTTCCACTCAATGCTCCATTTACATTTCTCTGTAAGTTCTTGCGATTTTTAGCTCTGCGTATACATGCGGTTGTCGATGGAATAGTGGCTTCAGCATGCGATTTTTGGTTCTCTGTGTAGGAATTTTTTGCTAGATTTTACATATTGATGCCCGAGATTTTTTCCTCACGTGATTTCTGGCTTTCCTCATGCAATTTTCTGTGTCTGTTTGGGATTTGTGATTCGTCTTTTGAGGTATTCTAGATGGATTTCGAGCTGTTGATTTGATAAGCTGGGGGAACTTCATATGATAATTTGGCTTGGGTTTTAGCAACCTTCCATCTCATATGTGAATCAGAATCTATATGTATCATTTTTGAATTATCAGGCTTCTTAAGTAGTTGCTGAGGAGAACTTATTGTCGGTGGCATTCACAAAGCTCTCTGATGTATTGATTTATCACCATTTGATGCTAAAGGGAACCAATAAAAATAAATTTTATATGCTTGATGGACATTATTTTATTACTAATGTATTTATTAAGATCTATGCCTCCATATATCTATCTTACTTTATTGAGTGCATGTGATAAAAGTCTCTACAATCTTGACAAAAAAGTCTAATGCTGATTTTTCACTGTACAACAAACATTGATTGTAATTTAGGAGCATTTACATACACACCACTCAATTCCTACGTATTTACGTATCTACAAAAAATTTATGTCGCCATAAAATACAGTGATATACACCTTTTCATACAAAGGTAGGAATGCTAAAAAAGGTCGTTGTTCGCGAACAGTTCGTATTTGGTTCGTCAATGAGTTCGTGTTCGATTCGTTCGATAAGTAAGCGAGACGAACGTGAATAAATTTTTTTCGTTCAGTTAGTTAAACGAACTAAACACGAGCAGCGATGTGTTCGTTCGTGTTCAAATCATTATTGTCCAAAATATAAAATAATTTAAAATAGTTATATATAAAAAATTTATGATATTGTAACAAATTAAATTTTATAAATTAAATTAATAATAATAACTTATAATCTACTATATTATTAATATACTAATATGGATATTATATATTTATATAATATAAGTTATATAATTAATATAATATATTATTTATATATATTAATATTAGGGATGTCAAACTGACTCATTCGGTTCGTTTGTTGATAAATGAACACGAACAGTGACTTCACGAAAATTTCGAATACAAGCTTATTTCAAACAAATCGAACACGAACACAAGCTCTGTTTGTTTACACCCCTATACATAGGTATAGAAAAATTTTAAGTTTACGTGATAAATATATAAATACTTAGGAATCGAGGGGTATGCTTGTAAATCTTCCAACAACTTATTAAGTAATTTGCAAATTTGCAAAGAAACCAAAAAAGTTCTCATCATCAACAATACTTATATTTACTTGAGATCTTTGCATTGACTAAATATGATATCTTTTTACTAGGAGTGGAACAACAAGCATGTGAAATGTTGACTTATACCCCCCTCTAAAAATTACATATTATTTAATTCTGATAAATGTCTGACATTAAAAGCTAATTGTTCCCTTTTTATTTCACATGAAGGCATTAAATTTAGAACCCATTTGTCGTTTATAAGTTTAGTCAATGAGGCATGCTGGTCATCATTTTCTTGCAATAATAATGTACTACTCCTTATGATGATCTTTCTTTTGCATAGTTAATTGCACAAAACCCCATGTAAATTGATCTTTTGAAATTTATAAAATAGGAGAAAAAGATATTTTTTTTAGGCGAAGGGTTTCGTATCGTTCGTGAGTACATACAACTCAGTAAAGATCTCGTATCTTGGAGAGATGGATGAAAATGTTTTGAGGACCTTCGAAAATATATTAAATTTTGATCTCTGGCTACGTGGAGGTTCCTGGGTTATAAGGGTAGAGAGATAACGGAGATAGAGAGCCTTTTTCAGAGAGGAGATAGAAAAAGAGGAGGATTTAAGGAGAAAAGGAAATTCAATTTTCTCTGGCGATTAATAGAGGTTCGTGATGTGAATGTCAGGTATTCGCGGGTGTATGTCAGATATTGTCAGTACGGTGGCAATCCCTAATGTCAAGGAGAAAAGAGGAGTCTTAAATGTCGAACAACGCCTTTAATAAGGGATTGACTAATATTCTTATTAGTCATCATGATTTCTAATGATAGATATCCTTGCATAAGTGGGATAGCTTGTCCTTTTGAGGATGATGACGACGATCGCGTTGGTGGGTGATCTTGATTCAATCATTTCATAAGGTGGTCTTGATTCAACCACTTCTGTGGGTTAGCCTGATTTGGCCACTTCGATAGGTGAGCTTGATTCGATCACTTCAGCAGTTGGGCTCGATTCAGTCAGAGAATTTTAACAAAAAATTCTCGTATATCTATATTTGTGTATACAATCTTGTTGTGAAAATAAAAATATTAAACCCTCACAATAAATAAAAAAAACTTTTAAAATTTTGAGGCATATGTTGGGTTTTATTGAAATCATGATGCTAATCTTACTATTATTGCACAATACAATAATTAATAGTAGTCTTGCCTAATTTGTTTGTCGATGCTTCATAACAAATTAACAAATTAGTTCTAACAGTAATGTCAATAAAAACTTGGTACCCACAATCAGGGGTGGACACATGCTATGTCCAGGATGGAAAAAGGTTCAGAGTTTTTTTTATTGTTTTTGCATTTCATATGCATACATTATTATAATGAAAGTGTAGCTGCAATGAAATGAACTAAAACAGAAACAAATAAAACATTCTACTAATTAGTTTTCATGTTCACATATATGCTTAATTTGGTGCTCTAAATCTTCTCATTATACCAATGTTGAATGTCATGGAGTTGGTGAAAGCCTAATATTCAAGCATTTCCTTTTCTATTACATATTAAAAAGATGTTTAAACTATGTCCACAACACCATATGTGTTAAATGGGCCTCATAGATTGAAACTTAATTCAACTTGGCAACTTGAATGTAGTTATATTAGAAAGGGCCCATATAATATTATCATTTACAAAATCTCTTATCTAATATATAGTGATTAATAAATATCTTAATTAGCATTCATAAGTACTTGCTAACTCTTAATAAGATTACTGTGTTAAGAAATTGTCATGATAAATAAATATTTTTATTTTCTGGTCTCACATAAATTACATAAATATCTCGTACATATAAATAAAAGAGCACGACACATAAAATGAGGGAGGTATTACATAAAAAAAAAACTTTAAAAGGAAAAAAGTCTAGGACCACATGAAATAATCCATAATGTTGATAGAAATTAGTAAAGTATGTTATATCACTCGATTGGCGAGACACAATTTAAAAATACAAAACACAAATGTAATCTCATGTGATTGTAGCTAAGAATGTTATAGAAGTGTTGAAAGTTGATTGTGACAGTCAATCAATAGCAGATGTGTAAGGATTATTAGACGACGGTGGATGGACGATAATAATTGAGTGAAGATAAATAGATGATGACTAACAAACAATCACGATTACACAAGATGATAGTAGCTGGACAACAACAATTAGACTGTCACAATTGGATAATGGTTGATAATCAATGATTAATGATTTATTTTTTATGAGGTGCATCTTGAATTTTTTTTTTTGGTCTAAATCTCAATACTCTTCATCAAATTGCATATATTGATTCATTTAAACTTAAAATGGTTCGTGCAGTCAATCTTTAAGTGTCTTAATGATATTAAATTTAAGTGACCTTAATATTATAGGATTCCTTTCTTCAAGCCACCCATTTTAATACATAGAAGTAATAGTAAAATAGTACTTTAATTAATTGTATAAAATTTTTATTACGCATAAAGTACTTGGTTTGGACTCATTTGGAGTTGATTAGGGCAACATAAGAGATAAGAATCAGCTCATAGCTCGTCATATATTTTAATTTGTTCCACTTTTCATCATGTAACTTCCAAATAAATTAGATAAAAAATTTATTGCTTCTATTACTCGCGTGTCATAAGAACTTTTAACCGTCTTATGAAAATTTTTGTTAATCTTCTTTAGTTGAATCGAGTCTTTTGTCGAAATGGTTAAATCGAGTCCACGTGCCGAAGATTTACATACATGTCACTCTATTTCTATGTATTTGCATATCTAACATTTAAACTTCAATTTTTACTTGTGCACCAAGTTTCATATGCATGAAAATGTGTATTGCACTTTATAAAAATTAAAAAAAGTGATATTTTGATGATTTGAACGATTTGGGTAGGAAAAATGTAAATGTTTAGGTGTAAGATGTATAAATACATAGAAATAGTGTGATATTTATGTCTATGCCCCTAAATTTAATTGTGCATTTAGGACTTAGTAAATCATATAAATCCGAATTTATGAAATTTTGAAGGGGTTAAATCCTAAAAAACCTGTTTTGACATGTTAATATGTAAACTCTAATAAATCTCGAAAAAAACTATTTGACAAATTTAATAGGATTTACTAAATCTCTCAGTTCCCACAAGCTTCAACTTCTCTAAATCCCGTAAAGCCGGCTTCATACAGGATTTATCAAATCTCAAATTTAAGGCAAAACGGGATTCTACTTAAAGATGGCTACCAAACATCCCCTAGGGGTTTAAATGATCTGAATTGGCTTGCGAGCTAGCTCAAGCTCGGTTTGTTAACAAGCTCATGAGCCGAGCCGAGCTCGAGCTTGTCCTGATCAGACCTATTGGCTCGCTTGCCGGATCAATTGACCCATCACTACTCATTTCCATGCATTTTTTGGCAAGACATTTTTGTATCCTCCACCTTGCTCGACCTCCATTACCTTCTCCTAAAAATTGAATTTTTAGCTCGGGGTTGAGCTTGATACACCCCTAACTCTAATCTTGCAAGTAGTGTTGTGGTCTTTCTGCAATTGTAGCATTGGGGGTATGTTTCGCTAAACTTACTGCAAATTACCGAGCTCGGAAATCTTTTTTGAAGAGCCATGAATCCACCGGAGAAGATGGTCGGAGAAGACGCCACCGATTGGGACGAGAAGGTCCGCCTGTTCTCCGCCGTGATCGTCTGCAACTGCGAGCGGCGTCAATCGAGAGCCATTTACGAGTTCGCTCGACTCTCCAAGCTCGCGCCTGATTCTGCCCTCATGGACATCGTTCCTATCCTCGTCAATCTCCTCAGCAGCTTCTATCCGTCAATACAAGAAGCCGCTGCGTTTTCCCTCCGCCGACTTGCTCGCCGCGCCGGCGCCCCTTTTAGTCCCATAATTGGTCAGTACGACGCAATCTCTATCATCCTAGGGCTTCTTCCGGGATCGAATGATCGGATTCGGAGATCGTTGCTTCGTCTCCTCAGCGCCCTGGTCGCCTTCGACGGCACTAATCGCGTAACCCTAGCAAAAAACCGTGGATTAGATGTCATTCTTGAACTGATCTCTTCTTGCTCCGATAATACGAGAAAGCCCTTGCTGGAGATTCTCAGCGCGATGGTGATGCTGAGAGAAGTAAGGAGGGTTGCCATCAGTTCTGGTGCTTTGAGGTTTTTGATTCAGGCGATTTCACTTGGTAGAATGACTTCAAGAATACAGGCGGCGCATGGTATTGGGCTTCTCGGAATTTCGAAGAGGGTGCGACACATGCTTGTAGATTCTGGAGCTATTCCGGCTCTTTTGCAACTGTTTCGAGAAGGAGACCAGTCGGCAAAGATAACCGCTGCTAATGCGCTTGGTATAATCGCTTCTCATGTAGATTGTATCCGGCCTGTAGCTGAAGCTGGTGCTATTCCGATGTACATGGAGCTTCTTGAGGGCACCGAGCCTCTTGGTAGAGAAATAGCGGAAGATGTTTTCTGCGTATTAGCTGTGGCTGAGGAAAATGCGGTGGTGATTGCGGAACAATTGGTGAGGGTTCTCCGTGGCTGCGATGAAGAGGCTAAATCAGCTGCTGTGGATGTGTTCTGGGATATTGCTGGGTACAAGCACTCCATCCCTGTGGTTAAAGATTCTGGTGCAATTCCTCTTTTGATGGAGATTTTGCAGAATGGGAGTGCTGATACTAGGGTGAAGGTTATGGGGACTATTTCTCAGTTAGCTTATGAAGAAGCTAATAGAAGGGCCATGGCAGAGGCTGGTGGAATTCCTCTTCTAATTGATTTGTTGACTGATGTTTCGGGGGAGTTGAGGGATTTGGCAGCAGAAGCTTTGATGAGTTTTGGAGAAGATCCAGCATTCAGAGAGCTGGTAGTTGAGGCTTATAATATCCCAACATTCGTCGCTGAGTTTGGTAGGCTGAGTGTAGAGCAACTCACCTCAGATCCAGATTTTTCTTGAATCCGCAATCGGTATGGATAGAATTCAGAATACCAGTGCAAGTTTTTTTCCGTTGGTATTGAATTATAGCCTATAATTATATGTTAGAATTCTAAAAGTCAGACAGTCTTACTAGTTTTTACATGATTTTTTTTAGCAATTATAATTCATACTTGCATGTAATTTGCGTTTTTGATGAGCTCTTAGTTAGTATAGCTTATACTGCTTCCAAGTTACCAGATACTGTGATTGACATTTGTAGGCACTTACATACTTTCTCTGTCAAAACTATGGGTGCATTTATATACATAGCAGACAATTCTAATGTATTTACTATCTAACAGCTAAACTATCATATTTACATGCATAGCACTCAAATCTTTAATATCACATTAAAAATTACACTTCTTCCACTTTTTAAAAGTGTGAATGCCCCAATTAAGGGAAATTTACATGCATAGCACACAATTCTAACGGATTTATGTATCTCACTCCTAAACTTTCATATTCACACACAAAGCACTTAAATCTAATATCACATATAAAAAATAGTACTGTTACTACTTTTTAAAAGTTAAATGCACATTTTCATGCATTGGTTTAAAGCACCAAAGTACTATGCATGTAAATTTGAAACTTTAGATGTGAGATATTAAATACATAAGATTTGTGTTCTATGCTCTGTTTAAAAAGTTGTTTTTGGGTGTGCCCCGAGGCGGGCCTTAAGGCCTTTCGCCCCAAGCCCACGAGGGGGGCGCAAATCTCGTGGGGCTTATGCTTGTCGGAATGCAATACATGCCTCACAGGATGTACACCTCGCCTTATAATCGAATAAAATAAAAAATCCCTAATTCTACATGATTTTTTATTTCGTTCGTGCCCAATTTAAACCACCCAAATTAAAGAGTGAGTCCCACCCCAAGAAAAAATGTGTATTTTAGTTGTTATAATTGGACACCAGACGCAAATTTGCGTATGGTGCCCTAACTCAATAAAACCTCAAAACATACCTATCCGATTTGAGCTTTTCTTGCTCGCAGTCATCTTCTGCAGGCCCTTTGCTTCCTCCATCGCACGCAGAGTCACAGAAGATCTTGTCGTTGTCTGCTTCTTCCCTCGCACCGTCGCACGGAGTTAATCCTGCAGCTGGCTCGTCTGCTTCATCTCGCACGCAAATTCGTCTGCATCATCTTCATCCCTCACGCAGGTGATCCCGGTTTCCTCTCTGGCAGGCTCTTCTGCTTCGTCTCTTCAACGCTCAACGTCTCCTTCTCTCCCTCTCCTACACACGCATCATCTCCTCTCTCACACCCGCATTGTTTCTCCGACAGGGGCATAGCCAAGTAAATTTTATTGTTTTGCGATTTTTAAGCTTTTATTAGTCTTTAATTGATTATTTCTCCCTAGTTGCAGTAATTTTACTGTTGTTGCTGCAGTGAACTGCAAAAAAAATTTTTTCATGTTAAAAATTTGCTATAGATCACTCTAGCTACACTAAACTGCAATTTTTTTTCATGTTTACAGTAAACTGCAAATTTTTTTAATTTATTTGCAATTTGCTAATGGTGGATTTGTTCTGATTTTTTTTTAATGTGTTAGATTAGTTATTAAATTGTAATGAAATGAGAGAATTGTGCAGTCATTAGTAGTCGTACTAGCAAGAAAGATTTTGCATGGCAATATGTAACATGCACGTCCAATGAAAAATATTTGAGATGTAAGTTTTACAATCAAGTATGTAGTGGAACAATAAATAAGATGAAACAACTTCCTGTCGGCACACACAAGGGCATTAAACCGTGCATTAAAGCCCCTACTAAAGTTCAAAAGTGATTCAAGAAAGTATTAGAAAAAGATTAAAAAGTCAAAGCACAATGTGATAGTGTATTAAATGATATTAGAAGCAATGCAATAGATATTGGTGAAGGTCAAAGTGCTATAAATTTATCATTAGTTGACTCCTTCAGAGGCCATCTAGAGTAACAGGTCCAATAGTTTCTTTCACCGCAACAGAAGCAAGGAATTTAACTATAAATTTCAAGTGGAAAAAAGATGAAAGAAAAGAAGCATGTTGGACAATTGATAAATTTTGCTACTTAGCTGGATTGGTGGTTAATGTTACTAATGACCCATATTACATGTATATGTTTGAAGTAGTAGCTAATTTTGGTCCTGGTTTTACTCCAACAACAATGCATAAATTGAGAACTTGGATATTCAAAGCTAAGGTTGTTACAATCAATAAGTTGTTAAAGGAGCTCAATTATGCAGACAGTTGGACATATGAAAAAAGTAGAACTTTGATTAGTTTTTTTGTGAACAATCCAACCGAGACTTTTTTTCTTAAATTTGTGGATGCTTCTAATGCTATAAATAGTTATGAGTTAGTATTCACTTATTTGGATGACGTGATTGTCGAAGTGGGAGAAAAAATATGGTGCAAATTATAAAAGATAATGATTCAAATTATGTGAATGCAGGTAAAATGATAATGGAGTAAATACATCATATTTATTGGACACCATGTGTAGAACATTATATTAACCTAATATTAGAAGGCATTGAAAAGTTGAAGATTCACGAGAGCGCACTTGCAAAAGCAAAACGAGTTGCTAAATTCATTTTTGGGCGCACATGGGTTATTGGTTTAATGAAATTTTTTATAAAAGAGAGGGAACTTGTTCATCCTGTCATCACACGGTTTGCTACGACATATTTGACCATTCAAAGCATTTACGAGCAGAAGCAACCACTTCAGACTAGGGCTGTCAAAAAAGCTCATTGTTCGCGAACAGTTCATGTTCGGTTCGTCAATGAGTTCGTGTTCAATTCGTTCGATAAGTAAACGAGACGAACACAAATAAATTTTTTTCGTTTGGTTAGTTAAACGAATCAAACATGAACAGTGATGCGTTCGTTCGTGTTCGAATCGTTATTGTTCGAAATATAAAATAATTTAAAATAATTATATATAAAAATTTTATGTATTTTAAAAAATTAAATTTTATAAATTATAATATATAATAAAATAATAATAATAATATATTAATATCTTATATTAGTAATATACTAATATAGATATTATATATTTATATAATATAAGTTATATAATTAATATAATATATTATTTATATATATTAATATTAGGCATGTCAAACTGGCTCGTCATTCGCGAACAACTCGTGTTCGGTACGTTCGTTAAAAAACAAACACGAACAATGACTTCACGAACAATTTCGAACACGAGCTTATTTCAAACAAACTAAATTTAAAACGAACTGAACACGAACACAAGTTCTGTTCGTTCGTGTTCGGTTCGTTTATACCCCTACTTCAGACAATGTTTTCCTTAGAACCTTGGTGTTCTAGTCAATGAGAAAAGAAGACAATGTATAAAAGCTCATGCTGTTTTTTCATTTAATCCACATTTTTGGGTTCATCTTGTTTATTGTATCAAAAATGTTTTCTCTTGTAAATGTTCTAAGAGATGTTAACTCAGAAGAAAAGTCAGTCCTGGGTTATACTTATGAGTTAATGGATTCAGTAAAAGAAAAAAATGCTTTTTATTGTGGGCACAATGAAAATAAATATAGATCTATTTGGAGGAAAAATGATGCAAGATGGGAAATCCAACTTCATAAACCACTACATGCAGGTTGTATGGAAAGAATGTTGGATTATGAAGACCATCTTAGAGCTGATATGCAACTAAACTTATATTAGTAACTTACGAGGAGACTTTAAGAGTAAAGTTATTATGAACTCAGGAAAGTTAAGATCTCCTACTGATAGGTGGATGAGATTTGGTGGAAAAATACTTAACGAATTTTGTTGTTCGAGTTCTTAGCCTGACATGCAATTCATTAGATTGTGAAAAAAATTGGAGCACTTTTGAATTAGTAATAATTTTTTATTTCTTAAAATTTAAAATTATTATTATTTGCTTTTACAATCATCTATTAAAAATAATATTTTTTATCTTATATTTATACTAAGAAGAGGGACTGGTTGGAGCACAAGAGGTTAAATTCTCAAGTATATATAAGATATAATATTAGATTGGGGAGAAAAATATAAGAAGAAAACAAGACTTCGATTCAATATTGATTAATGACATAGACTCTGATGATGGGTGGATTGTTGAGAAAGTGGATCTAGCGTTTCCACATGAACCTTCTTGGATGAGTGAAGACGAACAAATATTTGATATTAATGTAATAAAAAATTGCCAACGAAAATTACAAATGAAGAATCATAAAATATTACACAATGAAGAAAGGATATTTTTATAACATATTCGCACGGGAAAAGAAAAATAAATGAAAGAGCAAGTAAGTTTTATATTTACATTTAATTGTTCTTTACATAAATATGCATTTTAAATTTTTTATAGAAAAAAAGATCCAAAATATTTACGAATGTGATTTTTTTGTTTATATTTTAGGCAATAATGATATGTAGAAACAAATTATGAATGCACCTGAGATTGAACATGGTGATGACTGCAATGAAGTGGGATAATGAATGCAAAGAATATGAAGTACCTAGTTATGATTTGGGCACAACTATTGGCGAAAAAGAATAAGATTTTGTTGATGAATTTGAAGAATGAATAACCTTCAAGGATTAAGATCAAATGACCATAAATTTATTGTTTGGCTCAAACACGTTTACTTATTTGTATATGTTTCTACTTTTTGTAATAGATTTTGCCTAATATCTTAAAGATTATAATCCTAGAAGACATGTTTTATTTGTGTTTAATTTTTTTATTTTGCACAAGTAGTTTATTTTTTCTCTTAATATTTATGTTCCTTTTTTTTTATACTATGGGGCTTATGCCCGACTCCTTGAGGCTTACACATTGCCCTATAACAGCTAAAATACCCCGCCCAACACCCATGGCTTTTAAAACATTGGTTCTACGTATGTAAATTTCCTTAATTTAAATGTTAGTTGTTTTGAAAGTGTGATCTAGTAGCAAAGATAGTTATATATAGAAAAAAATTATGGGCTGTGGGGGATTTTTTTTTTAAAATAAAAAATAGGAACAAACATAAAAACTATGTTGCTTATCTGTTTTTATTTTATTTTTGTTCTTTTTGGCGGAAAACACCTCTGTTTTTAAAATACTAAAAACAAAAAAAATATGTTTTTGTCTATTTTTAAAACGCTAAAACAATCCTTCGCATAGTCCGTCGCCTCTTCAGTTGCAGCCCCCACCAGTCTCTGCTAGCTGTCGACCCCCACCACCTCTCGCGAGTTATCGCCCACCCCTGCCACCGCCAGCCGTTGACCCTCGCCGCCGCCCGCCGCCACTCGCTGCAGACCCTCGCTCGTCGCATCCCCCACTACCTGTTGCCTGTCACCGCCGTCCTTCGTCGGCCACTGCCAGCCACCCCCGCCTGTCGCCGGCCCTTGTGGGTCGCAGCTACCGCCCACCCGCTCACAACTAATGCTTCGTGCTGGGTGGAGAAAGGAAAATGTCGTTTTTGCCATGAATGACAGTTTAATATTGGAGTGCATGTGCACTCAACTGCTTTATAAAAAGTATAGTTTTTTAAAAAAATAAAAATGCTCAATCAAAAATGTTTTATATTTTTTATTTTTAAAAACATATAAATCATATCAGTACTAAACTCATTTTTTAAAAACATAAAACAGAAAACAAAGCAAAAATAAAACAAACTAACAACAAAAACAAAAATAGACAATAGGAAATTGATTTAGAAAATGTGTTTACCAAACAGACCTTAAGATAGAGCAATAGGGGACTCAAAATCAAATCTTGTTCCAGGCCAAGTGAATCAGGGCCAGTCATAATAATGGCAATGAAGCATAAATGAGATTGGAAAAATAAAGATCTGTTTTTTTTTTCTTTTTAAATTAACTATAAATACAGGGTTGATCAGGCCATCGAGTCGGGCATAATCACACATTCCCTACCTGATATGGGTCACTATTGGCCAACATAATTGCATTACCCTAAATCCTAATATCACAATCCTATATTTATTTAATATTTGTACTTGACTTTTTTGGGATTAAATGTTGACTACAACTGTCCAACTGATGCTCTATTTTATCTTTTTTCTATAAAAATACTAAATGTTCTATTCTGCTGCCAGTGAGATTGAGCATACTAGACTACTGGTGAAATTGGGTGGATTATACGTAATGCGAAATAAAATGAGGATAAAATGAGAAAATAAAAATAAAACTATGTCAAAATATTGGAATCATTTGACCGTTGTGTTGTCGTATATTGAAATAGAACGATCGACGAAGAAATGAAAAATAGAACGAGAAAAATTCACACCAGAAAAGAACACATAGATTTACGTGGTTCGACAAATTCCCTATATCCACGGAGTTGCAGAGGACTTTACTAATTGAGGAATTTACACCGTTTGATCACGTCGACAATTACAAGATCTCTCACTTCCTCTCTCTCTCTTTACAACGAGATTCACCTAAGAGTAAGAACACCGAAGAAGAAGAAATGCGTACAAGAGAAAAAACATATTTCTCTTCTATCGCAAGCCAACAAGAAGAAATCAAGAAAAACAACATTCTTCTTCCACTATCTTCTTCTTCCTTCTGCCAAGCACGCAAAAACAACACCTTGCAAAAAAACACCTGCCAGAGGAATATCAAGGGAGTGACGATTCCTCCCTCTCGATCGAACCACTAGACCTCTAGCAAAGTCGTGTAGAGAGAGCAAGGGAAGCAGCTTTTTGTTTCGTGAGCGAGAGACGGAGACGGGGAGCGCATCGATTTTTCTGTTTCGCGAACTGAAGTGGCGGAAGTGGGAGAGAGAGAAGCGGGAGCGGTAACAATTATTTTCCTTTTTTTGTTTTTCTGAACCAGACTTCACCTCAACAAATCTCTCACTTGAAGACCGGTACACACGCAACATCGTTTTCATCCTCAAATTGATATCCTCCACTGGTGGCGTTGTTCATTTCTTCAAAGGTGATATTCTGTACCTCTGCAACTCAAGACCTCCGTCTAGCTAAGACTAACTGAAGCTGCGCAGAACTTCAGTTTCTCCAGAGTAACACTCTTTGTCAACATATCAACAGGGTTCTGACTTTCACAAATTTTCTCATGCAACAACTGTCTGTCATCCAACAATGACTGTATGAAGTGATATCTAATCTGAATGTGCTTAGTTCTGGATGCCGGATTCCTGGCAAGAAATGTGACGCTCTGACTATTACTGTAAAGAATGTCGTTATGATTCTTCTTGCCCAATTCTTTCAAGAAGCCTCGTAGCCATATTATCTCATTTGCAGCCTCTGACACTGCTATGTACTCAGTTTTTGTAGTTGATAACGAAACTGTCTTCTGCAGATTAGAGCCCCATGATACTATAGTGTCACCAGTAGTATAAATATAGCCCGTAGTACTTCTTCTGGTATCAATGTCTCCAGCTAGATGAACATCAATATAGCCATATACCTCTGGACTCTTTCTTGAGAAACACAAGCAAGTTTCAGAAGAGCCTCTTAGGTATCTCAAGATCAGGCATATGTTCAGCGAATTCGGTGGATTTGGTCAGGACACGGTGCTCGCGAATCAGGTGGCACTTCAGCTTCACGATCTGTTCTCGCGACGCAGAACAAGTGGAGGCAGAGCAGTAAGCGCAAAAGGCAGAAGCGGTTTGGCGCAAGCGAGGGATTCACGATCGTGGCAGTTGTTCGCATGCGATCCGTCAAAGAGGCGCGATCGGTGCAGAGGAAGTTCGAAGATGAAGTTCGTGATGGGGCTTCAGGAGTTCATGGGCTTCGGTTATTGTTCGCGGTAGGGTCTTCGGACCGGAAGAGGATTCGCCACAGAGGAGGAAGAGTCCGCGCGGGAGAAAGTTCAGCGTGGTCGGTTTCGTGAACAATTCGCAGAGGAGTTTGCGGTGTCAGGATCCAAGATCGGCGAGCAGGATCGTGCGACAGAGATTTAACGAGGTTCGACAAAGATGCATACATCATCGGGAGCAGAGCAACGAATTCACTATTTCAGAGGAGTTACATACTCATAGGGTTACACATCTTTGTATAGTTGAAATAGTGAATTTACCGCTCTGCTCCAGAAAATGTAGGCATCTTTACCGAACCATGTTAACTCTCTGTGTTCTTTTGGATTTGCGTTGTTTCATTCTAAATTTCACAACAATTGGTATCAGAGAGAGGTTCTAAGTCGCAGGAGGGAGGGTGCTGGGCGGACGAAATCAGGGAAGGAAGGGATCAACGGAATTTTTTTATTTCTACCAGAGGAATATTCCCTTTGTATTTCCTCTGGAATTTCCTTTGCTGGAGGTTGAAGGAAGGAAACTTTTGATTTGAATTTCTGAAGGAAGGAAACTTTGGATTTCCTTTGCTAGAAGTGAATTCCTTTGATGGAGTGAAGAAACGAACTTTGTTGGAGGTTTGCAGAGCGATTTGGGCTATTGGAAGACGAATTGGGCCAGCCAGAATGACAGGTGCGAAGTAGTTCGGGCGAACAAGCTTGAACAGGCGCGAACAAGGAGCAGAGGGAGCAGTTCGCCAGGTGTTCGCAGACGATAGAGCGAGTTTGCGTGGAGCAGTTCGCCAGGTGGAGATTTTCACCTAAGGGGTTAGATATTCACCAATGTGGAGAATTTTTAGGTATGACTCATATACCAGAAAATTTGAAGTATCTTGAAATGGAGAGATAAGTCTCCTGGAATGAAAAGGAGTGTCTTTTGGTGTGAAGAAGTGTGTCTCTTAGATTAACGGGTTGGGGAGAGCGAGGGCATGTTTCTAAATTTATCTGTTGGTTTTATCAATAAATAGATGTGTAACTCTATGGGTATGTAATTCCTCTGAAATAGTGAATTCGCCGCTCTGCTCCCGAGGATATAGACTTCTTTGTCGAACCTCGTTAAATCTTTGTGTTCTTCTGAATTTGCATTGCTTCGCCCTAAATTTCACTACATGTTGTTAATGAGCAAAAAACAAATGTGTTCTTGATTTTTTGTGTAGGTTTTCAAAAACTTATTTATCATGTATTTAAAACTATAATGCATCCACTGAGGAGAGAAATGAACCAGTGGAAGTTGAAGTTGAATGTTAGGCTGCCTGAGGATGTGTGGAGGATACAGGAGAGACTTTATGAAGTTCAGAATCCTATTTATTGACTAAGGAGACGATGAGTTGGGCCTTAGCTGACATATAACTCTGCTGGGGCTTAAAAAGTTGGAAATTTACATACATGTCTCACAATTCTTATGTATTTACATATAACGCCCAAGATTTGATATTTACACTTGGAACACCTCAGTGTCATCAACCTATGCATGAAAAGGGGTATTTCACTTTTAAAATGATAGTGATGTTGAAGATTGAAGCTGCTTGTATGTAAATATGAATGTTTCAGTGTTAGATAGGCAAAATCGTGAGAATTGTGTCCTATGCATGTAAACGCTCCTAAAAAGTTTTGTCAACTTTTTTTTCGACAAAACTTTTTAGATTTTAGATAGGCAAGAACTATATTAGTGGCAAGATTACATATTTGTTTTATACTATTATGTTTATGCACAAATCTATATTTTTAACAGCAGCTTTAGTTTTATTTATTCTTGCAGCTTTATTAAGTATTTTCATATTTTATTTTAGAAAAATATACAAAATGATCCCTCAATTATCTGTCAGAGGCCATTTTAATCTCGTACTCTATAAAATGCTTTGATTTAGTCCCAAACTCTTTAAACACTGTTCAAAATATTACTGATGTACAAAATATTACTAAGGAGTTAAAGGTTTTATACTTAATTGTGTGTTTGAAAACTCTTGATGATAGCGAGTTTAACGTTTTAGTTTCGTACAAAGATTTAGTGTACAGATTAAAAAGATTATGAAAGACACTAGTTTTTACATGAAAATTTTGAAAACGAAAAAAAGCTGCAGAGCATAACCCAATTAAAAGAACTCAACTAGTGTGTCATAAGTTGTAAATAATGTCATTCATTGGAATTGGGGAAGACTTTGATACATTGCAATAGATATGAACTCGAACGATGGATTCAATGTTGGAATTGGAGGATCTTTAATCCGTTCTAGAGAGATTGATTGTGGTTTGTTCAGCCAGGAGAGGAGACTTGAGAAGAATTTCGGTTAAATAAATGTTTATGTCAAATATTAGATTTGATCTCGATGGCATACATCAATCTTATTAATGATGAAGTTTATTGAAGTTGTGGCACCGAAGTTTGTGGGAGTCAGTATTGGTGTCAGTTGCATACCTTTGTCTTATAGATGATGGCGTTAACAACACATATTAGTCTTATAGGCTATAGCATGTGTTGTGGACAACTATGGACAATAAAGTCTGCATATGCTTGTAGTTGGAGGTTTTGTTTGAGAGATTATAATTGAGCAACAATTGATTGAATGATAGTGATTAAGTGATAATGATTACGCGATGACAATTTCTGATCGTGATCTTTGACATTGAATGTTGAGCGTATCGTTATACTTCTTTTGATATGCATTTTCTCTGAAATTTTATGTCAAAGTTCAAGCTTCAAGCTCCCCGTCATGTGGAGAATGGGAGCGAATTATAATTATAGCTCGAATGCAATGGAGAACTGCTAATGGCTCGTCTGACGGGGCTTTATCTTTCAGAAAAAATTGTTTAAAAGCAACATCTTAAGAAATTTCATCTGAAAGTATCTTCGGTAAAACAAGATGGTTGTTTGAATATGGTGGCAAATAAGCGGGGTAGAAGCAAGAAAATCAAACGAATTCGGAACGTTGGTCTGAAAGTCGCTGCGTCGTCGCATTCAGAATTTGGCCAAAGCCGACGTTGCGGTGAAAAGAAGTTCGGAGAAGGTGCTGATCCAAACTAGAGTTATTTGCTTTCTCCACCTTATGCACACCATAACACCACAAAGAAGTTGAGACGCTTTGCCAAAAGCTTGCAGGGAGCTGCTGTGCATTCTGTCCTGTTTATTGGAACTGTCCTGCGCTAACCTTTTAACTAACCTTTTTTTTTTTAATTTCATCCTTCTTGCAGGTATCAGAAATTAAACAATGATGTTTGCACATATCACTGTTACATATCTAATAGCTAAAATTTTGATATTTACACACATCATCTTGATATTTACATATCTCATAGCTAAAAGTTTGATATTTACCCACATCATTTTAATGTTATAAATTTATGAATGAAATGTGTATTTCAAATTCAAAATTAACAATTATGATAGTTTTGTTGTGATATTAAAATTTTGAGGATTATATATATATATATATATATATATATATATATATATAACATATGATAGTAGTTTAGGGATTAGATATTTAAGTTCATAACATATGTGTGGGGAGGTCCGTTTAATATCCAAAAACTGCTTAGCAACAGTCGAACAAGTGGGTAATGTTGGGGTGAACCAAAAAAGTTTGGGTAGAGCCGGATCTAAGTGTTGGCTAGGTAAGCGTCCTGTAGTAAGAGCAGTAGTTAGGAACCTTGTAGACCATCCTCATGGGGGCGGTGAAGGGAGAGCCCCAATTGGTAGAAAAAAACCCACAACCCCTTGGGGTTATCCTGCGTATGCAAATACCCCAATTAAATTTATGTTTCATCTTTTATGAAAAAAAAAATACTATGTAAATTAAACAACCCTATTTCAGTACTAATTCTAATACATTTGAATAAATCGTGGTGAGTGAAACAGTAGTGATAAATTGATAATTAATATAGTAGTTTTATATAAATTATATTAAAATAATTGAATACTATGGCAATGTATTAAAATGATTATGATAATAGCCTCTAGTCAATTTTACTTCATTTTTTTTTTTGTTAAAGAATAGTTTAGTCTATCATAGGAGCCCCCAATCACTCTCATGTGTCTAATCACTTGATCCTGCGCTACAAGCAGATGCCCAAGGGACTTACATACATATATATATATATACATACATATATATATACATACATACACACACACACACACACACACACATATATATATATATATATATATATATATATATATATATTTATATTATTTTTTACTTGTACCACTCAATTCATTCATATGATCATATGTGGTAGTACGTAAAAATTGAAATTTACGTATTATATTTGTAAATACATAGGAATTGAGGGGTACTATTATATATCCTCTTAAATAGTATACATCGTCCTGCTTTTCACGCCGGCGAGCTTAAACCCTAATCATATCCCCTCGCCGCCGGTGTCCGTCACCGGAATACGCCATCTTACAAACCAACTCCGGCTTCTGCCTCGGAGAGCACATCTCCGAAACCAGCGGACATCCCTCCAAGCAATTATCCCCAAATCTCCCCTCCATTTCTCCCGCCAAAAACTCCGCTGGAACCCTACCTTCGAGAAAATTTCCGGCGAGAAATAGACGCCGGAACGCCGCGCCTTTCTTCTCTTCATGGTATTGCCACGGTATTTCTCCCTTCAGCTGGTTATAACTCACCGTGACGGCCACCAGCGATGGATACCCCGCTAGCTCCGGAGCCAGTTGTCCCCCGATCCGATTAAACGCTAGGTCCACCGCAACGAGATTCTGTCCGCCATTATCGCCGACGGCGACCGGCCACACCTCCCATTTCTCGAAGCTGTTGTTCGCCAGATTCACTTGCTGGATCTTAGGGAGTTTCAGAAGCCAGCCCTCTACATGCCCGCTGAGTCGATTTTCGGCCAGATCGACGACTTCCAGTATCCGCAGTGGCGCGAACGCCGATCGGTTTAGAAATCCCGATAGAGAATTCCCTCTCAGAGCTAGGGTTACCAGATTTGGTGGGAGAGAAGAAGGGATCGGGCCGATAAGGCGATTGTAGCTGAAATCGAGGATAGCGAGAGCAGAGAGAGTGGAAACAGAGGCGGGGATGTAGCCGGAGAAGGAGTTGCGGGAGAGTTCTAGGGTTTGCAGGTACGAAAGATTTGATAGAAGAGAGAAAGGGATCGTGCCTGTGAAGTAGTTAGAGGTGAGGACGAGGGATTGGAGTTTGGAGAGGGAGGAGAAAGAAGAAGGGATTGAGCCGTGGAAGAAATTGCTGGATAGGTCTAGTGTTTGGAGGTGGGAGAGATTGGATATGACAGGGGGAAGATAGCCGGAGTATCCGGCGGGATCGAGGGCGATTGCCGTGATTCGACCGTCGCCGGAGCAGGAGAGGCCGCACAGAGAAGTTCGACATGGGTCTGAGAAAGCAGAGAAGTTCCAGGAAGAAAGGCAGGAGAAGGGAGGAATCGAGGAGGGGATGATAGCCGATTTGAGTGCGGCTAGAGCTGCGGCGTCGGAGGGGAAGGTGATGGGGGCCGCCGGCGAGCAGAAATGGAGCAGGAGGAGCACGGCGAAGTGGAGCAAGAGGTAAGTCATCGAATCCCTGCTTTCTTTGATATCTCTCCACTCCCTCTGAATTTGGGCGGTTAGTTATTGCGGGGAATTGAAATGGTGGCGTCAGGAAGATGATGGATGTGATGTGGGCTACAAATTTCATACCATTACTATTGTCTTTTGGGTCTTAGATCCGTTTAGAATTTTCTTAAATTTACATAGGTTGTTTAAAAATGCAATTTTTAGTTTTTTTTTTTGTTAAAACAAATTTAGTGGTCAAAACTCTAAAGATCAAAATTTGGCTACTAAATCTTAAAATTTTAAATTTCAACTTGCCAAAATCTTTTTTTTTTTTTGAAATAGTTAATGATCAATCAATTATATTAAAGGTTTAGGCGTGTTTTAGAAGGTTGAAATGTAAAATTTTGAGTTTGGATGATCAAGTCTTTATATTTAAAGATTTTGAGGGCTTTTATGTAAAAACTCTTATTAATGTTGTTATTATATTGGACTCACAGCCCTAAGAAAAAAATTCCAAGGAAGGAGAGGGGAGAGAAAGTTTAATAATTGTTTATAAGTGTGGCATTTAGTAACAGCTCATCAAGGTTTAATTTTTAGCTATGGATGGGGGTAGTTAGCATTATTCATTAATTAATTAGTTGAAGAAGATTATCTAATAAAGGTTCAAGCTACACTAATCATGAATTTACCTATAGGACCTTAACAAATTTTAGCTGAAATTTGACAAATACTCATGGATATTAATGAAATTCATTGAATATAAACTATATTAAGTTATTAAATAACTTGTGATTCATAATCTTGAAGAAGCTACATTTACTTTTTTTACTTTTTAGAAATTTATGTGATGAGAATTATCTTTTACATTTAGACCTGTAGATCTATTAAAGTGTAGCAATTGCGGAAAAGTTATTGTTCGAGTTTTGAACTATGCATATACATTTGTTATTTTCATATTAATTTTCAAAAATCTTATTTTATGCGCAATAATCTTACGATCATCTTTAAAAAAACAAAAACAACGAGGCAAGCAACATTTTAGTATGTAGATCTTTCTATCTTGGATGTCTTTGAAGTATATGCACTGTGCTCTCACTTATAAGGCTATTTGCTTTAAAATTTATTTATTATAGCATTAGTCTATCTTGAATATCACATATTTATGCAACTTTACTATGGATATTAACACATAAACGCCCATAGATTAGTCTAGATATAAAACTGACAACTAAGTCAACAAGAACTATAAACATCTCGCTTTGTTATAATGGTGATAGGAATGAAGTGACATTTCTTGTTGTGATGAATAAGTATAAAATTTATATGCATCCATTATCACTAGTGGCATTATGATTCAATATGAAACTTGAAGGATGATGAGACTCAATTTTTCAGTCATATTGGCCTTAGGTTCAAAAGCTCTCAATCAATTATTATTTTGGTTTGTCACAAATATTGGTGATGATATCATTCCTTGTAGCTCATGTACATTCCCTAATGAGATACGTAAGATGTTATCTTTACTCCATTTGACATTCTCTAGAACTTTTTACTCTTTCTTCTCTTATGCTCGAATTCGTTCTTTGGCTTGAGCATCACAATGTCATCCTTAGAAACATTAGGATAGCTCATCATGTTCTGGGTTCTGTTTAGAAAACACGCTCGAAAATATTATCACGCTAAATAAAATATCTACTATGATATTCAACCAAATCTCAAAGTCAGTTTCAATACACAATAATTGTTGGGAATGATCAAATTATACTTAGACTAATAGCGTCATGGACAACTTCCGTTTGTATATTTACTGGTTGTGTCAACCTTATTGGTGATGGTATGTATTTTATGACAAGCTCATGCATGACTCATTTCTATAGGCTAAACAAATAGTTCCCATAAAATAGAATAACGATGCTTATCAAATTTCTTATTGTTAATATAATATATCCAATGAATGAACTCGTCCATAACCAGATCAAGAAGACAAACTCAATCAATCGAGTTTATGGGAGACTCGCTAACCAAGCTTGAGAAAGACTTCTCAATAAGATTCAGATAAGCTCGCCATGTCGTATTTAGGATGGACTCGCCTGTCGGGTCCAAAGATGGGTCTCCTAGTTGGGTTTGAGGTTTCAATCAGACTTACAAGGCAAAGCCACATGCACTTGTCCACACATCAAATCAAATTCACACTGTCATCCATACATCTGACAGAGATATCCTAAACAAAAAAAAAACAATACCAATGTCACTTTTAATAGAATATGACTTAGGAGCGGCGCCATTCAACGCTCATTTTCGATTCGATTACTTGAAAACTATATTGTAAAACGAAAATCAGCGAAGCCATTTTGAATGAAATTATTTTATTTAAATTTCGCGAGACAAATATTACGAGTTAAAAAATTTACCATATTTTCATTTTTCAAAAAAAATTACATGCCGCTATAAGTAAAAGGAGATAATTGCATTTTTATGAAAGCAAAAAATATATATATTATGTTTTGTGTTATGAAATGCTTTTGCTGGTTTTCGTAATTATGGGCTGCCATTGCCGTTACCATTGAATTGAAAGGCTTGCAATAGATTTTATTTGACATATAATTGAAATATAAATGCACAGGTATAAGTTCTAGCTTTAATATATCACGTCATTTTCATCAATTAGGCTGGGAGGCCAATTTCTTTTTGCAAATTCAACAAATGCTTTGGAGGAAATTTAATGGGCAAGGAGACAAACACACAGTGAAAGATGGTCAAGCGAAAGATATCTTAAACAGGTCAGCATGACACCTATCTGGTCCCATTGTCC